>VXAY01002774.1:1828722-2079134 GCA_013399855.1 Oxyruncus cristatus
CCTCCCTCGCTCCGCCTGGGAAAGTGGGTTAGGAGGGAGCGCGAGGCTGGAAGCTGCACAGCTACAGGACCATCCCCTCCCGCAGCCCGGCGGCACAGGATTCCTGTTGTTCCTTTTCCTTTTTTTTTTTTTTTTCCCCCACCTAAACGGGTCGATTTAATTGTTATTATTTTGTAATTATTTTGCTACCTGACTTTTTTCTCTTGCTTTTTTTTTTTTCCCCCCCTCTTTTTTAATTTAAGGCTGTGCTAAGACTTTTTTTTTTTTTTTTTTTTAAAATCTTAAAAAAAAAAAAAGGGGGGAAAAGAAGCCAGCAAGAGACTGAAAAGAGCAAGAGAAAGTGGCAGCTAAGAAGGACTGTGAAATCACCTCCCCTTTCTGGGGTTGTCGATCAGAGCGGGAGTTGTACATTATTATTACTGTTTTTCTTTCTACATCTATCTGTCCACATACACAGGCAGAGAGAGAGACAAGTACAGACAGTGAAACTCGACAAGACCAGCCATGGTAGCAAGGGCTCAGCCTGATCGGAAACAATTACCGCTGGTCCTACTGAGATTGCTTTGCCTTCTCCCTACAGGGCTGCCAGTCCGCAGCGTGGATTTTACCCGAGGTACCGATAACATCACCGTGAGGCAAGGGGATACAGCCATCCTCAGGTAGGGCATCTTGCCAACTTTTCTGCTTCCGTGTATCTATATTTCTATGTATGCAACGTATACATGTGACGTGATACATATTTGTGTGTATATGTCTCTGTGAGAGTGTGTGTTATTTTACCTCTGGAACTGCAGTAGCAGCAGCTGCTACAAACAAGCTCTGCATGTGTGTGCTTTAATATGAAAAAATCGTAAAGCTTTTGAATACTTCTTGCCACCACTCTCCTCTGCGCAGTGCTCTGGATCAAAAGAATTTCAGTGGGGAAGATTCACTTGTGTTAGCCAGCTCTTGTGAACGTACACTTTCCACCAGCCCTGCAGTATCAATAGAGAAATCGAAAAAGGATCCAGCTGTGTTTGCCAGATGTTCCATTGATCTTCCCGTGCTGCTTTTTGTACATATGCAAAAACTTTATCCCTGGTGCTGCCAGAACTCCTGGGCAAGTTCTTTTGGAAAACTCTGTTTTTAAAATTTTATTTATTTATTTTTATGCTCTGTGGGGAGGGAATATGGATACAATAGTTGAAAAGGCTGGTGAAAACATGGTGTGGGAGCTCCAACGTTTATGAAGGTTATATCTTTTTCAGTGTGTTGATGTTTTTGCAGGGCTAAAATAAATGGGTGTATGTTGTGCCTATGTTTCTGCTTGTAATGAGGGTGTCTTTGCACATGAAACCTTGTTCACTGGCAGTATTGAGTGTTATATTTCTGGTTTCGTTGTGCAGGCTTTCTAAAGGTAGTTCTGACAATACTTGGGCTTTCAGTTAGGAGTGTCCCAAATAACTAAACTGCAGTAGTCTTTTTCCTGTGAGTTTTGTTTTCACATTCTGTCTTGCTCAACTTACCTGCAGTAACTTCCCTAGTGAAGGAAAATTCTCTGTGTGTGAGTGTGTGCACACACTGTGGATCATGGCTATAAAACTACTGGGTGTAATTTAAAATAAATCTGTGATCTGTATGAAGAGCTGATAGTGCACAAACCCTGAAGCATCAAGGGAGCAATCCCCTAGCAAAGCTAACAGAAGCAGCAAAGTTTTCTTTCTCTTTCTCTGAAATAAATCGTGCTGGATGTCACCAAATGGTCTGCTACACGATCCCCTGTGTCCTGCATCCCTCCCATTTAATGATAGAGGGAAGAAGGATGCTAGAGGAGGGATGTGTGAGTGCGCTTACGCGTATCGCTTCTCTCAGCTCCTGTGTGCTCCGTTGTTTTGATCCTGGAATATCCATTCAGCAGCTTCCATTCCCCAGCTCTCCAGACTTGTTAACTCGAATGTAAGATTTATCCACATGGAGTAATAGGATTTACAGAGTAATTCATCTGCCTTGCATATGCAATGGAAGTGGTTTAGATTAGACATGGTAAACACCTAACAAGGGGTGTTGCCTCTGATTCTGTCTTCTCCCTTTTCCCTTCCACTCACTAGCAATTCATATATCCCATTAACCCTTTTCTAGCAGGACTCCCAGCTGACTTATCCCATTTTTAAAGGCAAATCGCTTCCATCAATCATTTATTTTGGAGGGGCTGCTCAGACAGATGTTTGCCAGCATAGGTTTGGTACATAGAGCAGCAGACAAGTCATTAAGCTCACTTGCCCAGACAGGGGTCACTGGATTTCTATTTCCCACTTAACCCTGGAGCTTTTGAGTTTATCTAGACACTGTGTGCTAAAGCTGCATTTGCAGCAGAGAGGGCTAAGCGGATGGTGGAGATGGTGCCTGCATGTGCTGTGTGTAAAGCGTTCGCTCATCAACAAGCTCAACGGGGCTGCTTGGGAGAGTGGTTTCAGTGATTGTGTGTGGCACTAAAATAAAACACCTGAGTGAAATGATCCAGCTGTGTCAGCCAGATGTGTGGCAAGTGACACAGTCTGCAGGAGCAGCACACCACCCAGCCATGTAATGGCTTGCCCCGAGCAATACTGTGTTCCTGGCAGGCTGTGTTTCTGTCAGAAGTGACTGTGGCCAGTGCACAGGCTTCACCTCTCTCTCAACTGCCTTCCTAGGCTCTTTAAGCAGATCTGGTCAGCTGTACGCTTTTCACATTTCCTAGGAAGGGCAGTTGTCACCTCTCCTTTTCCCTGGGCCAATTCCCCTGTTTCTAGGATGTTTCATCCCCTCCTTCAGAGGTGAGACAGAAGCCAGGCTGTACTGGGAGACAGGAGTGCCACATGAAGCTGGAAGGTGTGAGATTTCCCTGTGTCCCATAGATTCCTGCAGGATAACATTTCATTCCCTGCATTTTAAAGCAAGTGTTAGTTTGCTAGCTTCCCCCTCGCTGTTTTCCTTGACCCCCCCCTAAACATAACTCATTTTAAGACTGCCTTGTGTTTGAAAAACTCACTGTGTCTTGCTCTCCCTGTCTATAGATCCATTAATAGCAATAGAAAGGAAAGAGCTAGATGGGAAAAAAACATTAGATAATCTATACTAACTGTGTTCAGAGCAGATCTTTACCTCCACAGAGTGACAGGTAAAAGATTTGTATACATGAATCATATCACCCATCTTTGCTAAACATCTTCTTCGGAGGGAATAGGGAGTGTGCAGCATCAGTTTACCAGTGCCCAGTAGCTCCATCCTGTAGCTTGAAAGCTTGAAGGAAAATGAAAATGTAGGAGGAAGAAAAAATGATATGCAGTTGGAGAGAAATAAAAGCAATGTACATGGTGATAAGATATCTAAAAACATTTTGTTCCTGTAAATTGTGATGCAAATCATTCAGCAAAGCACCCAGGACAGGATATTCTGAATGAGTTTTCCCCTTCGGGGCCTTATGCATTTGTATATAGGGTTACACTCGTAGGTGGAAGAATGGGTGGGTGGACTCATCTATGAAGTGGAGAAAAATGGTTTATTATAAGCCCTAATGTTCCTAAAGGAAACTACTCCTCTGAAGCTTCATCTGCAGCTTGTTACTCAAATAGAATTGTTCTGAGAAGTTTGGAGATGACTTTTTAAAACTATAGCATTTAAAATATTCCCTCACTAAAGGACTATTAAAAAATGTCCCTAGCTCTAAACTGCCTCATCTCCTAAATGACGTGGCAGCAGACTTGATTCATTCGTTGGCTTTGCTGAAGGTTGATGACTTTTAGCAAGTATTTGGCATGGAGAAGTTAGGGAATTGCAGGGAGAATAAAAATAGCTCATGATGGACTATCCACAGGGAAAAGGGTAATGATCCGCTCCTTAGAGCAAGGCAGAAAAGAGAGGAGGGGTCTGAGAGCTGCAACAGGTGATAATGGCTGAGCAGAGTTGCTAGTATTTGTCCAGCTGTAACCAAGAAAAAAAAGCAAGACGTTTCAAAGATGACACTGTATATTAGTGACACTGACAGACTTTCTAAGGTTTCATTTTTTAACTCTGTCTTCAGCAAGCAAAGAAAGACACTGAACCTTATTTTGAGTATTGAGATAGAATTATGGGCTGCAGTTCCTGCCGATGTTTTGCTGACAAAATTACAGTCATGAGGTTGTCAGGTTTTGTCTGCAACTTCCTGGCTTGACATTATGAAAAAAAAAGGAAAAGAATCTCTAAACAAGAAATGCTCAAAATATCCTCCAAATTAATTAAAATAGGAAAAGGAAAACAGTCCCCAACCCCAAATCTTCTCCCAGCATCCCTTCCCACCTCATTTGCTACGCTCGTGTTGGGTGAGCAGGGACCCTGCGCTCTGTTGTGCACAGCTTAGTGAGGGGATGAGAAATAAGAGGATGTTGGCTAAGTTGGGACATGTGCAGTAATGAAGGGCAGCTGCTGCAAGCTGGGGAAGGGAGGGAACTGTGCTTCTCTGTTGTGTTTGGCCCTTAAGATTGGTTAGAAGCAAAATGGCAGTGTTTATCCATGCTGTGGGATCACGTACCTCTACAGCATGTTAGGGGGAAAAGATCAGCTCCTTCAGGAACCACCACAGCAGCTTACCCCCAAGTGTCTTTAAAGCACTATTCTGAGGGTGTCAGTGAGACTTGCAGGTTGCCCAGGGCTTTTAGTAGTCCTGGCACAAGTGCAGATTTGGCTTTTAAAGGCTCCTGAAATAGAGCTGGTCACTAGCTGGAACCAAAATGGGTCACATCCCCATTCCAGTCTGCTCAGTTATACCAGTACAAATCCACCAAAGCCCAAGGGCACTGCCAGAAATACCACATTTGTCTTTGGGGCAGATTCCCGGGAACTGCTAATAAAGGAGGTACAAGTGACTCATACAGGGCTTAAGCTGCTGAGCGCTGCTCAGATGATGTTCAGCCTGTTGGAGAACTGGGATCTCGCCAAGGCCAGCATTTGGCTCATTGCTCCAGAGTTTTTCCAAGCATCAACTTTTCATCAAGAATTAAATCAATCTGATGCTGATGTAGAGATGAAAACCAACATTTAACTGAGTATGCATTTTTAATTTTTACCAGGTATTTTTAAATAATGTGAAGTTTCAGGCTGATAGCATGTTTAGGTACTTCCATCGTAATGTGTACTTAGTTCCTTCAAGCTACATGTGTCAAAGGATGGGCTAGAATCAAATTGCCAGCAGTAATGATAGTGCTGTTGGTATAATCCTGCAATATAAGCAATTTATGCAAACTCTGTTCTTGGCCTCCCAGTATTTTACTGATATGTTACACATGGAGCTATGCTAGAGGACAAAGGAACCTCAGGCAAAATAGCAACACAGCATCACAACAAAGTTTATGCCCTATACAGTCATTTTAAAAGAAAAGTAAAAGCTTTTCAGATTATACTTATAATTAGCATATGATTTATAACAGGGAGCACTGAGCTGAGCCCTTCGCTAGAAAGGAGAATAGGCATGTTCAAAGGTATAATGCTACATAATAATACAGTCTTGGCAGTAAAATTTTAACCTTAATTATTAGTGCTATTGTTGTGGCACTTAAAGGCCACCACTAAGTTGAGGGACCCTTTGTATTAAGGGCCACGCGAGCACAGAGTAAAAGAGGCACCCTCTTCTTCAGGGCAGGCAGGCTATTAGCTGGATTGGACCGAGGCTGGGGGCGGGCAGGAGGTGCTCAGAGGTGAGAGGACTCGCCCAGGGTTGCAAGGCAGGGCTCAGGCGCACCAGCCTAGCGACCCATCCATTAACTTGGGCTGCCTTTCGTCTCAGCCATGCCACAATCAGCAAGTGCGACACATGAGGATTCCCTGGTATATCCTCATCTGCACTGCTATTGACTACAAGTCCCAAGTGCTTTTCTCTCTCTCTCCGGTCTGTGAAAGCCTTCATTATCAAATCTAGCGTACATGTGTTGAGCGAGGGTATGTTGGTATCCGTGCAAACTCTGCTGATGCTTTCCTTTAAATAAAAAATAAAAATGTAGTAACAGATGATGTTGCAAAACTTCCAGGTCTGGCAGCAGATGGTGCCATTATATGAAGACACACATGCATCCATAGATATGTGAGTGTTCGTGCATTCATATGATAAAGGAAGTTGCAATATGTATATGGTCAAAGGCTGGTGATTAGCATCTCTCCTTATGCACACACAGTATTTCTATAGGGTCTGCCCAGTGGTGAGGGGGCCTTTGTGGTACTGAGCTTTTGGCAAAGTGGGACTAACCCATCACAAGGAAAGGTGGAATGGAAATTGGAAAAGGAAAGGCTTTCTTTGGTGAAATTATGTAATAATATGTAATAGCACTGTATGGAAAATCTGCACTCAGAAAGATGGAGGAGGAGAGACAGTATCAAACTGTATGGCTTTAACCTCCTCCCCTGAGTCTGCACACACACTTCAGCTTGCAGCTACGTAACATGTGTTTTCCTACTTGGTTGGCATTAAAATTTATATAGTAGTACGTGTTACCTGGAGTGTCTCAGAGTTGGTACCTCTTCCACTCCCCTCCCCTCCCCAGCAGGTCATGAGGAAGGATCTAGTCTTAAAATAGCTCATAGTTACTGGAATTTGCCATCTCATAACTATAAGTTTTCAAAATATATATTACACATACCTGCCCTTTATATCCAGACGCACAGGCATCCGATTCTGACAGAGCTACAGGGCCACAGCTCACTGCTGATGCAGCGGCAGGACTTCAACAGGCTTACTGTGAGGCTGAATATAGCCATTTCCATTGAAGGTACCTAGTTTTGTTGTCCATCAGAATTCACTCTGGTTTGTGTGAACTTGTGCTCTGCTGGAGTAAGTGCAACAGAGGGCACAGAGGTGAAGTCAGGAATTTACTGAGTTTTCTTTTACTGTTCTCTTGCTGAAGAAGAAACGAATGCGATTTTCAGCTGAATCTGACACCAAAGCATTTGCTTCAGGCTTCGGGCACATTTAACGTGCCTGGTTTTATGGTAAGTAATGGGAACTAATAATGATGAGTTTCACCTCTGCCTAGAAAACAGCTATTTCAAAATAGCTATTTCAAAATAGCTATTTCAAAACAGCCAGTCTCCCCTGTGCTTGTATATTTGTACAGATTTTTATTAGGAGCAACTTGGTTGTGTGGGAGAGGCCAGCTATGATCCCAGAGTGCCTCCACAGTGCTCAGCCCTGCCGCAGCTCTATTGATTTCACCGGTGTTGAGCTTTTTCAGTCCTGGCTAACTTGATGGAAGTGAGCCTGCTGAGATTGGGCTGGAGTTCAGCAGATATTTTGCAATAGCACATCTGTATGAGATTTGGGAGCTGCGTGCTTGCATATGCCTGTGCTCAAGTGTGTGTTTCCCGACATTTGCTCCCACTTAAAAACGGGAAGTGTTTTCTTGTGTGTAGTTGGACAAACGTTCATATAATTTGTCAAGTTGCCACACTTGAAACTGAGAGGCAGCACTGCTGGATGGACAGGATAAGGGTCTGCTTACTTGGAGGTCTGTGTGGCTTTTTCTAAATCCTGGACCTCAATAACCATCACTAATGCTGGAAGTGCCCTTTTGCTTCAGTATGTCTCAACTGCTACAGCTGTTAAGGAAAACAGCAGCAAATGAAGAGAATATAGCATCTTCCTCCTCTGAGGCTCAATAGTTAAAACCACTGTAGATCTAGCCAATACTGTCCCTTTCCAGCAGCAACCTGAACCACTCTCGCTTCTGAAAGTGGCATTTCTGTGGCAGAGGGAAGTAGTGAAAACTTCCAAAGATGAAGGGATCTTGTCTCCCACACATCCTCCTTTAAGAGCCCAGACATGCCTGAATGGTTTCTCATTGCATTTGATGAGTTCCTAGAAGATCACTGGATTTATGTGGAGAAGGGAAATGCCAAGGATGTTCCAGCTTGACCATGACTCAGAGCTGCACATCCAGTCAGTCACCTTTCATGCCTTTCCATGCAAACAAAACCCATGTTGAAATCCACTGGCAGATAGCATCCATGACTTTGAATAGTAAATACAAATCTCTCTCTCTCTCTCTCTTTCTCTGTTATTAAGCTGACAGGCACTTAGCCAATTATCCAGTCGTCGTCTCAGCTGTATTTATGGAGGAGGAAGAGACAACGCACACAGCTCTTGTCTTCAGGGCTTCAGCTGAGTCTCCCTTGTGTGCCGTAGCGTTTTCCCTTGTGTTAACTGCTTAGGATGCACAGGGAAAGAAACCAATGAAAGGGATTGGTTGAGAAAGGGGATGGGGGGAGTAGAGGAGGTGAAAGGGGTCTGTTCCCCCAGACCAGGCACATGCCAGAGCTGTCATTGTTTGCCACTGCTTTAGCGTTTAAATTTGGCAGAACACAGGTGCCTTTGTTGCATAAGGTTATGATGGATGGGGAATGCGGTGGCTGTGGGTACTTGCAAAGTTGTTTTGCAAGGACCAAAAGTCAGAAACTATGCGCTGGCAGATTGTGAGTCTGTGCCTTAAAGTAAGGGAGTCACATGTACTTGAGGACATGGTGTGAATCTGTGACTTGGATCCAACAGCCACCCCTAATCCCTGATGCGGTACTGCCTAGAACATACAGCCTGCGCTGGCTCAAGTGTTTACTCCAAACAGCAAAATTTAGGCAAATAGCACTGAAGTGTTCTGTGAATATTTTCATGAATGTTAAAAATGAATTCACTTTGGCTGCAGCTGTGCTTCCTTTGTGTGTGTGCATGTGCATCTTTTTTTCTCTCCCCCTTGTGAATAATCTGAGTGGATGAGTTTTCCTTGTCCTGGTGTTCATGGACAGAACATTTTTAACAGGTCTGTAGCAAAACAAGGCTCTAGCAGCAACTTTTGCAGCTGGAAGTCCCTGTCTGTACAGATTTGCAGGCATGTGACCCTTCCTCCCCTTACACCTAGACACTAACTTTGTGTGTATGCCTGTGGTGCATTTGAAATATAGTTATGTTGATTGTTGCTTAGGGAGCACTGGACATGGTTCTTGCAACCCCTTACAGGAGCCCAGGCATAAAGGCAGTCGAAAAAGTGAGGTGTGGAGCTGATCGCAGCTCAAGACACAATAATTTATGTGCATGTGACAAGAGAAAATTACCTTTAAACTCTGCACCCAACCGATCAATCTTGAAGCAGCCTGTTTTTGCTAGGAAAGGTGCCTCGGGCCAAGCCTATCAAGCTCAGAAAAAGAAAGGTTAAAAAGTTCTAACATCATTATCTCTTTCTTTTTCTTTGGAGGAGAGGAGCCACAGTGACAAAACCTAGCTGACTCTTTCACACCAGCTCCTTTGTAGTGAGTTCTGTTCCCACCCCCAGCCCAGATTCCCAACTGGAGTCAGCAGGAATTTGTCCATGGTCAGGCCCCGTGCTCATCTTGTCAGAGAACAGAAAGGAGAGCATGTGACAGTGAGGATCAGGCACAAATAAGCATGCTGAAATTGGAAAATGCCCAAGAGGAGAGGAAAAACACCACCACTACAAGGTAGCAACTACTGAGTGCTGCCGTTAGCACAGGGATGCTAGGGAACCCCCATCTGTTCCAGGATGTCCTCTGAGCTTGGAGAAAAGTGAGATTTGGAGAGTGATTACCCCCAGAAAAATTATTGTCTCCTCTCTGCCAAATACAATATAACATGATCTGTAGTCTCCATCCCTGCAGCAATAGAGCAGGGAGCCTGCGCCAGCTGAGGCAGTTGTTTATTGGGGCTTCGTGGGGGCAGGGACATTGAAGCCCCCCTCGTTGTATGAGCAGAGGCATGTGTGAATTGTGAATCAGTGGGACATGTTTGTCCTTTCAGTGCAGGCACATTTATTAGCTGTCCCCTTGAGTCAAAGGACAGGGGAGATTTTAAGGTGGTGGAAGGAGATGGGGAGGGACTGCTGCAGCCTGCCCTCCCCCCTTTTCACATCTGCTGCCTCCTTAGCCTTTGGCACGCTGTTTAAATAGGGATGGTCCTTCCGTAACCCCCTGATATTTCTCAGGCAGGCTCTCTCCCATCCTCAGCTCTCCAGACTGGCCCCAGAGACTTACCATGAGTCCCCCCCATTTAAGCTCTTGTTCTTGACAGTGGGGTGATGGTGACCTTTGAGCCCCACAGCTTACTGGACACCCCCACTCTGCTCCCCTGTGAGAGATGGGGACCTACAAGGTCCTCACAACCACAGCAAACCCTATCCATAGCAGGTCACTCCTCTTCCTTTTAAAGACCCCCTTTTGGATGCACTGGTTAACTTCTCCCAGCCAGTTGCTGTTGTCACCTTGCCAGTGACCCCATGGCAGTGACCATTGGGGTGGCTGGCAGCACTGCAGAGAAACAGTCGGGGCTGGAGAAAAAGTGAGGGAGCAGGCTGCTTTCCAGAGTCCTTTGAGCCACCATGGAAAAATGACACACACATACCCCACACTGTTGCCTGCACGCACCTGCCATACATGCACACACGTATTTGTCTGTTTCTTGGATTACAGTGCTATTTAATTGAAATCATTCCTGAGTGTGGTGGAGCTGAGGTGGGGGTGCTGGCTGTGTGCTCAGACAGGCCTTATGGGTGCAAGTGGGTACCTTGTGAATAGCTGACTTGGGTCCTGTGAGCCACGGATGGACCTTGGGATAAGAAGCTAAGAAAATGCAACCTCTTTAAAGTTACTTTCACTCTCAGCTTTCTCACCAACGGCAGTTGTCTGAAACGGATCAGCTTGTTGATGGGGAGCATGGAGGCAGGCTCCAGGTAGTGCTGGCCTCATGTTTATTGAAGGAGAAAAAAAGCCCACCACCCCAAGACAGAAAGTGTAAAGAAGTATGTATAGTCGTATTTCATATTGCCTTTCTCATCTGCGTGCTACGTAAGGCAGACAGGGTTTGGGGCAGTAAAGAGTTCAGGACAGCATATGGAGACAGTGCCCCTTAGAATGTCCTAAATGTGGGCAGCAATAACAAGAGATCCAATCCTAATTAGGAACAGAAAATGAGTTACTTCCTTCACCAGATATTCCCACTCATTAGGGCCTGTTGTTATTTTACTTGCTGCTGAGACCTAGAGTGTCTCCAAAGCTTTTTAGTACCTTATCCACCTTTCCTCTACTTCTATCCTTGGCTGTCTCTTGCCACAAGGAGAGGGAAGAGTGTGTTTGCAGAGATTTGTCCAGTGAGAGCGAAAGGATGGATAAGTTCGCCAGAGAGACAAAACTGAAGTATTTTTCCTGTCTTCCCTATTGCAAATCACACACAGCAAACTCTCCTTGGGACACTCCCCCATCCAGCCTGCTACCTTGCTCGAAGTTGTCTGTCACATCTCTTTCTTGCTTTCTCCATGTTGTCCCTCCCTCCTTTGCTTTCTCTTATCTCAATCCATCTCCTCCTCCCCCTTCACCCCTCCCCAACACATGTTCTCATTCTTGATTCCAGCCCTTTCCCCCTCTTCCTTTTCCCCTCTTCCTTTGCTCAACTCTGAATTCTCTTTAAATTCCCCTCTCTTCTGGACCTGAGAGAGGGAGTGGAGGCCTGGAGGAAAAGCAGAGAAGAATGGGGGTGCACCACAGTGACTGCAGTGCTCTGGCTCTTCTGCTGTAGATGATAGAGCAGACTGAGCTCTGTTGTTGGACATGGTCACTCAATCAGCACTTGGTATTCAGACCAGGCCTGCAGAGTATTTCCTAGTATATTTATTTTGTGTTCCTACATAGAATACCTGGTGCCCCTATGTCCTGTGAGCTCACAGAAAGGGGGTGTGTGAGAGGGCTACTAAGAAGTGGGGCTGCGTCACCAGTAGAGCTCTTCCTAGAAGGAATGTAGCTGGATGCCTGTTGCATCCCAGTGATCTGCTTCTCCTGCTTGTAATTGCAGTCCAAGTTGGAAATAGAGTGGTAGGAGAAACCATTCATTGATGAGGTGGTTGACAGGCAAGAACTGAGGCTCCAGGCTGCTGTGAAAACCACCTTGCGGCTGTCAGCAGAGGAACATGCTACAGTGCATTCCTGGTGTACTGTGATTCTACTCCTGGAAGTATGTTGGGGGCTTTTTCTCCGTCTGTTGTAGCTTTTTCTTGGGTGAGAAGCTCCTGTGTGATGCTCCTGTGTGACACTGCCATGGGTTGGCAGATCAGTGCTGGGATGCAGACCTGAGATTTTCTTGTGCAAGTGACAAAGAAGGCAGATGCGTTTAAAAGACAATGGTGGTGCAATATTTAGGGAAAGTTTTCGGTGTTCGAAGTGCCAGACCTCTCTGACCTTAAAGAGAAGCATCAGGACTTTAGCTCATGAGTTATGATCACTTCAGTCAGATTTGTCCGCTGCAGGAGAAGCTTTCCAGGTACTTTAGAGATGGCCCCACATGTTTGTCATGAAACCCTAAGATGCTGCAGAAAACCGCTGCTGGTGCTGTAGCACAGACGTTCCTCGGTGCTGGTCATCCTTTATCATCCTACTGTGGAATTCCTTTTTGTAGGACTGGGACTCTGAAGCTTTGGTGAAAACCCACACATCCTGGCTGCTTTTACACTTAAGGGAGACCTGAGATTGGCATCCGTAATCAGGAGCAGAAGGTGCTGCAGGCAATCTGTCTTCCTAGCACTGCATTAAACCCATTTTAGTTTTTTTCAGCTAAATATCAAATTATCTGTCCACCCACACATCCTCCTCACTGCATCAACCATGGTAAGTGATGGGCCATCTGTAGGACTTTTACCTGGACAAGGGGATCCGCGGGGGTTCCTGCGTAACATACTTCTTGCGTATTCATTGGCCTTTAGAGTGGCATTTCTTTCATTCCTATTCTCCTGGCTAGTCTCCAGTCCTGGCAATGAGTCAGAGGCATGCAGGTCTATCAGTTTGAAGAGCGTGTCCCAAGGTGAAGGAACACATGCAATTTTGTTCCTATCTGAGTTGGGAAGTAGTGCTTAACTGCAGGCCAGGCAGGCCAGGTGGGTCAAGGACTTCGGACACAGTCAGATCAGATGGTCTTTTAAATGTCTTTTTTTTTTTTTTTCCCCACATGGAGCGCGAAGTGGAAACAGCATCCAACTCCAGAGAAGAGAGAAAGGCATATAGCAGACTTTCCAGCATCATCATTGTGTTCTGCTGTAGCTGTGTTCCTGCCTCGATGGTAGTATTGGCTGCTTGCTGATCACTGCATTTACTGCAGTAGAGTCCTGTGTCTATTTGGAGTACTTTATGCTTCTAAGGAGATGTGGACCAGTTGGATGTAATCCCAAAGAGGGAAGTGGGAATGATCTGAAGTCTAGACAGCATACTTATGAGGAGAGATGGATAGAAATGGGAATTTTAGGACTAAAGCAGAGAGGACTGGGCATGAGATATGCGTAACGGCATGCAGGTACATAAGAAAAAATAAAGGAATTATGTCTTCTGCAGAAGAAGATGAGGAGGAATAGTTTAAGACTGTAGCAAGAGAGGCAGGCTGAATGTCAGTAAGAACTCTGCAACAGTAAAGATAGCAAAACATTGAAACAAATTGCCTTGGGAGGCTGTGTAACTCCATCACTGAAGGGCTTTCAGGACAGACTAGACATGTATGAGGAGTGACAGATGCCACAAATTGACAAAGTAGAACTAACTGATCCATCTTTCACAGAGTAGAACAGACTAGATGGTTCCTTTGGGTCTCTTCTACCTCTGCTGCTTGACTCGGTGCAGCCTTCAGGCTCAGAGAATGGCAGGAGCATAGGCAGAAATGCAGCTGAAAGGTTTAGGGAAGTGCCTCAGCAAGAAGCCAAATGGACCTGGCCAGGAGGTCTCTACCCATTTCTTTTGCTGTGGCTGTCCTTCTCCCTTCCATCCCAGGAGCATGATGTGCTCCAAGGAGCCTGTAATCAGTGCCACTCCAGTGCAAGCATGTGACACTTAGCCTATCTGGCAAACAGAAGTAGGAATCAATGTCAAGACTATCCCTAAAACTGATTTTTCTTCACAGGGACTCAGATCTTTTTCTCATCTGCTGCCCTTGGAGGGCCACAGGACGTAGAGAATATTTTACCACGAGTGTGATAGGGAAAAACAAGTCAAAGGCTCAGTGTTTTATCCTGGGAAAGTTTGATGATGTTGCTGAATGCTCACCTCATGAGGCTTTGTCAGCATGTTCTGCTAATGAAATGTCACCTTCTTCTGGTGTGACATCACTTTGTGCATTGGTATATGAGCCCGTGAGGATGAGGGTCTACCCAAGGAGGGGATGAGGTACAGTTTATGAGTACTGTATTGGGGTTTTTCACCACTGGGGAAGAGGCATGTGACATAAGGCACAAAATGGGGCAGCCTTGCACCTACTGAGTGTCATGCCTTAAGCAGTGAACTGGGTGACATATAGAGACGTGGAGCAATGAGAAAACTCCAGTGCAGTGAGGATGTAGGAGAGTAGAGAAAGGATGTTTTAAAATGGTGAGAAGCAATTTAAGAGAGGAAAAGGTATTCAGGGAAGGAGGGGAAGAGCATAAAGGGGCCTGATGGAAAGTTTGGAGGAATGTGTTTGGTGTTAATCTTTCTTTGGCTGTAGTGACCCAGGCCATTGCTAACCTGGCCAGGCAAGCTGCCAGAGGCTGTCTCCGTTGCTCACCCATCGTCCACTCTCATCCTGTCTCCGACTTGTGTTTTCTTGTCAGCATTTCTCTTCCACAGATCGATTCGTCCTTGGCTCATGCAAGTGATTTTAAGCATAGAGAGAAACTTCCTCTTGGCGGTGAGAGATAATCAAGCTGAATATTACCCATCTCTGAAGTGCAGGCAGTCCGTGAGCAGAGCCGAAGTCAATATCTTGGCAGATGTTGCCTTGCATTGATTTATCTTCTCCTGGAGCAGGGTGGATGGCCTCGAAGAAGGCAGCACGGTCACCTGGCCAAACCCCAAAACATGTGCAGGCTACATTAGCTTGGTTGATTTGGTTTCCAGAAGCTGCTGTCCTCAGTGTCTGGGTGTAGAAGAGCGTGGTGCCAAACACAAATCCCTCCGTTGCTTCTGTGTGACATCGGTGTTACTTCTTGTGCTGAGCCACATCCTGGGCTCAGAGCACCAGCTCATGGTGCTGAGCTAATCCTGCCTCATTTACTGGTTTAATGGAGCAAGAAAACAAATGTGTTTGCTGCTGCTGGGGTAGGGGAGAGGAACAGGAGACCAGTGCCCCAGAAAGGCCTTGCAGCATGGAGGTTTTTCCTTGCAGGGAATCTGGATGAGTTAAAAGGGAAAGCAGGGGAGAGGAAACTTCTGTATGAGCAGGGAGGAAGCAGCAGGAATTTGGGGAAACAGGCAGGGCCTCTCTTCAAGCCAAAGGAATTATAGCCAGCAGATTACTGTGCAGGACAGGGTGGGAGGAAGGGGAGCTGCTGGCAGATAGAAGGGGGTGGTGGAGGCAGACTGGGGGGAACCAGTTGCCAGGCAGGAGGACCAGGTCAGAGTGCTGCTCCTGCCTTTGCCCTGTCAGATCAAAGAGATAAAGTGTGCAAAACTACCTGTATAGAGTTCCAGTTCCCAGCTCCCCAGCATAATGCACTCTCTGTTTTCAGAGACTTTGAGCTCTCCTCCTGTGTCTGGGAGCTCCAGGTTTGGCTCTGGCAGGAAAGGGCCTCCAGCAGAGAAGGCAGGGGGCTTTTCAAAACCACAGCTAAAGAGAAACCATCTGTATGATCTCAAGTAACAGACACTCACATGCAAACCTCATCCCCTTTGGTACCATCCCCTTCTTCCAGCCCCCTTCCCGAGCCCCTCATCTCTCCAGCCCCGCCTGAGCCCTTTACAGCTCTTATCTGCCCACTCTGCCATTTTCATACTGTAGCAGGGGGCACTGCACAGATACATATACAACATCTCTGGTTCTGCAGTTTCCCCGAGGGTCTGGACAGATGCTAATTGTCTTCATGCCCAATTGGGGACAGCAGGAATTGTTATAAATAGCACCAGTTCCTTGCGTGGCAAAGACAAAACTTTCCCCTAGAAGTCCATCCCTCTACTCCCAGGACTCACTGGGAGGTCTCTTAAATGTCACAGTACGTTTGCAGCAGAAAGTACCTCTAGAGGCTTCCTGTGGGTTCAGGTCTTGATTCAGATGCAAAATGGAACAAGTTTGCTGAATCTTTCCTCACAACCTAATTCCTTTCTGCCTGTCCTCATAATTTTTATGTGAATGGTACTTTCTGTTCAGGAGAGACTTGGGACTGAAATAGGAGTAGCTGTAGGAGTGAGCACTTAAGATGCATAAGCCTGATGTGCTGAGGAAGGAAGTAGGTCTGGAGCAGCACAAGGGATATAGGGGTGCAGCAGTGGAACTGGTGTGGGGAGCTCCAGGTCAGGAGAACTTTGTTGGAGGAGGGGGATTGCCATTACTATCACACCAGACAGACATGTTAAGAAAACATTCCTGCAAGAAAGTAATATGCTTTCCAGCACTAAAGGTTCCCTCTGCTCCCCTCTGGAGTTAATTTGCTTCTGCAGGAGTTCAGACTACATAAGGAGCCAAAAGCAACCAGTTTAGAGGCACAATTGTTCATCCTCCCTCTCCCCTGTTCCCTGCCCTCAGGCAGAGAGTATTGTTTAACACCTGTGGGCAGATGAAGAAGCCCTTTCCATCTCCCTAGCTGATATCAGACTGTCCTGCTGATGGCAGCCAGACATCCCCTGCTGCAGCACCATTTCAGCCCTAGGCACTGATTGCTGCTGCTGAGGCTTGTGTTCGCATCAGCAAAAGTTCCTTCGCTGGGGGTTTGTGGCTACAGGGGCTTTGCTGTGCTTGCCAGCTGGAGATCTCCCTGCGGGCATTGTGAGGAGAGGCCCTGGTGGCATGTGCACAGTGATATTTAAATTAAAATTGCTCGTATGAGATTGAAGGACTAATAAGGAACAGTACCAGGACTTGGATATCGTCCACCTCATGCGTGCCTCCCAGAGGCTCCCCGAGTGCCTCATGGCGGCCCAGTTTGAACTGCTGCTGTATCATATATTATGTTGTCGGCCTCTGTGATTTCTGCCCTGTCCTTGCTTGCTCTCTGGTTTCCTTTGTGTTTATTATTCTAATTTATTGAGTTACCTGGAGTGTTTTTGCAGACACCAAGGCTGCTTTGCAGAAATTAATGATTGTGCATTCTGCTTGTTGGTGCCTTGTGTAGACTTTTCTTTTATGTGATGGAGCCTAAAATATGCTCAGAGAAAATGAAAATGTTAACCTCCATTAAAAACATACATAGATAAGTTGTCAGATCTATGCCAGAGCACATGGAATTACTTTGAGATTATTCAGCTCAGTAGTCCCTGCCACTTCTGAACCTCAGAGTATTTTAATTAATTTCCCCATTGAGACAAGTCACCATTAGTGCCCCCACTTTGCAGAGTGGAAAACCGAGGATCAAAAAGGAGATTTGTCTCAGGAAATTAGTGGCCAGACATAGGTGACCAAACTGGAACCCCAGTTTATAGGTCCTATTCAGAGCTATGCTACCTAACTGGCTGCTGGACTAGGATATCACATGAATGTCTCCTAATGTAATGCAAAAGCAGGAAATCATCTTTTCTCAATTGTGGTCTGAGAGGCCAGAACTTGGCAGTTCCAGTTCAGTGTAAATGAGGCTATGGGAGGGAACACTCAGCTTCTTTCCTGTTCCCAAGGAAATCAATGACTGATGCTTGCACCTGAGTGTCCTCCTCGGTGAGGTGGAGATTCTGGTCCAGAGAATGAGCATCCTGGTAAAGGAGGAATCTGCATTCATGTATTTCTGTAAAGGAAGTGAGAAAGTTGAGGGGAGAAACCTACAGATAGCAGAGCAAAGTGTTTTGTTTGTTTTTGATGTGCTTATTCACTTTTTTTGGAAAGGAGTAAAGCAGAATACCCGAAAAGGTGATTGCAAAGTGTGTAACAGCTCACACAGTTCTGTTGGAAAGATCTAGATGGGGTCATAGGAAATGACAGACCTGTAAATCTTGGAACTGTGTCTGTGGCAGGTCCTTTCAGGGCCTGATGCTATAAATCCATTGAAACAAGCTGTCTTTCCCTAGAAGTTTACTGAGTGATCTGATTGGTCAGGGAATAACAGATGCAGCATTTTGTGGAGACTACTCAGAGTCACTATGGGTGATATGATATAGGGGGAAATTTTTAGTTGCTGGGACACAAACCATCTGAAAGGGAAGTTTCTTTTCAGGTCCTCCATGAACTCATTAAAACAGTAGGATGATCATTTTCCTCTCTTGCTTGAACACTTAGAAGTCCTTAAGAGAGAGTGCTTTTCAAACAGACTCTGGTTTAGCATATATGAATTTCCTCCCAAACAGAAGAATTTAAGAAACAGCAGATGATAGCAAAACCATTTTACATCGGTATCTTGTATTTTTAAATTTGCATTATATAAGAAAATACAAAAACCTCCTAAGTGGGAAAATATGCAGAATCATAGGAATAAGTTGCTGATAGGAGAAATTTCTGTATCCTGGATAGATTGTTTCCTGCTTGTAGTCTGAAGCAAGAGGATTGACATCACTGGTGTTGCGGGGAAGGGGTCATGAGGAGGTATTTTTATATATAAAGTGACCATTGATATTCTTGCAGTTCACGTAACTGTCTTGTACTCTTTGAGGAATAATGTTAGTCCTGCATGTTGTCTTGTGGCAGTGAGTTCCACATATTATTGCATGTAGGAGGAAAGCAGCAAGTCCTATCTAGCTTCAAATGGGTAGTGTTTCAGTTGTATGGGATGCTCCCTAGCTTTGTCAGGGTGTTTGCCTTTGCTGTATTCTTCATTGTTTTATGTATCCCTACACTCTCCAGCCTGATTTGTTTGCTCTTTGAAGCAAAAAGCCCCAGTGTTTTCAATCTCCCTTCTTACCAAAATTTTGTGAGGCCTTTAACTCATTGCTGTCACCTGTCCCTGAACCCTTTTTATTTCTATTGCATCTTTTGCAGATAGGATGACCTAATAGGGGACACTGTACTGCAGTACAGTACTGCACTTGGCCTTGTTTTTTCTCTGTCTCAGTGCGTCCTATGTTTGGATTCTTTCCCGTTCTGAACTGAGGACTTTTATGAATTTGCCATAGATGAATCTCAATTTCTGAATTATTGTAGTTAACTTAGAAGGCAACAAGGTAACTTAAATAATTCCTTCTAGAACGTGCATCACCTGACATCGTGTGCTTGGCCAGTGCTCCTGCTTAAGACAGGGTATAGCCCAGCAGAATGCCTTTTGTTGTTTGTAAACTGAGTCAATGCACTGCTCATTTGCGCTCTTGTTTTATGGAGTCATGCTCTCCTTTTTTTTCCCTTAAAATTAATTGCTCCTTAAAAGTGGGCTTATTGCCTTCTTTGGAATCTTTGTGGTGAGGTGTCACCAGTAATAGTGTAAGAATGTGCCTGTGGAGAGGTTGCTGTGCTCTGCTCATCACTCAAGCCCAGTCACCTCTGAAGTGGAACCCTGCAAGTATTAAACAGCAAATGGCAGTAGGGTTCAAGACAAGGAAAGAAGAAGAAAACATTCAGTTGGAACTGCAAAGAATATTTTGGAAGGCAGATTGTAACTAAACCAATCAGAATTCAGACAGGACTACTGTCTTTGCACTCTTGCCTTTGAAGAGTGTCAAGTGATCTTTGATTGTAAGCAGTCTTTTGATTTATAATCTTATAATACAAAAGATGTTGCCCAAGGATTGTATTGTCTCCATTATTTAGTCCCTTGAAGATAGAAGATACTAAATAGTTTCTTTGAGTAGAGGAAACCCAAAGCCACCTGACAAAAACCATTGTGAAACCCATTGTCCTGCTGCATCAAAGCATAGAGCATCCCCAGAACTCTGCCACTCTACACACTGTTAGAATAACACCTTCTTCAGCATCTTTCAAATGTCATTAGATTATTTTTTAGAGGTAAGGAAGCAGGGAAAAAGTATTCAGGTTTGAAGAAATGGACATGGAGGCTGGTGAATGAAGATGTACCTGTAGAAATCAGAGGAAGGAAAGGAGGAATATTTAATATGTGCTCCCTTAGAGCAAACTCCTTTGGGCTGTCTACCTTGACCACTTACTAGACCATTGTGATTATTTCAGTTGCACTTTATTTGAGCTGTGTTATTTCATATGAAGCAAGAAGTCCTTTTGCCTTCTAACAAACTCCTTAAACCATGTGACTGACCTCAGTTCCCAGGAGAGTCCGCTGGAGAGTACAAATGTGCAAATGAAAAGCATTTGCACAAAATACAGGGTAACTGCTTGGTGTGGTTTTGACCTGAAGTACACTCTAATAAGTTGCTGGTAGCGGAGACTGAGATCACATGATATTCAACAGAAATCCAGCAGTGAATAGCTTATTTTCTATTATTTTTTCCCTATTTAAATTAAGTGAGGAAGGAAGTTGGTATTCTAGGTCTGTGTTTCTGAAGAACAGTAAATCCAGGGATGTCATTTTAGTAAAAGCCCCTAGACTTTTTGATCTAAAAGTAATACCAACCTAGTGTGTGTCTGAGACAACCTATTGGTATATACTTCCCAAAAGCTTTGGAGTGGATGGGGATATGCCTGCTCTTAGGGTGTGAAATACAAAAACTGCTAGCTTGATAGTAGTGGAAGAGTTCAGGGTCTGTCTTTGACCTTCTAGGAAAAAATCAACCCTGTGCATTTCCAGTACTCTACCTGCTTCCCCTCTTCTGGGAGCATGCAGCTGTGCAGCCTGGCAGAACTGGAGGTGCCTTCAGATAACCAGGACTGGGGTACATTAAAAAGTAGGACAGCCTTTCATAGTAACAATATCACCTCCATCCCACAACTCCTTTCCTCACAGAGAGCAGTTTGCCTCCCACTCCATCTCTGTAACTTCTCACTCTCTGTTCAATCCTCCAAAGCATTTTACAACTCTAATTAGACACGTATCTCCAATTTACTACTGTTTAAAAGGGTAAGCAGTTAATGTCATAAGACGGAGAATGCCTGGTAATTAATTACTAACTCCAAGGACCTGGCTATCTCTCTAACCACCCTTGTCTCAAATAGCATCTCTTTCTGTTAAAACCTCTGTTCACAGTAATTAAATAGTAGGGAGGAGGAGCACCTTGGAGCCTGCCCAACCAAGTCTGTGTGACACAAAGTGCAGTTCTATCAGGCAGTCCTTTTTTACCTGATGATCCACCATGGACATAATAGGCAAACAAATTTTTATGACCAAGTGCACTCCAGCTTTGTCGCATGGAGACTTGTAGCAGGATCCCTTCTGCACCACTGCCATGGAAACACAAAGCCATTTGGAATCCTCATCATCTCTGGGAAAACAATACATCCCTAGGAGGATTACAGGTCCTCCTAGCAGTGCTCCCACCCTATTTCCAAAAGCAAGCCATTATAAGCTGAGGAAGTTGTTTTGTGCTGCTGCCTCTGAAGGCTGCTGCAGTTTGCCTTGAAGCATCCTGTGAGGCAAAGCCTAAGTGGCACTTGGCTCAGGTTCTGCTCTGTCCAGTATTCTTCAGCCAAGATGTTTGCAGGTGGAAATGGTGGTGTGCTGGTAACAGATGTTTGTTAAGCGTGTACTGTACCTTATGTGGAGATACAGAGGAAGATGATGACTGATGGGGGAAATCTGTGGTTTGCAGTGAGAACACAATGGAAGCTTTATCTGTGGATTTGTAACCTCGGATGGTTATTGGCTAGCTGAATGCGTTAAGTCTCACCTCATCAGTTTTAAATACAAATGTGTCCAGATGCAGTGAGCACAGGGATAATGTGGAAGACGGCATACCAGATAGGATAGCAAGCCTGGGAAACCCAGAGTTTGTTCTCTGCTCTGCTTTTTACTCACTGTGTGTGGACTTTGGCACACCATCTCCCCTTCCTTGTTTTCCCTTTCCTTATCTACTATACGATAGGGATAAAAACACTTAACACCTTCAAAAAAGTGCTTGAACCTGTATTAATGACAGGTATTAAGTAATGCTTGGGAAAAGCAGGGTCGCTTTATTTTCTTCTGGCCAAATTTCATTTTGGTGAATTTTCACCTTAGTTTAGGTTCCCATAATTGGCTCTGTGCTTTTAACATTAAGAGGTATTCTTCCTTGAACTGCCTTGTGGTGCATCTGTGCTCTGCTAACAAGCTCTGCTTTTAAAGTCTAAAGGGAGATGCCCTTCTGTGAAGACTGAAGTGATCGTTCATTGTTCCTTCTCCATCCTCCCAAAGGTGCTGCCAAGCTTTAATGAACTATTCATCAAGTGCTTTGAGATCTTTTGATAGAAGCAGTCCGAGCAAGTGCATGATTCTCACTGCATAGTGGAGAGGGTGACATCCACTTGTTTACTCATCAGCTTTATCTGTAGTGAATAAATAGCCCCTTTCTTTAGACAGGGGAGTCCAGTCTTGTGAATTTTACACGTGAAGAAAGATGAAGTTGTAATTATGTCAAGCTCTTCTTTCTAATTGTTTGCATTGACTAGATCTGTGGAAAAGATAGGCAGGTTGGGTTTGGGGTTATGGTTCTGTTTGTTTTTGATTGGTTATTTAAGTGGGGTTTTCTTGCTTCTTGTTGCACAGAAAAAACCTGTTTTTCCAAACTGGTCAGGATCTGTTGCTGTGAGTTGGTCAGAACTGAGCTTCTGTGTGCAGGGTTGTCTTATGTGCAGTTCTTGTAATTTTACCTCTGTAATAAAGCTCTGTGCACAGTGGAACTCAAGTGCATTTGATGTGCGAATAAATCCTGTGCTACTCCTTGTCTCTGCATGCACATGTGGATAGATGATGAAGCAAGTAGAAGATGAACATGTCTGAGTGAGGGAGAGGTCTGATCTTCATGCATATGTCTTTCTTACCTGCATGTACAGTTACCCAGTTTATAGTGCCAAACTATTCCATTTATACTTTGAAAAGGCTGAGCCTCAAAAGGACAGTGCATTTCACTCCTGCTGTCACAAAATCTTTCCCTCTTCCTGCTTCATGCAGTCTGTTTCCATGTGCTGAAGAAGTCCTTCCATACTCCCTGGCCCTACATATCTGGGCTCTTTCTTTTTCTATTCTTGCCTCTTTTTCCCATTTTTTCTTTCATTCTCAATTTACTGAGTTTTACTTCTTTTTTTTAAACCTCTCCTTTCTCATTCTTTTCTATTTCTCTCTTCTCATTTAATCCAACTTCTCCATTTACTTCTCTCCCTCATTCCGGTGGTCTCCCCTCATCTGCTTCTCTTGATGTCCTGGCTGCAGCAAGGCTGAAAGACAGACAGCACTCGTGTTGTCCAAGCCTCCTTCAAGTAGTGCCACTTCCCTAACCATGCATGAGTCACCCCAGCTTGCTGGGCTTTTGTTGTCCTCCTCGCAGCCTGGGGGTTGGTGATAGCTATATCCCTTGTGAAGTGCCTTGAGCTCTGCTTATTCCTGCTGTGGCCATGTGAGCCAGGACTATGCATCTGTATCCCTTTTTGCTTGGCCCTGAGCACACGAGAACAAAAAGGAGAATCCTCCTTCAGGGAGCTTATGCTCCAAGAGTTGGGGATAAGAGGTGAATACAGACAGAAAGGGAGCACACGGAAAGCACAATATACTGCAGGTCGGCATAATATCGTCAGTCAGGTCGTATAGAAGTGCTAAATAATATTATTCCCACTTCTATTTCCCTTTCTGCTCCCTTTTCTATCCTTTTAATCACTTTTGGGTCTTTTTTTCTTCCACCTTAGAGATTATAGGGCTTTGTCATTTTGTTTCCAGGAACAGGGAAAGAGTGCAGAGTGTTTTCATTAGGCCAGGAGCTGGAGGGAAGGAGAGAGCCATGGTATTTGCTAGCTTTAATCTTTATGGTAATACTTCAGTAAATATCTGCTGTTCTTTCTCTCCTGTCAGTGTGGCAGCCTGTGAATGATATAGAGCCGAGATCAGGGAAGAAGAGGGAACTGCAGAGAGGATTAGAAGGTTAAGATAGGATTATGAGGTCAAAATGGTAAAAAAAGGAGAAAAAAGAAACAGAAAAAGAAAGGAAAAGAAAATGAAGTGTAGTGGTTGTGACAGGGGAAAGGAAGGCAAGTATACAGGGTAGAGGAGAAGATGAGATTTTTATGAATGGGTCGATGCATTCAAAGGTCCGAGAGTCAATAGTCTCTCTAAAACGATTTATTGAAGAAAAATTCATTTGTTCTATGTCACTCCATGAAAACTTTTTTTCCCTTCATCAGTCCTAGGGATGGGGTCTGCGAGGGCTGAACTGCAGGGATGCACAAACACTCCATTACCCCAGCATCCCTGTTTGGACAGGAAAGTATGGTGGGTGGGGAATGTGGCTGTTGTGTCTGTCGGAAGGGGTGCAAGAGCCACCACAGCCACACAGGTGAAGGATCTAGTAGTGGGAAAGTTGTTGCTCAACTCTGACAACTTCACCCACTCTCTTGGGGCCCTACTGCTCAGTGCCCTACTTTTTTACTGTCCCTTGCTGAGAGTGACAGAAGAAGAGAACAGGGTCCAAGAACCTGTTTCCTTGAACTCTGTGTGGAATTGAGGGAACAGTTTGTGAGGCAACTTCAGATTTGGGGCTTTGAATGTCAGAACAGTTTCAGTCCTGCTTTTGGTTTGTGCAATCAGTAGGAAATAATGGGTAAAGCTTGTTTGGACTGAGAAGAAAATGACCCAGACCATTGCACACATTTAAGATATTTGGATGAAGTAAACCAAACAAGTCAAATGCCTGATCTGCAGTTTCTCCTCTAAAAAATAATGACACAAGAAAAGCCAACACAAATGCAGCATCGGGGCTTGGTAACAAAGCTGTCAGAGTTTAGGGCAAAATGAACATCCCCCTTGCTCAGTGTGAACTGAACTTCATGTTGAAATAAGAGCAAGGCCTAAAGAGAGTTAAACAAGGTATCTTGCTCTGAGAAAACTCTCCCCTCCGTATCTGCTCTGCTTGTGTTGAAGAAAATTTTGTTCTGTTCAGCTCAGTGGACCCAAAACTAGAGAAGAATATTAGGAACATTATACAATGGGCTTAGGGGTAGTAAATTAGGGCAAAGTAAGCTAAGGTAGACATTTGAATAGGTGGAATAGGCCTGAAGCCAAGGCTCTCTCCAAGCTTCAGTGGCTGGGGCAAAGACAATGGAAAGTTAGCGAGGTCACACTGAGGAAGACTACAGAGACCCCAGACTCAATGATGAAGAAAGGTGGATGTACCCCCAGAATTAAGGGCCAAGAAGAGCTCCGCCCTATGCTCCGCCTGGGCTCCGCCCTATGCTCCACCTGTTATCAATATGTATGATTAGATGTTGCAATCATATGAATATGAATGTAAGATGTTGTAATCATAGAAGTCAGACTGTAAAATTACCCTGTTTTGTACCGCTACCTTCGAGCAAGAGCTTTGGGGCGTGAACCACGCTTGCTCCCGACGTCAACAAATAAATACCTTGCTGCTCAAAAGACCAAAAGCTTCTGAGCAACATCCAAAGTATTCTCACCCCTGGCAATGCCAGTGGAACAGAGGCGTTCCTCTTCTTGTTACATGTCACGTAACAAGAGGGTGCAGAGGCTGTGAAATGGCTTCTGATCCAGTGTCAGGGAAGGGGATGGTAAGAGGTAGCAAGGAAGGAGCTGAGCGTGACTTACATTCCCATGTGCTTTCCCAAGCAGTCCGTGAGGCCTGGTGTATAGTCTGTTGCACGGGCTCTGCTGCTGGACTAGCATGAATTTTGCAGGAGGCATGAATGCCTTTCTGGAGGCAGGGATTAGGTAAAAGGAGTGCTCCACTTGCTTTGCTTTAGATCCAGTGCATTCCATGGTAGGTTCCAGCCTGTAGCCCTTACATTCAAGTTATTAGGTGCACTGCTGTTTGGCACCACTGGGACATGCAGCAGCTGAAGAGCAGAGTTGTGAAGTCTCCTTTGGCCCTGTCTGTGGGTACAGATAGATTCTGGCTTGTCCACATGCCATTGAAAGGTTAAAAGGAGTATTTCTCTTATCTTTTGTATTTCTTTTTTTCTGAAACAGCTTCTGCTTCTGTCAGGGCATAAAGTGTCTGCTTCTTGCTCTTCCCTAAGGGACTGAAAGTTCATTATAACTCGTTTCCTTCCTTTCTTCCTCTTCCACTCATGCTTTGAGAAGCTGGAGGTGGCAAGTCCTGCACTCTCTTCCTTCTCTGATTTAACCCAGTCATTCTGTGGAGCAGGGCATGATGCTTGCTGTCAAATGAAGTTGGGATGCTCTTAAAAACTAGACAGCCCTTTTCTTCAAAATACAAACCTTTTGCCATTCTTTTATCTCTCAGTTCTCTCAGTCCTCTCTTCATTTGGGCCCGTGCTTTCTGAAGTCACCCTATAACCTGTATCACTCTTTTGAGATACTGCTGGCTGCAGCTCATCTGAATCATGGGTTTTCTCTCTCAGACAATGTTCTCTGGACAAGTTAAGATCTCCAGAAGGCCTCATGGGCTTTTTGTAATTGCTATCTGCATCGAGGCAGCTGGACTTCATTTTATTTGAATTTAGTAATAAGCTGCTTTTCTTTAGCTCCAAGTTGCAAATTATCAAAACCCATCAAATCCTACCCATTGAAAGTAAATATATAGTCCCCAATTAAATCCAGGTTGACTGGCTGCGGAATGGTCTCAGGGAAGGATAGGACAACTGCTGTATATACAGGGGTGGGAATTTCTTTGATGTATTTCACTAGGGGCAAGGCAAGACATTTCTGATATAATGTGATTGTTCAGAGAAATGCCTAAGCTGCCTTGGTCCTGTGTATTCATCTTTAATTATTAAAATAGGACAGATAATTCACAACCCTTGAGGTCTTTATTTTATTTTTTGACAGTGATATTGAATGTATGCTTGGCCAAAGGGGAGAAAGGTGGATTCCAAGAGCAAGAGAACAAAGCAAGAGGAGCAGAGAGAGGATGAGGAAAAGCAAAAGAGAAGAGAGATATTAAAATTAAAAGCATGTTGGAAATGAGAGAGAATGAGGAGTAAGTGGGGTGGAAAAGCAGAATAGCCTAATGGTTAATTGTACATCTTTTATTGTCAGGGACTGTTCTACATTGAACGTAGCCATGTTGTTGCTTGTTACCACATACAAGTAGATGCATTGATATTGCTGGTCTGTACACTTCTGTGTTTTGAGGAGGAGTCCAGTGTGATCCAACTGAGATAGGCACTCTTCAGGGAGAGTGATGGTCCTTGCTCTAACATCTTCAAGTGCATATGCATTTGCATCAACTCACCAGCAGAGCCAATCGCTAAACAACAGCTTCTTTGAGGGGGTGTTTTCAGAGAGTTTGGAGGATGAGATTCAAGGAAGGTGAGGGATGGAGAGGAGAAAATAAAAGTAGAAAGAGAGGAAGAAAATACAGATAAGGAGGAGATAGTCAAATCACAAACAGGTTGCAACAAAGTCAGAGAGAATTAAGACAGAAAAACCACCGAGTGAGAGCGTATCCCAGCAAGTTGAGAGGCAGTAATGTCAATGTCCTCTAGCTCGGTCACCGTCAGTCAGTAAAAAGGCTGCTGTACATTCACAGCCAAAGGGACTTAGCAAAGCTAATGAGCAGGGAAAGAATGAGGAACGGGGGAAGAATTTCTCTGTTAAAACTCTGGCTGAGAGGAGTTGTCTCTCTGCAAAAGGATTTGCAAGGCATAACAGCACCACCAGTGCAATAAATAAGCAGAGCTAGGGCGAGAGATGAGGGAGGAAAGGGAAAATAACAAGAAGAAGGCTACAGTAAAGAAATGTGAAAGCCTGCTGAATTTGCCCTGTCTAAATCTGCTTGGTCCTGGTAATTAAAAAGAACATACTGAGAGTGTTTGTCAGAGTTGCAAGTTTAATGACTCAAAATTACAGCAGCCTAACATCCATTAAGCTGAAGCATTTGTTTTGGAATTGTCATTTTTCATGAGGGAACACTGTCAGAGCACTGCCCAGTCTTATGCTGGCAGAGCAACAGGAGATCAGCTTGTCTAGAAGCCACAGGGCAGGAACAAAGAATATTGGCACAAGTAGGTTTGGGAAACCTGAGGCTGGAAAAGTGGGGGTGCTGCAGAGTAGGAGAGCAGCATCGGCAGAATGATATTCAAGCATATCATATACCTTCCCCGACTTGTGTCATTATTGTCTCTAAGCATTCATATGCACATGCATTTTTCCTTTATGGGAGATGCAAATTCTGCTCTGTTTCCAAGTCTGAGATGGTAGCACCCACTCTGCCATGCCTGGAGCATAGTATGTAGGCGGGTCTCTCTGAGCAAAGCAGGATCTGCTTTTGTTCCCAATGGGGCTTGCATTCCATTCTGAGTTCAGAGGAGTTATAGGATCATCATAAAGTGAATTGGATTGGAAGGGACCTTAAAGATCATCTAGTTCCAACCCCTCTGCCATGGGCAGGGACACCTTCCACTAGGCCAAGCTGCTCAAAGCCCCATCCAGTCTCACCTTGAACACTTCCTGGGATGAGGCATCCACAACTTCCCTGGTCAGGGATTACCTATCAGAGTTGTCCTCCATATTCCCATCTAAGTGGCCATGTGCTTTCTCCCTTGGTTTCCTCCATGGTAATATGAAGACAGCAGGGTTTCTCTGTTTCACAAAAAGGCTCATTCATGGGCACACATTAGTGAAGATCACTGTAACAAAAATATTGCAGAAAAGCAAAGTATTATCTTTCAAACAAATCTCTGTACTTTGAGCAATACTACTTCTAGTGGAGGTACATTTGCAGACCAGGACAGGGAGTGAATTGTTGTGATCGAAAACCAAGCCTCTTCCGAGTAGTAGAAAGCGTCATAAATTCAGAAAGCTACAAAAAAACCCCACCTTACTTCAGAGCCCATAGCCTGTCAGCATGAACTTGCAGAGCATGTCGGGCATTTCATCAAGGATGACTCTGCAATGGCTGTGGAAGGACACCAAGTAAACTCATTAGAACCACATTTAGTGTTCTAAAGAATCATAGGTTTGAGGCTTCACATATCACACCACTGTTGGGTGTTGATGATATAAAAACTGTTTGTTTATAGTAGGTTAATTGCATATATTTTCTGCTGAGTACTTCTTTTAGTACTTAGTAATGATCCACAAATGTATACCAGTGCCAGTGTTTAATATCAGCAACTACAGTAGTTCACATCCATATTTTATTATTTTATTATCTATTTCTGAAATAAATTTCAAACTGTTGAAAATGTGGATGCCAGGATTGAAATCTGAGCCAAACCCATGAACCCATGAAGTAGGTTGAGTTACAGCAATTTTGGCTCAGTCTAGTTACGAGTGGCTCCATGACCCAGGCCAGTAAGCAGGGATACCAGGTGTAGTGACCCTGGACAGCATAGATCTACGCCAGTAAGCTACTGAGAAGGCAGCAATCTGAAGGTTTGTGTGAAGTCACCCCCTAGCAAGAAGAGTATTCACAGCAAAATTCAGTGCCGGGTCTGAACTTTTCTTAGTATTTGAACTCAGGATTTCTCAGGTTTGTTGCTGCTTAGAATATGCTGGTACCTTGCAAATTTTGTTCTGCACACTAAGGCTTTGTGTCACTTCCCTGCTATCTGATGTCTTTATATGTGGGCTTGTTACAGGAAAAGATTCCTGACAGTGCCTTAGGACAGGAAGCAACAGTGTGAGTGCAAGTTTTCAGGATCATAGTACAGAAACTGAGGATTGGCCAGAATAGCAAACAAACCCTCCTGTTTGTCATCCCTTAGAAACAGTGACTGGCTGAGAGATGGCTTCTGAATTTTAGCTGAAGAGCACTGAGCCATTGAGTTCTTTGGGACCAGGTCTGCAGCTCCAACTTCACCAGCCATGCCTAACAGAGGAAGTCTGCCTGGCTTTTCCTTACTTTTTTGCCTCTTTAAGGACCTTCCTGCTGAAGGTTGGCTGGCTTTGGAACAGATACTGGAGAGCCTACGTTTGTATCCTGTATTTTTACCTCTCCGTACCATCTGTTCACAGACTGGATTACAGTTGTGCCAGTTAAAAAGCAGATTGCCTTGGCCCAAGGTCAGGATCACAGCCCCGGTGCCCTGCCTGCCTCCCGTGGATTTATACTCAACACAGAGCTCACTCCCCTTGGCTGCACTCCCTGAAACTCCCACCTGCGACCATGGAGGGATGCTCAGTCTCTTTCCTTCTACACCATACTCACCCTCTTGCTCCCACCCATCCTCCTGTCCTTTGTCCTCCTGTGTGCACTCCATTTGGCTCAGTTTAAAGGCCAAGGAAAGGGGGGAGAACGTAAAACGCTGGCTGTCAGCCTTGATTTACCTTCAGCAACACACTGTGCTCAGACCTGTCAGCACACCGGTCCCAGCATTCGTCAGCCCTGCTCCAAGGAGCACTTGTTGCCATTTCGCTTTGGTGGCTTCAGAGGGACACTCTGATCCTGCTTGGCTAACTATTTTGTGGTTAACTCATTGCGAGGGATGATGAGGAGGAGATTCTGGGAGTTAGGATGTCCATCCCCCCATGCTATGTTTTGTGTAAGTGGCAGTAGGAGAGAGGTAGGATTTGCAGTGGTACTGCACTGCTGTAATCACAGGCATAGACATATCCTATATGAAAAAATGAAGGCGTTGCTTTTGTTCACCAGGGTCCAGTAGAATCCAGAGGGTTCTCATGAATAGCAGGTGAATTCCTGATTAATATTCAGAGGAGAGAAACAGAGCAGCTGGCAGGTTTACCCTTGGCCTCAGGACAACTTGCAGTCCCTTGTTCAGTGGCTCTATGATTAACTCAGGCCATATAGCTGGCTAGGTGTCCCATTAAGAGACTGTAAGACTCCTCAGTCTTGGACTACCTATGTTTAGCATGCTGCTTCTTTCCCCTGAGCTCAGAATAGTCTTCTGACTCCCCAGGTTTGTCAGCACAGATTCACATGAACTGTGGGACTGTACTTGAGGCTAAATAATAACCTGGTACACCGGTCTGCCCCTTTCCTTTACTTCTGAACTGATTGTATAGTCAGTTGCTGTTTGATTCTTCTCTTTTCTTGTTCTACCACAAAACCCTCCTTAATGTACCCTCTGTGTTTTATGGGCAGAGCAGTGCCTCAATCAGCTTCTTTGCAGCAAATGGCAGGGCTCTCCTGGTGCTCCCTTTTTTATTTAGCACAGTCTCTTATTCCGCTTTCTTCTTCCAACTTTGAGTCGCACACAGTGTTCTGTCTGCCAGTGCACCATCCTCATGAGTACAGTGGATCTCAAAGGGCTTTGTCCTTCATGTCTGCTTTGCAGATGATCGCATTGCCATATCCACGTTCAACCACCTAAAGCAACTTCTAGACATACTACACACCCTGACCTGTCACACTCTGTCTTCCCAGATCTCAGTCAACAAATGCTCACAACTCAGGCTGAATAGTGTTAAAAAGCTGCTTGTCTTTTCCTTTGAATTCTCTTCACTTCAGTCTTTTTATCATTCCAAATGATGAAAAAAATCCTCCCAGTCACGTACTGTTGTAATATGGAGCCTAGTTATTTTCTCACTTGTATTTTCCCAACATCTTTCTTTCTCCACCAGCTATAGGAAATCCCGCTCTTCATCTCTTTCTCAACACCAAGAACCTTTGTTCATGCCTTAGCCTTCCTTAATCTTGATTGTTGTAACATCTTCTGCCTCTCTTGCTTGAAAACCATCTCACTTTCTCTGCCATACTAAAACTGCCCCTTTTCCTCTGCCATGCAGAACACATTGCCTTTCTGTTTGCATTCCTCTATCAGGTCCCCTTTGAATTTCCTTGTCCTTGCCTTTCTGACCTTATACAGTCCTGCTGATTTTTCTAATCCAGCTTTCACACCCCCTCTCATTCCCTACATTTCTGTAAACTGCATTGTCCCATTCATCTCCCAGCAGTATTTTTCAGATACTGCTAGCAGCACAACCCCCTTCTGAGGCTGATCTTTCTCTGTATTTTCTCCTGTCTTTCTAATTCTCTACAATGTTTACTTTCTCCTTTGCTTTCTCAGTGTCAAATGGGTGAACCTACCTTCTTTGCTCTGTGCCTTAGCTCATTCATTTTTTTTGTCATTGAAGGGTGCTAGTTTTGTCCTCATCTTTGCAGGGCTGCACTTGGTGACTTATACACCCACTCACCCGTCCTATAATCCAGCCATCCCTGCAAGTTTTAGCTCCTGACACCTCAGTAACCCATCGTTCACACTACAGCCTGCCTTGTTTTGACAAGTAGCCTCACAAAGAAGGTCGGGGATCTGGGTGGGAGGAGTACCCCAGGTCTGAGTGGGGCATCTGTGCTGGACATGGCTGGATTAGGGAGACTTAATCAGTTGTATAATAGCACCTAAGAGGATTGCTGCATATTTTCCAAGCATGACTCAACTGAAACGTATTTTGGATGTAGGTGGACAGGTGATGTGACCTAAGAGGAAAGGGAGGGGAAAGATTCCTCAGTCGTGTCTCTTTTTTTTTTTTTTTTTCCCTTTTTAGTTTCATCTTGTTCTTGTTGCTAGAAACACAGTACAGCACCTGACTCCTGCAGCAGAGATGATCCTCTTGACCTGACCTTCCTCTGTGGCTTCCCTGGAGCCTGCTTTGCACCACTTCCTCTGTTGCACATCCTTGCTTATCAGTAGAAGCAATCAAAGTGTGGGATGGGAGGTAGCAGCTGGGGAAGCAGAGGCGGAAGAGAGTCATCAGCAGGTATGGCAGGAAGGTCTTGGGAATGACAGCCACAGAAACATCCTTCCTACTGTGGGGTTTGAGGAGCACATAGAGAGGAAGAACAGTCCCAGAGCTGGCCCCTCTTGCTATAGGGCAATGACAACTCGGGACAGGGAGTGGGGCATTCCCTGTGCCACCCTCCATTAGCAGTGTAGGTTCAGGAGGAAGACTGACGACTGCCTATGGTGCACAGACAACACTTTCCTCTACCCAACCCGGACAGATTAATGAGGCGCTCCCTCTATGCAGCATATGGCCATATGCTTGTGCAATTCAGCACAGGCCAGGTCGACTGCCTAGTCGGAGTTAAAGAGGTTTGGATCTGTGCTGAGTGGCCAGGGGAGAGAAGGAAAGGCTGCTGCTAGTTGGAGGGGGGCTATTAAAAGCCAATACTCTAATGAACCAGCAATGGCACCTAATCAATGTGTGAAAAATGGGTAATTCTTGCTAATGCCCTGTTAATGTTCTCATAATGATCTGTCAGGGAACTCTGGCTAATTATTGTCGTGGCAATTTGGCACAAGTTTGCCTGGAATAATGTGGCCTGGGTGAAGAGGAGCACGTATTCCTGCCCATGTCCCACTGCCCTGCTGCTCTTCCCACATCTTCCTGCTTCTCTTCTACTATCTCCTTTTTCTGATCACTCTTTTAATTAGGCAATTAGTTGATTGATTAGCTAATGTTTGCACAACACTTTGTACATGTAAAAGTGCTAATTCTGTCCTCTCTTTTATTCCTCTTTTGCATCTGTTTTTTTTTTGTTTTGTTTTTTTTTTCCTTGCTTTTCTGCTATGGCTGGGGACCAGTTGTGTTCTGTTATGTCATAGAACACTGGTGAGGTCATAATTGAGAATCCAAAATGCAACTGCCCCCCATTTTCTTTATCCTTAGCACCTGTCCCAGGACACATATTTTCTGCTATGAGTTTGGTCTTCTATCCCACTGCAGTACACCACTGCTAGGTGCATGTAAATCTAAAATGCACTCTGCATTAATTTGAACTTCTCAGTGCATAATTTAGGCCTAACATGCTGCAGACAGCATGGGGCTTTGCCAGGGTTCTTGAAAATCTTGTGGATGTACATGGCTCTTGAAAGTCTCTGCAGATAATGGGTGGCATTGGACTGTTGATCCTCTTTTACTTGTCCATGGGTTGTTGACTTCAGGTTGTTTTTTCCCTAACCTAACAGAATGGAGCTTAGAGAGAACACGTCGTGCTCTGCTCATCCCTCTTGCCTTTGAAAGTCATGTCTTTTCCCTGCTGTGCTAAATCAGGAATATTGGTGACTTACATTTAAGCTCTTGCTACACAGGCTTGCAGCTAGCTGGAAAGGAAGCGAGTGGGAGGGCAAGCGGAGAGCGACCTATTTGCACATTAATGAACGATACGCCCCATTGTATTATGTAAAGGCCTGGTTTTGCATGTGTTTACATAGCTTTTCAAAAGGGGAAACCCAGTCACTGGCAACCCTCAGGAGAAACATATGGCTATAGAATGGCTGTACAGTTATAGAGAAGCTTCTCACTCATAGCTGACATTTCTATAGCACTTTTTAGTGTCATCCAGGAGGATCCCAAACCATTTAGCTCTGTGCTGAAGCACGGCCAACTCCGAAGTGGAACAAAGTCACCATTCTTGCAGTGGCATTCCTGTACAGTGAAAGTTGAGGAGGGGGTTTGAAAATCCTTTCTGTAGCAGGGTATTCTGGACCTCAGCTCAGCAGGCTAAGGCTGCAGCCAGTACCAAGCTGAAGCAAGCATCACCTGTGCTGATGACTTCTATGGGATTTCTTAAGGATAGGCCAGGGGCCTTGTCTACTTCCAGTCTGGAAAACACTACCTCCCACAACTGTGTGCTCTCTTCAAAGGTTACACAAAGTCATTTCTCAGCTTCTTCACCACTGGGAAAACCAAAAGCCGTTGCCTGCTTCTAATAAGGGAGTAGGACAGCTCCTAGCAGCACAACTCCTGTTCTGAGTGATGGCATGGCCGGTTATTTCCATTTTCTTCCACAACAACAACTTTGCTATCCCCTAGAGACTTGGAGAAGGTGTCACTACCGCTTAACATTAATGGCTGTGACTTGTTTTCCTCTCTTCTGACCCAGCCTGGCTCTTGAGAATGACTCGCTCTGATCTTCAGCCTTCTTCATGTTTACTTGGTGTATCACTTTTGTAGGGTGTGGATGCTTTTGTACTTTTGAAGCAAATGCAGAATGTAAATCTCCTGAGCTTTGGATAAATCCTGCCCGAATGTACCGTGGCAATAGTCGGCATGTCTGTTTCTAGAAGACATTCCTCCTGTAAGTGACCCAGAGCTGACTCACATTTATTTTGGTATCACTCAGCTCAAGTTTGTAAATCTGGCCCAGGGACACATTTTGTCTATTTTTTTTTCCAGGAAAGTCAACACAAAAGATGGAGATACTGCTTCTGTCTTACCACTCTGAAACCCTCTGTGTTTTGTTCTAACCCTTTTAGAGCTTGTTTGCTTACTGAGCTGTGCTCCCTTCTGTGTTTCTAGAGTGAAGGAAAACCAGTACCCGTATTCCTACTGTGTGAGTGGCTCACATAACAATATGAAAAAAGAAAGCACAACAAACAGAAAAAATACTCTGGTACAAGATTAGGCTGCTTAGATTTAGAACCGAAAGGTGTAAGCCAGAGGGCATAGCTATACGTTTCAACTGTTTACTGATCAGTTTCTGTGCCTGTTCCCTGTCCTGTGCTCCCTCCTGTACCCATTTAGACATACTGGCCAGCATCGGGACACGCTTTCTGCTCAGAAGTATGTTTCCAATCACAGGTCTTGCAGGCACTCATTCAGATGAGAGATTAGAAAGTGACTTCTCTCTGCTGCTCATCCCCTCCCATAATTTACCTGCTCCTATCTATGTGTGTACAAGTTTGATGTGCTGCTTCCTTTACTTCTGTGTCTCCCAACAGGGAGAGATGGAATAGGCTAAACTCCCTGGCTTTGAAAAGAGACAGTAAAAGGAGGGCTATAACTGGCATTTACAAAACTTTGAATGTTATGGAGAAGGCTTCACTGAGTACCCATAGTGCAAGAACTAGTAACAGGTTCAGAATGAACTAGAGTAATGAACTGGAGTTACATTTTTCAAGCATGAATTGCAGTGTAGAACTTCTGCTCATAGGCCAAAGCAACCAGAACCAGATTCTAAAGGTCTTCTGAAAGTTACTGGAGAACGTGACCATGGATTGCTGCTCTTTGTAGCACATTTAATGCTGGTGCCCTCAGAGATAAGCACGAGGTGAGATGGTGGCTGGGTCAGGTTTGAAAGAGCAGGGCTCATCCTCTCCACTTTGGTCACACTTGATTTCACCCAAGGTGGTTAAATGGATGTGTTTTGTGAGGAAGGCATGGTTCAGGGTTAAGATTCAGTACTAGGATGCTGTTTAGCATTGTCCAATTCACTGTCTTGTTTACAAGTTAGTTTCCAGCCTATAAAATGAGAATTATGGTACCAATTAATATCTTAAATTATTCTACAAATGTCTCATCCGATTAATGTCTTTTAATGCAATGTGTTGTCATCCCTTATTAGCCATGTGAGACTATACACAGGGGCCCCTTCCCCACGTGCACATGCTCCTTAGTGTTTTTCAAGTGCTTTGTCACCTGTTCCTTCTTTACACAGTTTCTGTTTTCTAAAATCTTTCCCATCCCAAATTTTTTCCAGGACTCTAATCGTTTGCATTGTCTGTGTGTGCTTTTCGCACTCTTATTTTTAAGAAAAACTCCAGAGCTGACCAGCCACGCTATTCCAGCTGGAGGTATGACTTGATGTATGCAGTGGCATTAATACTTTTCTCAGTGGGTGAGATTCACCCACCCCTGAGAGAAATGACTCACACAAGATCTAGGCACCACTTAAATCCAACGTAAGCTGTATTTTGTTGGCTTAGATGAGATTTTGCTGGAGCTTTGGCCTCGCACTGAGCCTCTGCACAGGAGAGATTTTTCACCAAGTATTATTTTTACATCTTAATGTTCCATTTACTTTTTGGCCTGCTGTTGAGGTACCTCAGAGAAAAGGCTTCATTGATCTGCCTTCAGTAAGTATAGGTTTTTTCTTGTCTGACCATACTTAATTTTACTACCCAGTAAGATACCTGTGGAGTATGGTTTATTTTTCCCAATACATATTGCCTGTGTCAAGGCTGAACTCTTTCTGTGGTATGTTAGGCTGCTGCGTATCTTCTCAGCACTCTGAGGATCCTTTGTCCCTCGTACTCCAGATACGATCCTTTTGCTTTGTCAGTAGATGTTGGTCTCTCACAATTTCATTCTTCTTCTCAGTGTATTAGCTGATGTATTGCATATACAGGTCATAACAAACTTCTCAGCAGCACTCCTGCTGTTACGTTTTCACCATATTAAGGGAAGATCCATTGTTCTTTCATTTCTGTTTTTTGTCTTGTACAGACTTGTTCTCCATGAGAGAACTTTACATTTCCAACCCAGAAGTTCTTTGATTTTGGAACATTTTTTTTTTGTAATTACATACTTAGTCAAAGATTTCTTGAAAGGCAATTTATAAAAATATCCATGTGTGCCCATCTTTTGCTTGAGGATATAACTCAGAAATGAAAAACACAGAGACAGGAATGAAAAGAAACCAGTTTTATACAGAACTGTTAGAGATGGGGCTCAATCAGAGTGTAAATGCCTCTAACAACCCCTGTGGCAAAGACTGCAAAACCAAAACAAGACAACCGAGGCAGCTCTTCTGCAATGACCTTTGCTGAACCTCACATACTCCAGCAGTCCAGTTGACCCACTGACTTTCCTTTTGCTGAAAAAGGACCATAATAGTGAGCATTTCTGAAGCAAAGGACAGAGAGAATTATTATCAGTTACTGTTTTACAGTAATGCCAGACCTCAAGGCTTGTTGTCACAGTGATGTTCTAGCATATGGCAGATTTCAGGCAGTGTGTTATTTGTGATCATGCTTGGCAAAACTATGAGGATGGGGGCAATTTTGCCTTCCTTTGTTCCTTCAAGAAACATTTTTTTCTTCTTCTCCTTTAGTGTCGCATGATTAAACAGGCTTCCCTTCAGGTGAAGGTGAAATCCCAGGGCAGCTGACACTGGTAACGCCTGTGAAGGACACCTGCTAAAGCGCTGTCGGGGTGGTTTTGTTTTCATTCTATTTATTATTGTCCTTGAGGGCTCCAGAAGAACAAAATGTATTTTTCAAAGTCATGCATGAGCCTGAGTAGCAGCTCTTAGCAGGACATAGCCAGATACTGTACATCAGTTAGAACAGAGAATATTTGGGGACGTGGAACGAGGGAGCCCTCTTGCTTGCATTTCTCTTGTGCTCTATTCCACCCCTATCATCTTTGTGCAGGCCATGAGCTGCAGTCTTGGTAGAAAACTGGAAATGCATCTTCCTGGAAAAGAGGCTTTGAAAATCAGATGAAAAGCCATCTCTTTTTCACTTTCCCCAGCTTTGCATTCCTCCTCCTTCTCAGCCTTGTCTTCCTCAGACACCCAATCACATGGATGTATGCACGCGTGCCAGCACACACTCCTCTCCTTTCAGTTGTTGTCCCTTCAAATCAAGTGTTGATCTCTAAGTGGAAAGCTTTTGGCATAATAGAGGAACACAGATCTGTCTGTAAGAATACCTTACGAACGAAGCCACACACAAAGACAAGCCTCTGAGTAACAGTGAGCGAAACTGAGAGAAAGCTGTCTTGTTGCATATAATTGAATTCCTCAGCACCCTTAAATGACACCTTTCTTGCTTACACATACAGGAAATATACTGCACAAATGCTATTAAGCTGGAGGTAAACTAATTTAGCTGGTGGCGTGGGTGGACAGAATCCGTCTTTCTTTAAGAAATTGTGTATCACTGATTGCCTGATAAATGTGTACTAAACCCCCATTTTTTAAAGAGAATGCAAGGATTGACAAAATGTCCAGGCTCATAGCTGGAGTAGAAAGGGACAGCTGTTCCACAACAGACAGTTACCTTCAAATGCAGAAGAGTTTACACAACTACTTCCCTGTAACAATGAGGGGGTGAGCTCCTGGCAGCCAAGTCCAGTTATAGTGCTGGAAGCTGCCAGGTATCAGCAGCTCTGAGACATTGGCTCTTGCAAAATTCTTGCAGGAGCTTTAGTGACAACAAGTGGTCAGGGCCCTGTACTTGGTGTTCATCCATAAATCTGCTCGCTGTGTTTCTGAACCTGCCGAACAGCACATCGATCTTAATAGATCTAGTCCTTGCTTAAATCCATCAGGTTTCCATATGCAGTGGCAGACAGGCAAAACCTGAAATTTGTCATGAACATTAGTAAAGGCAGGCAGACGGTTAGGGGCTGGTGAGCGTTGCCATTATAGGTGCCGAGAGCTGCAAGAATGACTTAATGGCTTTTGCCAGAAAGGCCGGTGACTGAATGCTGTTGTAGCATCTTGTGAAGATTGGATGAATAAGATTCAATTCTCACCATGTCTCTGGCTGGCATGCTCCGGAGCGCTGCTTATTCATGTGTAGAAAATTGGTGATATTCCTGTAGTTGTGGTAACCTGCCTTAGGGGCCCAGCTCTGAAAAGAGTTGATGGGGAAATGGTGCTGGTGTGGAAAGCTAGAAGTGAGATGATGCCTCTCCCCGTTAGTGTGAACTCATTATGACATTATTTACTTCTTTTGGAAGCTTCTAAGGTCTTAACCTCAGTTACTGATGGGTAATTAGCATGTTATTAAGAGAGACTGACCTGATATGATGCCAACTTGTCTTCGGTTACCCTGACCGTGGATGCTGGGCATCTTACTGGTGGAATATTTGCCACTCATCAGTGAAACTAGGATTTCTGCAGTGTTGTCATGAAGACCTCTTGTTTTGCTTCCCCAAAGCAAGAAACTTGGCATGGGATTAGCCAGCTCCCTTCCAACAACCTGTACTGTGTTGAATAGAGAAACCAGCACATTAGCTTGTTAAAATCTGCTCTTAGGCAGAGTGATTCTCATCTTGAATTAAACATAAGTCAGATGAGCCTATGCTTAGAGGAAGAAGACATGTTACATGGTGGGGAATCTCCAAAGGGCCTTTGCCCCATCTGTACTTTCCAAGGAAGTTGATGTGATGCTGGTGGTCTCGTACACCAGTTGTAGGGATCTCTTTTCTGATAGTTGTTAGTCACTGAACTGTCTTAAGCAGATGCGTGGCCTTCATTGCCCTAGTATATGAGTACCTCTCAATCTTTTTAATACATTGTCAGAGCACCTCAGGCGTGTGAGGAAGTAAAATTACACTATTTCACAGATGGGGAACAGGAAAATTGATGGTTAAACCCTCAGAAGGATAATAGGTACCAAAGTCTTGCTCAACTGCTACTCCTGGCTCTTAAGTTGAAGTCTGCTTCTTCCCTGATACTCATTTCTATATAGAGAAATATATGTACATTTCTAGTGTTTACTGGCATTTATAAACATGTGCTTGCAGTTGTATTTCTTTTCAAACCCAGAAGAGCCCCACTCCTTCTTAGCCACTCAGTGTTAGAGCAAAGGCTTGAGGGGCAGAGGTGGGAATGTGTTTATCAGCAGGCTGTGCATAGTTCTTCCTTTCTCTGACCCAGTTAATTTTTATTAGCGCATGGCAGCTTCAACAGGAAGAGCTTAGTACCCTCTGTGAAGATTATAGGCATTCCTCTGGGAAGTTGGAAAGGATGAACTGAACTTTTTCAGACAGAAGACAGAATTAGACCTACCTCTTTGATGAGTTTTTGAGCTGGTGGGCTATAATATGGAACAGGGGTTGGTAGCAACCACTTCTTCATGCTCTTTTTTGAAAACTGTGGTTGTTCTGGGAGAGAGCAGATTTATTTTCCTGAGTATTTTAGCCAAAGAGATAGGTAGCATTTGCCAGGTTGATAGAATCAGTATTCCGCATTATGTACCCTATGCCATTTCATTCATTAACATCTCTGAGACTTCCTTTTTTAGATACATAATACAGTAGCTGCTGCAGAGCTCCTTCAGAAGAGATAATGTCTAGAGGCTGACTCTGCTCTAGCAGGTAAGTCAGCAGGTAGAAAGAGTAGGTTCACAGTTTAGGAGGCTGTGGGAAAAGTGGTGAAGAAATTTGTAATTTTAATGATTGACAATTGAGGCGAATCAGTGACAGAGACACTACAGCATAGCTCCTACACCAGCTGATTGTCATCTTCTCTATCTTCTTTGCTCTCTCAAAATCAGAGAACTCGAAATGGTGTAGAGAAGAAGGGCAGAAAATTTGATGTGAGAGTCTGTGAGTCCTGAGCTAACAGGACTGGCTAAAAATAAAAGTGAAGTCTTTATAGACTATGAAGAAGATGAAGAAGGAGAAGCTGTTAAGAAGGGAATTAATTGAGTGCAAAATCCTAAACTGTATAGATAATGCCAAGGAATGTTACTGTTCACAGACTGGCTTATGGAGAGGACAGGCAGCTGCAAAGGAAATGAGTTCAGTTCAGCTTATCTTTCAGGGCTTATTCATACAAAACCTACAGGTGCCTGGGACAGAGACAACCAAAAGGAAGGAGCTTCAGTACAGCTAGGGTAAAAGGACATCTCAAGGGGAACAGAGAACCGTGAAAGTCTGGACTAGATATCTGAGGAGGCAGATGGTGTAGCATCAAGCAAATTACTTGGTTACAAGCTAGGAACGTTCTGGCCTATACCTGTGGAGGTGAAGGTACAGCATGGGTAGGATTATCTGTGTTGTTTCAAGCTTGATAAATCTAGAGAGGTAATGTTATGTCCTTGCCAACTCTATTTTGAGTGTTGCATGATCTACACTGTGAATTTTACTTCTTTAAGTCTTATTTTCAGAGTAGAAAATCTGATCTGCTCAGTGCCCCTGAAGAACCCCAGGGAGGAGCTTCCCTCTGCCCACTTAAACCTGGTGAAACAGGCACTGGAACCAAGTGTGAATGAGGAAGAGAGTCGTGCAGTGTTGCCCACAGTCAGTATTATACTAGATCTTATTTGATGTTTTAATTGAAGCCTGAGCATGGCGAGTATGTTCTTAGGAAGGAACCTCCATTTTCTTCTTTAAGGTTCTGTTGTCTGTGTTTGCAGAAGAAAACTAAGAATTATCACCCAAAATAACTGCAAGTCTTAGAAACCTCTTCCTCTTTGTTTCTTTCTCCTCATTCTTCCCACTTTCCGCAATTATATTTTTGGTAGTTTAAGCAGGCAGTATTGCTGATAACATTTTTAACATGGTCCCTGCTCTGAAGGTTACACTAAATAAGGGGAATATCATTAAAACCAGGGTAGCGCTTCAAAGGGAAGATTTTCAGTATTAGCAGTGAGAATGAGGAGGGGAGAGGGCTATATGGGGCCTCCAAGTAAGGAGGGAACATATTAAATAAGTGAGATCTGTGAAATTAGTGCAGTGCCATCTCTTTGCAGTCATTAGAACAGAATTAGTTTTGCAAGGGGAGAATACAGTTGGTTTCCAATATCACTGAAAAACGATTTCCAAAAATGTGCTGCAATGTGTGAGGATTTATTAAATTCTCCATTTAAAAATGAATACTAAGACGAATTTAGCTAATGAGAAATGTAGACATACAAACAAAACAATCCTCAAATGCTGTTTAGCTTTTCCATATCTCCTGAGAATTAGCTTCTGCTTTCAGTCTGATTTTACCTGCTATTGCTCTAAGCTAAACTTTTCATTTATATGAGAAGAAACGGAGTCAGGAGGATTACGAGCCCCTCTGCTTTTGATTTTTAATAAAAAGCGAACATTTACTTCTGAACAGTAGCAGTGAGAAAGGGAATTAAATCTGAGGAGAGCGGGCTGACCTTTGGGAGTGCAGGCGTGCTCACACACAGAGATTCCCTTGGTCTCTCTCTTTGTTGCCTGCTCATTTTGCTGGTATATGTGCTGCTCTATGTGCATGCAAAGGTGCATATACGTTGTGTTTCTGTATGCTCTCGCACCCGTGGTTTCCCACGTGTGATCCCATATGAAGATGCACGTGTGCCTGTTGCCTTATTTTTTCTCCCCACCGTGTTACACGCACAAACCTCCATCCCCTTTTCTTGCAGCAGATGTTCTCCTAAGACCATCCGTAGGGCTGTACTGTGTAGAAGCATGGACGGGATCTGCAAAAGTGTGTTTTAAAATACTAAAAGGCAGAATATATTTGAGGTCTGTCTTTTTGCTTCCTGCTTTGTTAGTGTGCATTTACAAGCTTTCATTTGAAACAACAATAGCTAGAAACTTAATGTTTGTATTTGAAAGAAAAGCTTGAAAGACCTCTGGGTGGTCATCCAACTTTAGAAACTGGGAGTTTTGGGAAAAACCCTACCTGTCTAGTCACAGAGCACTGATAAAATTGCAAACGTAGGCAATATCAATGGAAATCAAGGTTACAGGAGAGGTGACTCCACACCGCTGTTGTGTTTTCTGACTCTGCTCAGGGTAGGGCTTTTTGATCCAGCAGTAGGAAGAGGGAAACAACCTTTCCCTTTTCACTGAATATTTGTGCTCTTGAGACAGCAATCAATGCACCAGGGTAGTCCTGGTAGTAAGGCAGTAGTGGAGGATTTCCCAAGAAAGAATAATACTGGCTGGGCTGAAGGAGCAGATGTACATGATTTGTATCGGCAGAAGCTGAAAAACAACCCAGCCCCAGCCCCACACTTATAGAAGCACACTTATAATTAAAACCCAGTAGATTTATTGCCTTGACTCATTCTGATATTTATCAAATTATGGCTGGGTGGCACAGAACTGTATGGCATGATTTACAGTGGTGGTGCGGAAAGGCACGGCAGTGATTCCCTCCCAGGAGAACAGAGGGAGTGTTGTTCCTATTGTGATAGGACCAGACGTGATGGGAGAACCTGGGTAATTGAGTGCTTTGTCAAAGCCAACCTCTTTCCTCCTCTGTGTGCGTTTGCACAGATCTAATCGCTCTCATCACATCAGACACTCTAATCATTCTGACATTACGTATGGGGGAACAGACATCTAAAGAGCAGGAGCTGCTTTCTTCACCACCATCATCATCATGATTGTCTGGCTGTGTTTTTTAAACCCACTGATGAAAAAAACACACAGGAAATTGAGAGCAGGGATAATGAATTCAGGAACAGGTTATAAATGTTGGTATCAACTAGGAAACAGGTTTTCCCAAACTTTATAATTCTTGTGTTCATTTGAACAAATCAATTTAAGTTAGCATGCAGTGATCAGTAGTATATAATTTTTGCATTTGGAGAACAACAGGGGACACCCAATGAAGGCAATATAAGACCAGTAAATTGCAGACCCGGCAGAGAGACTGCGTTAGTCTCATCATGGATGCAGCACTTGCCTCAAACTGTAACGACACAGAGAGAGTTCAAATCCCACCGGGGGTTCTGTTTTTATTAGAAATACTTCATATCTCTTATTCTCGGTGTCAAATGGATCGCTATGCTTTCAGCACTTAATTATCTTTATCATCCAAAAATACTCTGCCCCTAATGAAAATATTTAAGCAGCTCTTCCAGGAGCCAAACATAATGCAAGACCCTGTTGCTCAGAATGGCTTCAATTCTTGAGGATGTCACGGTTGGCACGGAATGGCCTGCTGCCTCACAGCTGACGTTCCCACACAGCACAACGCTGGGGTTTGTGGTGGGTAGCAGAACTGGGCAGCACCTGGAGGATGGGCTCTCTTTCCGTGTAGGTCAGCTGCACCCATTTTAGCCTGATGTAAGTTCACCAACTGGGGTAACGAAACATAAAGTTAGAGCCTTTATGCTCTGTTTTGTTACCCTCAATGCATTTATGGTGCTCCATGTATTTCCTGTGATAAAGGAGCAGTAAGGAAGGCCTCCTACGACTAATCTAAGGCTTGCTGTTTCTTCTAGACTACAAGTGAAGTTTGTATTATCTTGTGACTAAACTGTGTTCTTGCTTCCATTATAGCAAGGGCAAATTCTGCTGATATTGCTCATGTTTTGCTGACGTTTCTACCCATTTGTTTCCACCCCTGCAAAGTTTTCATCCATACTAGTTTTGCATATCAAAAGCTGACTACATCGGGTCTGTTATATACGGTGGGTGGAATGGAATTGTCAAAAGCATCTAAGTGGTTGAGGAGGTTTTGTCTATAGAGAAATCACATGTGTGACTGAAGCCTGGGTAGTCCTACCTGACCTAATTTGAACTTCAGAGCTACTTATTAGAAGTGAGATGTCAGCACAGATGTTGGCATGGGCTTTGAATGAGTCTGTGAAGTGTCCAGAAGGGCTAATTTTCTTTGAAATCTGTGCCATTGTGCCTTTAGTGCTGCTGTTGTCAGTGAACTCCAGCTACTTTAATACCTTTGTGGCCGTGTCAGATAAATTGTAGTCCTGTCTCCCATTGCAGTGTGTATGCACTGCTTGTAGGGATCCTTGAATCCTGCAAGGGAAGCAAGAAAAAGCAGAGACCAAACATAGCAAGGTGCTTTATAATTATGGTCTTGTGGTATATTTGTACAGATGAGAGGGTTTATTTATTTATTGTGGTGAATGTGAGCTTTGATATTGCTAATGCTCAGTAAGAGTTCATGCTTCACTTTCCAAACAGAGGCTTCCTCTCTTTGTTAAGAGCAGCACACATGGCAAAATGAATTATTTCTTACAGCGTAGAGTACAATAACTGCTGCCTCCATTCACGTGGAGAATACCATGGATTCTGCTGCCTTGCCTTCAGAGTATTATTATTTCTTGTCGCAAAATACAGAGAAAAGGGCATTTTCAGACCACTTTTCTTGAACGATTTCAGTCTTACCACTGTATTACTAATTCTAGTTTGTTGTTTCTAAATAGTGTGGCTTTCACTTTGCTTGACAGCATTTATTTTCAGGGATTGCATTCTGCTTATTACATGATTATATTCTGATTCTCAGATAATGTACAAACATTTTCATCGAGTCATAACATAGAAGCATTACTGATATCATTCTGCTTAACTGGGGATCAGATTCATTCAAAACTTGTGAAAGCCACCTAATGAATCTGAGCAGAATTTCAGCCCAGTGACAGATGACTGAATACAGACAGCTTATGCTTAGTTTTGCCTTTTTTTTGTTTTTTTTTTCTGCAAGGATTAAAAATGGCAGTAGCAAAGTTCTGCCAATCCTTGGTGCTAGAAGAGACTGGTCAAAATAACAATCAAAGTTGGCAAAATATCCATGTTTAAATATTTCTGTGATTTTGGAAACTTTCAGTATTTTCTGGAGTCATTTGCTAGAAATTATAATTGTTTGGCAAATTCTGGAGTGTTTCAACACTCAATAGAGCATCATTGAGGTTTCTTGTCTATCTGACATGAACTGGCAGAAAGGGCTATATTTACAGCTACCACTGAAAAATACCAATTAAGTAGTGTACTACTTTTCAAATAATGAAAACATCAGACAGCAGACTCATTCAGTGTTCTCAGCAGCTGGCCCAAGTGGTTGTGTTAGGTGTTTGAGCACTTTCTGTGCCTGTTTTTTTTACCAGATACGTACTGTAACTGTGGAAAATCTGCCGTTGTCATTGGGTGAACAGGCTCTCGCTGTGGCCCTCAGCCTATGTGTGTGAGCAGAGCATTCAATTTAGGCTGAGACCACTCTTGTAATTTCCCTCTTGATTTAGGTGTTTAGCCTAGTGATAAGATAATAAACTCTAACACTTGTAGTGATAACAAACCCCTCCAACTAATCTTGTTAACCATCCTGCTGTAATTTGTAGTTGAAAGTGAGTAGCATTCACTGTGAGTACATTCCCTTCTCAGGTTTGGCTTGGGAAGGATAGAAGTATGCTGGGGAATTGTATGGGTGGTGACCTTTCTACCTCTGGCTGAGCTTGGAGTTGAGCATCTCTCTCTGGACTGACTGAAGTGCAGTGACAGGCTATCTTTGGGCAGCCTCCCATGCTACCGTGCTGCAGCTTCTGGCACAGGGATGAGGGACGCTGCATCCCAGCAATGAAATCCATATGTTCTGTGTACCATACAGCCTGGGCCAGCCCATTTTCTTGGGTTAGAGGCACTGAGCTTCTGTGGCTGTCCAGACACCACTATTTCCCTCCTGTGGTGTTGTCCTTGCTTTGTTTCTCTCTATTCATTTCCCTCCCCACGTTTCTCTGTCTTCCCCCTCCACAGACTGCCCCATCGGTACCAATAGCCCAAAGTTTCTGCTGCGTCTTCGTTTCTTCCTTGCAGATCAATTCCGCCTGTCTTGCCCAATTTGCACTGGTGACCGGCCTTGGCAGCCTATGTCCTTGTCACTGTTTTGCTGAATTCAAAATTAAACCATGTCAGATGAGAGCAGCGGAGAGGCCTTCTGCAAGTGTCAGTGGAGTCTATTGACAGTTTCTCATCCCTCTACCTCACATACCAACTAACAACAGTGTCACTTAAGACAGAATCCTGCTAGGTCTTCTCCAGGTGTGAGATCAGAAGTGTTTTTGGTTTTTTTTCCTGTCTGGAAGAGGACAGCAGGGCATAGGCGGACGTCAGTATGCCGTCATGATATGGGTATGCACTCCCAAGTCTATTTGAACACAGGGTTGCTCTGATCTCACATGTTTTGGCTACTGCAGTTTAAATTAGCTGAAAAATAGTCTTCAGTTTTGCTTCATTGCAAGCCTAACTGTCTGTCCTTGGCTGCTTTCTGCAAAGCCAGGTCACTACATGATCAGCATTGCTTTTGGTGCAGATACCTGATTTTTAGAGTTGGTGAGACTACAGAAATACTGCAAAGACTTTCCACTGCAGAAGTTTAGGGACCCCGTAAGTTTACACAGGAAAACATCTGGCTGATGATGCGGTAAAGGGTTGCTGAGCTGAGTCAGATTGGGAATCAGTTTTACAAACCGAAGTTGTGATGTGTTGGCATTAACTATTTCCTTGGTTGTCCTTCATTCTCACACCTTACATGTTTAACACAAGTCCTCCAGTACTGGTCTGACAATCAAATCACCTTCCCAGGAACGTGGAGGTATAGGACATGAGTCTCAGGTAAGCTGGTACACTTGCACGCTCCTACAAGTAACAAGCCTGCTGCCCTTCCATAGTGTGGGGAGGCTGGGTGTTTCACCTGACTAGAAGAAGCATCTCCCCACTGAGGTAGAAAACTTTCAATGCAGGAGTTGAATGCCCTCAGATATCCTGGCTTCTAAAAATGAAAGTGGAAAAGAAATGGGGAAGACCACTTTGAGGAGGCAAAGATGTTTTACAGGATTTACAGTTTGACCTTAAGATGTTGTTACCACTGCATCTGAGTAAAGATCAGGTACTTCTGGATAGACCAAGGATTTTCTTTTCCCTTATCAGAGGGTTAAATTAAATGCTCTTTCTCTGCTGCCCTTTTTCCTCAGGTCAGCTGGCTGATAGAAGGAAGATCTGTGTTATCAGCCAAGGAGACACGTAATCCTCAAGGAGAAGGCAGTAGGCTAGATGGTGGGGCAATAGAAAGGAAGATTCTGTATGCCCTAGCAAGGAGGAGAGGGGCTATGTCTCAGCTTTTTCTCCATGGCATGAGACAGCACAGCCCATTAGCACAATGCAGGAGTTGTGCTAAGGTCTACTATTCAGTCACTGACTTACTCCTTTCCTGGGCCTTGGAGGGAAAAGATACTTTGAAAAGATGCAAATTCTCCTCAGCACCTTGTGAGAAACACATATGAGTAAGAAGAATGAGTAATGAAGAGGGTACTGAGGTCAGGTTGAAAGATCACTGGGTAAGGAACAGTGTGATGGTCTGCGTTCATAGTAATGCATCTTAGCATAGTTTTATCTCATCCCTAGGAGTCCTCTCTGAGAGAAGTGCCTGTTTTTGGGTTCTGCCTCCATCCAACCTTTCTTTCATCATTTTCTCCCAATAAAGCCAGATTGGGCAATGATTAAATCTGAGAGGCAGGGTGGGCTCTTTGCAGTGGTGCTACAGCCTGCCTAACCTGTAGTGGGGTGGAGCTTTCCTGGTATTGCTGGCAAAACAGTCCCACTTCTGAAGCTGTGCTGGCTCCTTCAGGAGTGTCAGGAGAAAACAGTAGCATATGTTTATTTTAGTCAAGCAAGTGAAGAGTGCTTTCCTTGAGCAGCCCAGGGGAGAACGTGCAGAAAACCCAGCATTCTTGCAGAGTCACTTTTCTGAACATAGCTGCATTTTGAGGATGCAGAGCTTTGCTTGGTGTGGAGGGAACTAAGCTTTCATGCTGCTGCCTCAGCATTCGTGCCACCCATTTGTGCCGAGCAGGGTTTTTTTTGTTGTTGTTGTTTTCTTTTTTTTTTCCCCCAGAGTGCTCCATGAGATGTTTGTGATTCTTTAATTATATCAGGAGCTCCATGAGCTATTTTGATGTGTTGTCTCTCTGGCTTTGGCACATACTCTGGGCTGATGACACATGGTCACTGTTGTCTGTCTCTGTCTTACTCTGTCACCACTGAATTTCAAATGTCGCCCTTGGATTTGACACTTTGGGGACTGGCCAGACTTAAAAAAAATCCTCTCCTGCCTTCAGATACCAGTACAGGTAATAAAAGGGATTTAATAGCCTGCACTTTTCTGTGCCTGTGCCTCTGAGGATGTGCAAGGTAAATTCATACCCAGTTCTCATGAGACCTGCTTGCCTCTCTTTCTTTCAAAATACCATGCAGCACAAGTTTATTTTCTTGAGGATATTTTTTTCCCCACAAACTGTACCTCAAGTGCTTACAGAGCAAAACAATTCACAACAGTGGGTAAATGAGTATGTTAGAGCCTCCAGCCAAAAAGCCAAGAACAGAGAAGTGGGGAGAGGAGGCCATGAACTGCCTGGAGCTGGGGAGAGGATGAGGTCTGAGCCGAGTCAGGAAGCAGCAGATATGTCTGAGCTAGCAGCAGGGCTGTTGTACACAGTGGGAGCTGAAGAGGAGCAAACTCCTGGGCATGGATGTCTCATTGCATGGAGGGAGCAAGACGAGCTTGGTGTGGGGCAAGGCCAAGAGAAGATGGCAGGGAACTCATCCGGAACAAATACAGGGAAGAGTTAAAAGCAGGGGCTGAGTGCTTTTGAGAAGTGCACATTGTTAAGAAGTAAGAGTTCTTGGAACAGCTCAAGCTGTAGAACAGCATCCTATGATTTCTGATAGAGAGAGACATAAGTAGATTCATACAGACATATGGGAGGGAAACTGGAGAGCCAAGTTGAAGGGGAAGAAAAGATATTTCCTCCCCACAGCCAGACACAAAAGCTTTGGAACAACTGCCTTTAGTGGCTGAGCAGGGATGAGTTTTGGCCTCCTGTGTTTCAAGTAACCTTTGGTGGAGACCTATCTAATGCTGTCCCCCACCCACGCATGCCAGGGTTTGCCATCAGTGCTCCCAGTCTTCCAGGCATGAAATGGTTTGGCCAGTCCAGAGAGATCTGGGATTTCACAGACCAGGACACAGATAGGTGTGGCAGACAGCCACTAGGCAGTTGTTTTCTTTTACCTCTCTTTGCTAAATTGGTGTGATCAAAACATACCCAAGACCTGGGAGTCTAAGTAATGGTCCTGTGCTCCCTGTATGGAGCTCGGTAATATTTACTGAGCCTGACGGCTTCATTCTCCTGCGTGCTGACTGCATTAATGGCGGGCTGCAGGGAGGGAGGGCAGGGATGAAGGATAGCTGCGAGGGGTCCGGGCGACACAGCTAACGGATGGCCTTATTAGAGACACTTTCCTGGGGCCTAAGTGGAGCTTTTTTGTCTGAGTCGGCAAGAAGTGGGTCATTTTGCTGGGCTGTCAGGCCCCAGCTCTCGCTGGAGAGAGGAGGCTGTGACTGCAGCAGCCTGCTGGCTTCTCACTGCTGTGTTTGGCTGGGGGATGAGGTGGTGCAGGGCTGGGAGGGGACCGAGAGACCATATTTGTAACAGCCCTCAGGGATTCCTTCCTGGAAAAAAAAAGCATGGCCAAATTACTTTCTTATCCTACCCTGCCAGTGAGCAGTATTTGGAGGTCAGGAGGGAGGTAATGTAGCCGGTCCCCCCACAAGACGCTCCCTTTTGCCCGACTTTCATTGCCATCTCTCTCTTCACTGTCTGCATATCTGGAGAGGCAGTGATGCCTAAGGAGGTACAAGATTGATCTGTTGTCCATCTCACCTGTCAGAGGTTTTAGAGAGCCGAGTGGCAACTAGGTCTCATTGATCCTGCATTGTGCCTGATCCCCAGAGATCCAAGCCTGCTGCAGCCTTCCACAGGAAGTCTTGTTTCTCTGTCCTAAGGTCTTGCTGCTAATGGTTTTGGCTCTGTGGATGACTGCATCTCTCTGTTGTATTGGCCAAAAAGGGGATTATCTCATATCTTGTGATATTCTGCCTTGCCCATCCTCCCCATCATAACTGTGTTGATGGATCATCTGAAAAAATGCAGTATCAGAAGCAAACACGCTAGAATACACCACAAGGGACTGCTCTGAGGATATTTCCAGCCCAGAAGGAAACTAGATCTCCTAAGAATTTACGGATCAATATCACCAGAGTTGAAGTTAGAGATAGTCCACAATGAGATGTACATTTTTTTCAGCACTTTCCCAAAATGCATCCAGTGATGCTTGTGATGGTCACTGATCCCAGGAATGCAGATCAGCTGCCAGAGGGCAATAGCAGGTTTAACCAATTAGCCCCAGAGAGGAGCTGGTTAAAACAGAGCAAATACTATGTCAATCCTGTCCTAAAAGAGCTGAGAAATGGAGGAATTAGTTTGGGGACTACTTTTTTTGTTCATACTTAGAGATGATCTGCTGCTGCATTACAGTGACTTCCCACATGAGCTGACATTATATGAGGGATAGCTGAAAAGGGTGTTACAGCTGGGGTAAAAAATCTCACACGTATAATTTCTATTTCATGAAGTGACATTTCTCTTAGGTGTATCTGGCTCTGTACACTGGAGAAAGGCTGGATGAGATACTTTTGAGGGAAAATGCAGATCCAAGTGAAATGCTAGCCTGAGAGACAGGAGCGAAGTGGAAAATTTGTTACAGAGGAGTTACAGGCTTGTGCTTCTCTTCTAATATGTTGGAGGTGAAGACAAAGGACCAGTACCTGACCTTCCCTGCTCTCCATCTTAAATAGCTTTATTTTCTGAGATCATCTTCCGCAGAGGCTAAACTGTGATAATCCTCAGAGTAAACTCTACAGTTTGCATTCCTGTGAATGCAGGAGGGAATGCAGAAGGCCAGTTTAATGTAGATTTATTTCTCCTATCCCATTTTTGTACTCCCAGGAATCGGATCAGATTCTGCGCATGCACTGATTGGGTGGGTGTGTATGGTCAGGGCTGCACACACGAAATTCAGGAGAGGTAGTGGCAGGAGCCACAGGTACTGCTCAGTCACTGGTTGAGCTTCTCTGTGATTTGCTGCACACTGGAACATTGGAGTTGCTAGCCTGGGTTAGACAGATGTAATATCTGGGCTCCAGTAATTGCCAAATAATTCAGAAAGGTGCAAGAAAGCCTGTACCACACCATACCAGAATTACCTGTTCACAGGAGACATTTTCTTTCTGACTGAATGAGGTTAATGACCATGTTATGCCTGCCAGCATGAAGGTTTATAGTCCTTTATCAAACAGAGATGATGACTCTGTTGTTGCTATAAATGCTTTGCTTGGTTTTTTTCCATTTTATTTTTTTTTTGTTTTTAATATGTAACAGTAAGTTCCAAAAAGTTCATTTTACGTAATGTGAAAAAGTCTTTGGGCAAAAAGTATTTGTGAGCACTTTTGTCATTAACTCTACAATATGTCTGTAAAGAAGTTATAACTGTGAAGGGTGGTTATTGTTTAAAAAACACAAAGAAATCCATTACTTTATCCTGTGAACAATCAGCATCCTATTGCTGATTGCCATATCCTTGTGGCGGTAACGAATTAATGATTACCTTTAGATTAGGTCTTTACTGTGCGCGTGATGCACCGAGAGCACAGCTAAATTGGGTTGGATGTAGTAAGGATTGCTGAGTCTGTACTCGAGCCTCCTTGGGCTGCGATCTTGTCAGAGCTCATAAGCTGAGCCAAAGAATTTGATTAGGCGGCTGGGTCTTCGGGGAGGGTGTCGGGGAAGAGCGAAGAGCTCAGGCTCTTTAATAGCAAAGCCTCCAACTCACCCATACCTGCAACTGGATTTGCAGGGCAGTCAGGACCTATACACAAAGCTGGCAGGTGAACAAGCTGCCAGGATGCTCAGGGCCACACAATGGGATGCCCCTGACCCTCGCAGGGGCCCTCAGTCACTCAGGGCCAAAGCATGGCTGCAGTGACTGGCAGTGAGTGACCTGGAGCTCCTCAAAACCGAACAAAACACCTGCCCCTGAATGCAATGTGGTCCCAAATACAGCATCTTGGGCACCAGACCAGCTGAATGGGGCTTGTCCAAATCACCTAAGACAAGATTTGGATCCCAAAGAGCCAAATTGGTGGCCTCCCTTTCCAAGCCAGCAAGGCTTCCCTTGGCAGCTCCACATCCAGGCGCTGATTGGATCTGGCTCTTTTCAGCTTTTGACACAGATGTGGACTCTCTTCCTGGCATTAGGGCCTCAATTAGCCTTTTCTATTTCTGATGTTCTGAATTTGCATGGTGAGAGCCAGGATTAAGGACAGGCAGTCTTAATGCAGCTACTATTAATAAGTAAGGAAGATTAGGAGCTTTGTCAGTAACATAGTGCTTCCTCCTCCATTTAATTATTCAAAAACACCTCGTGTTTAACCCTCCAGCCTCTGAATGAAGTAAATAAAGAAGTGAGATTATTGAAGATAAAGTTTAAATTAACTTTCTTTAGTATGGGTCAAGTAAGAAAATTCTGTCTCTTGACTGACGCTGGTGCTGGCTTCTGCAAGAGTTTGAAAAAAAATCTTCTACTCCCTTTCTTACATAAATACACTTTTATATCAGGTTGGGAATATTTCTTTATGTGTTTGGGGACTGCTGTTACCTATTTACAAAGCACAAGTAGCAGCAGGGCAAATTTCTTTCCTATCGCCATGCTGCAGTTCATCTCCAGAGGGATCACATTTGGAAATAAACAAGGAGTTAAATTTTTATGGCCCACATTTCCTCACTGATACTGCCAAAAAAAGAAGGATGTCTAGTGGACTATTTGAGGTGATCTTTGGGTTGAGGTTTTCATCTCACTGGGAATTGTACTGAGACCCTCTAACTCATTTCATAGGTGGTTGTCCAAGAGGCATTAGTAGCCAGTAACTAGGTACCGAGGATGCATTCAAGCTGCAGTGACCTCGAGGTAAAAAAGTACTTCATCCCATTCCTATGCAGCTTAATTCCTTCGGGAGGTGTATCTCAAAGTGAGACTACAACAGTTTCCAGATGTTTCATATCTGCTCATGCTGCTCCATAAAGAATGATGACTAAATTGCAGTTTAGTGACCTTAGAGATATAAAAAGGGGGAGGGGAGAGGTGGCTGGCTGGCAGAGAGCTTTACAGTAATGGGATCTTTGCCAGTATCATTCATGCTTGAGTCAAGGACTTTCATTTCCCAAAAAGACCTGGGGATTAGCACAGCTTCTGCAGCCTGCCCTGCAAACAGACATGTCTTCCTCACAGATGTTGGTTGTGTGTTGGTGTTCTGGGGTCACCTCTCCTTGTAGGGTTAATGCACATAGCAGAGATGGAGCTGCTTAGTCTCGAAAATCCTGGAGGAAAAGGTGGCAGTTATTAAATATAATATGTTCTACTTGCTTTCCACACTTCTGGTCAAGGTGGGCTCTGCAGTGTCCTGGTGCAGGCTTAAAAGCCCAAACTCAGTGCTGTGTCCTTCCATCTCAAGCTTTAGGACTGACACCCGAAGAACTACTTCGTATTATTTGTTCTAGAAATTGATAGGGGGTTTTTGTCTCATGGGCCTTTGGATTCAATGTCATTTCTAACAGGGGTAAGCAGGAACTACGATCACTGTAATTTGGCTTGGAGTTTTATTGTTTCCTTTTGCTGACTGCTCTTGCCTCATGCTCAGTGTTTTGGGATATCAGAGATGCTGCTTCCCAGCTCCCTGAGCTGTTTTCAGGAGTCCGTGTAATGTCTGGGCTGTTAGTTTTTTCTTGTGACCTAGGATCAATAGGTTGTGCTGTTTCCAAGCGAACTGCTGCTAAATGGCTCTCTGACTACATCTCTGGTTTTTGTTCCTAAGCAGGCCTGCAAATCTCCGGGCATGTAAAGGCACTTTCACTTTGAGGAAAGCCTGCTGTACATTGCCTGTTTCAGAGCAGTTTTCATCTAGGAGATTAGCAGAGCAGCACAGGGACATCTTAATGTACAGTAACAAACTCAGAGGTGGTTTTCCAGGGCATCTCTTCTAGTTTCCAGGTTTAGAAGGTGCTTTCAGCAAATAGTCTCTACTGTTCACTTAACACTGACTGTTTCTGTTAATGTTCTGATCAGTGAACGTATTCAGTAGAATAGGCACAGAAAGACACATGGCTACAGTGAGCTAAATACATAATTGAAAAGATTATTTATTTGTTTCCTTGACCAGCATCTTGTACTGTGTTTTTTGTCATTCTTATTCTTCTAGTGAATTATCTTGGTCTCCCTAAAACACAGGAAAGGGATGTATTTTTGTGGTTGAAAAAGTCTACAGTGACAGAAAGGATGAACTCCAGATGAGCAATGTACTTTCATCCTCATATTTTCTCAGCCTGTGCAAACTCTTCTTGCTGTTTTCCTCCCTGGAGCTGTGAAAGTTTGGGATGTCGAGACCTGCTCTCTATTTTACCCTGTCAGGAGACATCTCCCCTCCCACTGAGGACACTGGACAAGATTTTTTTTGACAGTGCTTTGCCTTGCCACTGATCTCCAGAGCCTTAGGGCTGGGCTGTAAATTAAATGACCTTAGTCCATAGATCAGGCTTCTTCCAGAGACCCTGCTGGGAAGGGCTGGAATTCAAACCACCCTGGACAAGCCACAAGTGTTTGTTAAGCTCAGGGTGAAAGACTTGAGGTGCAGGGGCTAGATGGGCTTAGGATAAATTCTGTAATCCTCGATTTTGATTATATGGCTACTGAGGAACTCCTCTTTTACCTTAACTACCCCAGTGTCCTCAAAGGGATTAATCAAGCCTAGCTGGAGCAAGGAGGGAATTCCCTTTAGGTAGAAAAATTATAACATTTTTAGACTTTTTTCCTGAATTTGGAGAACACAGTCAGCAGGTGGGTAACAGCTATAAGAGTCATGTGGAAACTGGCTTTTGGAATAACTTGAGAGTATGGCAAAGAAAAAGGCTGGGAATGCTTTTTCATTTTCACAGAAGTGTGATGATGATAGGACTGCTTGCTGTGAGCTTTCATTCCGTCCGGGATGAAACTATTAAGAGAAGCCACACACACATGCAAGTGCCTTTGCTCTGAAAGCTCCCGTGCTCTCTGTGTGTGCTGCTCCTGTCTGAAAGTATCATTTGTGTATTGCTCTATTTCAAACGCATCTCCTTTTTGCTCTCTCTCTCTTTGTCTTTGGAAAATGTTAGGGCATTAAGCTGAGCAGGCTGATGGTACCAGATATCCTTTGTACACCCACACAGAGACTCGGAAATAAACATCCCTGCTGTGACCTGGAAGCTTTCTCTTCATAATGGCATGTGGGCACATACAGAGAGCAAGTGGCAAGAGGAGTCCTTAGGATGCTCTCCATACCTTTTGTTTGATGTGCAGATTTGTGTACAGTAAATTAAGACTCATACCTGGGGAGTGCATATTTTTATATAAGAGATCATTTGTAAGTGAGGCAGGTCAAAGAATCTCATGTCCCACACTAAGCAGCTTTGACCCATGTAATGCACATCAGACTGTCGCTCTTAATTTGATAAACTAAATGCTAGATTGATAATCCCTGCCTTTCTTTTTCCCCTTCTCCTCTTTCTAAATATATCCATGTATCTCTGATTCTTGACTGCGAACCTGTATCTACCTCACTCCATATATTAATCATAAATATGGATATAGATGACAGAAGGTTAAGGGCATGGCAGAGAGGCTAAGCAACTCCGCTTCATTTATCATTGCTACAGTGGATGTTTGGGGGGGGTGGCTCACCTGTCCCAGCTTTTTTCAAGCAGTGTCAAGAGCAAAGGTACTAAAACAAACAGGTCACAAATGCACTAATTTTAACCTTCCCTTCTGGATAGCTTCTCTACCCTCTGTGCTTTCTTGAGTGACTAGAAAAAAAAGTCTGAAAATTTTTAGTCTGATTGAGCAGTTTTACACTGAGGTACAGAGAGGCAGACCCTTTGACTGCTGTATGTCACCAGGATGTGCAAGGGTTTTTGAAGGGGCTGATCAGTTGCTGACAAATATTTGTAGACAATCTTTGAAATTAAGAGTTGTGGAAAATTACAAAGATGCAAGGTCATATTCTGGAAATGAAAGACCAGGGATTTTCTTTCTTGTATTGAGCAAGCTGAATGAAATATGAATTAGAAGTAGTTAAAAAACCACCCATACTTCTGAAAACATTGAGTTGAAGATGAGCAAAAAATTCCCTCTGTCATTCTGAGCAACATGGACTGGAGTGTTATGTGCCAGGCTCTGCTGACATGCAGCCTACTGTTTGGGGCAACATGCTTTAAGGAGTATGTAAACAAGTGGGAGAGAGGCCAGAGGGGAACAGCAGGCTTTCCAAGAGGCTGAGCAAACAGGACCTGCGCAGGAAGGTTAAAAGAACTAGAGCCATAAAAATTTACTTGCTCTAAATGGGGAAGGCGAAGAGAAACGTTAAGAGTTTTGTTCCTATAAATTGTTCTTTTAAAAGTAGTATTGATCTGTTGTGCTGCAAATCGCCAAGATGAGAAGTAATAGGTTAAATACTGAGCAGACTTTCTAACTAAGAAGACTTTCTAACTGTAGGACTAGCAATGTACTGGAAGGGGTTAGCGTAGGTGGGAGGATATGGAGCTTCTTTTATCAGAGCTTCTTCAAACCGTGTAGGCAGATATTCTCCAGGAATGGATTTAAAAGAATATTTGATCCTGTCTTGTTGTAGCGGGCTAGACCAAATGATGTTCTTGAGGTCCCTTCTGGTTCCACCTTGCTGCAATTTCTGTGATTCGACACAGTCAAACCAATCTGACTTCCATGTAAGCTGGGTGTCTTTTTTCACCCTGCTAAAATTACTCTAGTCTGAAACAGATGAGATAACAGGAAAGGAGTAAATTTCATGTAAGCAAACTTTTCCAAATGCTTGTTGGATTTGTTTCTTTACTCAGTCTCTTTTAGGAGATTATTAAGGAACAAACTTGTCATGGAATATGAGATAAAGCTGTATCATAAATAAAGTAAGAAGAAAAACAAAATTTACTGAATAAATAGAGAGGGAATATATAGCTGGTTTGCAGCATGAAAAGATGCCACAGCTCAGCGGATGTGTCACTGAGCAGTATTATGTCTGGTGTTTAATATGGATTAATAACCCCAAAATGGAGAGAATACATAGAAGGAAAAATGTGTAGATAATAGAGCAATGTTTAGGTTACCCAAGCCTATAAAAAATACTGGGGAGGTCTGGGAGTGAGCTCGCTGAGGCAATTTGCAAGCGTCATAAGAGTAAATGAAATGCAGTATGGAAAAGGCAAGGTGATGCACTCAGGAAACAACACATTAGAATTAGTCATGCTCGTTTCTGGGTTCTAAAATAATTGTAACCACTCAAAAGAAGAGAATGAGGGGAAAAAAAGGCACAACTGAGCAACTCAGTAAAAACATTTGTTCTGTCTGTAGTGATGGTGAAATAAAAGCATGCAAGATGAGAGACTGCATTAAGAAAAGGGTAGAGAATAATAGATAAAATAATACAGTACCATTATATAAATTGATGGTACGTGCTCTCCTTGTACACTCTATTCAGTTTGCTCACCCCATCTCTCAAAAGGAAATAACAGAAATAGAAGAATGACCAGAGAAAGGGAACAATAATGACTGGAGTCTTTTAATAGCTTCTTCATAAACAATGATTAAAAAGAGCAGCACTGTTTTCTTGAACAAAGATAAATAAGAAGCATTGTGGTAATAGTATAGAAATAGTCACCACAAAAAAGAAGTTCACTCAGCTGTTCGTATTTACTTCTCATTTTATTAGAAGAACAACAGGGGAAGCAATTACATGAAAAAAAATCAAACCACTTTAAACCCCTGAAGAGGAAATACTCTTTTACAAAATGCCTAATTAACATATGGAACTTGTTGCACCAGATAACTCTGAAATCAGAAACTTAGTAAGAGCTCAGTAAGATTCAAAACAGACTCCTATGTAGATACTGGTTAAGATTTACAGATGAAATAGGGAAGATATGAAGATACAAAATATTGGAGGAGGTTTTAAGCTAAAATAGAGGATGCAAGGGGTCTTGAATCTTCTCATTCCAAGGTAACAAAAAAAAAATCAGCAAGTGGCTTGAGAATAAGAGGCAATCTTTCTTTGCACCATGTTTTTGTATGTGTGGCCAGTACTGTGTATTTTGGTAGCTTTTCTCAGTACAAACCTTTTGCAGAGGGTGTGGAAGAGGTGAGTTGTTAATGTCATGGTATATGTCTTTTGAATTATGATATTTGGACAGTTCGGCAATAAGGCAGCTGCTTTCCAGTTCTGATTCTGCCACTGACTTTTGGGGGGGGCATTTTACATCCTCTCTTCTGCTTCAGTTTACCAATCTGAACACAGGGTAGACACATTGGTGCAGACTTGTGGTTTGGGAGACTTCTGAGGCTTAATCAATGTGACTCCTATTTGTGAGTCACTTCAGTGTGCTAATGTGAACTGTGCTGTTGATACCTATTCAGTGAAAAAGCCCTGGCAGTCTGATAGGCTGCAGTGTCATGATGTTCCTGCACAATTTTACATGTGGCTGGCCTTTGAAAGAGGCAGTTGTCTCTGGGACGAATTCCTCTTTCTCTTCCCACCCTGTGGTCATATGGCCATTCCCATGGGGCTCAGCACCCCGCTCATGGGGCAGGATCTCCTTTGCAAGACATTATAAAAACACAGATTAAAAATGTGATGTCTTCCCCTGCCTACTCTGTTTGTGCTATCTCCTATGTGCCAGTATCCTTTCTCCCCCAAACTGATGTTGATAACCACTTGTACCATCCATGATCAAGCTGTTCCTGTGCTTGCAGCACTGCCTGGCCTTTCCTGTCTGCATTAGTCTCAGTCTAGAACAGTTCCTCGGTACACATGTATTCTGTCAAGTGCTGAGTCAAATTCAGATCCCGTGCTGTAATTCATTATTTGGGAACAGACTAGGAAATACTGGTCTTGTTTTTCAGGAGAAGCAAACACAAACATTTGATTGTTTTTCTCATATGAAGCTTGCACAGAATTCACTCCTTTAGCAGAGTAGGGAGGGGAAAGGACCAACTGCGCGCCTGAAATCTAGGCAACTCCGCCTTACCTAGATGTCAGCTGTGCAACATTCTGTGCACGACGGACAAATATATGCACCCTTTTGTTTTACGTGGCAGCTGTGATTTCTCTACACGATGAGACGCACATTTTTGTGAGGGTGTGTTCCCTTCATTCCCCAGTGTCCCATCTGGCAGGGTTTGGGGCTGCTATGGAGCACATATTTACAATTCCCATCAGGCAAGCTTGGCCTAAAAAACAATTTAAGATTTGAATACATGGTTGTGCTTGAAATCCGCCCCAAGTGTTAGAGGAATGTTTAGTCATCTCCTTATTAGGACATAATCCTAGCTAGCACTTGGTTGGTACTTTATATTTCTTAAGTGCTTTACAAATATCAGTTAATCCTCAGGTACCAACACACTCTGTGCTTTGTTGTTCGCACCAGGAGTTGAACACAACTGATCCGAAAAGCAAGAGCCTGCACTGTCAGAGCTAGCTCCACTAGCCTGCCTTCTAGGGCATCTTCAGCCTCTCTCTCTCTCCCCACTTCATGACCAAGGAGGGAGATTGTTGCATTATTGCCTTGTGATGCCCTCTAAGTACCTACCAAAAATCGTGTGAACAGTAGGCTCCCTCACCCCCCATCTTCAGGTAGAGGAACTGAAGGAGAATTGTTATCAGGACTGGACTTTACAGGTGCTTTCATTCCCAGTTCTGTCCTCAGTTCAGCAGGACCCACTTGCCTTACAGTGAGCGAGTAACAACTTTAATCACCAGGCAGGATATAAAGAAAGCAAATTGTAAGGAGGAAAGGAGAGATGGCTCTCCCACTGCAGTGGCAGGGAACTGATGGGCTCCAGGGAGACGCTTCTTTTCCTGCCCATCTAAAAACATTGCCCCTCCGCTAGATAGGCTTCAACCAGCAAGGAGCAAATAATGATTTAGATTTTTTCCCAAAATCAATTAGACTCCTTCAGTGATAGAAGCAATTTGTGTGACTTTTAATCTTTTGCCAGCTCAGCCTGATCAGCACTTTTTGAAGAATGTGGAGCCAATGTCTCTGCTAATCCAGGTAAATCAGCCATATCTGGAGACAGACAGACAGAGAGGGAAGGAAGGGAAGCTATTAAAACCAAAGACGGCTCATTTCAGGACTAAAAGACATCAGTGAGGTACCTGATTTATAGGAGTAGAGTTGCCTTTCAGTCATTTTTAATGGAATATTATTAAAGGAAAATCAGGAGCTGTGAAACCTTTTGTATCTCATCTCCTAATGTATTTATTTCTGCAGCAGAGAACCCTGTTAACCCCAGCAGGTAATGTATTCCTCAGCTGGCACGGGTGGCAAGGTTGTCCCCTAGAAATTTTATTATGGAACAAACTCAGTTAAATATTTGCACATGAAAAGACTATCTCAAGGTTTCAGGGGTCTTAAATTTGTTTCCAAGGAAAACTGCCTAGTAGAGCTGCTGAATCTTCCTGCATGTCGCTATGAAATACCATAATTTTCACATCTCTCTGGCTTTTTTTCCTTTGTCAACGCAAATGAGTTTAGATAGATAGATGACTAGATGGATGCTTGCCTAAGGCAATGTCAGGCTCTGGGCAAAGTTTGGGTCGCATTTCTGAATTGCTTTCCCATAATTTTTCAGGCAGACTAATAGTTGAGGTTGTCGTCATTGCAAGAAAGGCAAGTTCCACGTAGCAAATGACACACAAGTCTCAATCCTACAGACACTTAAGCACCTATTTAATTTTCTATGCTGCAAATAGTCTTGCAGCAGTTGCTGACAATTCTCACAGGTGACTGTATTGAAGTGACAACCTCAAATTTGACTGATGTGAAAGACTTCGCTTTTTCATGATACCAAGAAGGACTCTACAAGAGTGAAGATATCTGTATTGGACATGTCCTTTGCTTTCTTCATTTCTGTTGTCAGTCCCTTCTTAACTCCTCCTTAGTAATACTTTCTAATACATGCTAACATACTTACAAAGTTGAAAAAACCACCTTTTCATTGGATTTCCAATCGGATGGTACTGTTTTCATGAGAGAAGGTTCCTACAGATTCCCACCATTTTTGCTAACATAATGGTCAAGGGAGTGTGTGCAGAACTCAAAGCATTTAGCTATTATATGAAATAATGAGCCATGTGCCTTCAAAGGCTCTGTGGATATAGGTCAGCTAGTTGCATGTATGTATCTCTACACTTTCCTGTAAGGTGTTTCCATAAAAACGGATCATCCCCTAGTGTCATTGGTTTCAGCCAGAACAGCGGCACAGTAGGAAGTGTGTTTACATCCTGATACTGCCACCTCAAAAAAAGAAGAATCTGTAAAAACACAAATTTGATTTCATAAGATCAGAGAAGAGAACATCCCAGTGCTTTCCTTTTTATTGTACTAGGTCTTCTAAGCAGGCTTTGTTTAAACAGCGTGACAGTAGCTATAACCAAATTAGGCAAAATGTGATAGTAGCCTGATTAGGAAGGTATAAGTTGCCTTCTTCCAGGTCCTCCCACGGCATGCCTGCTGAATGAGATTCGGTGCGGCTTAGCGACGTGTGTCATCGTTCATGTGTGGGCACACTGAGAGAAACCCTGCCATTTATGCTTCTTTGAAAGTTTTTGTTCAGCAAAGCTGTAAATGACAACACAAGTTAAAAGCTGATGGAGAACTAAGACCCCAAGCAAACCAAAAAGCCAGGTTGTGGTCTTAGTATCACTGGAATAAAGCTGACATGAAAATAGCTGTTGTCACTTCTAAGTGCACACTGGTGTATCACAGCCAGACTCTGGTCTTCTACTGGAAGGTCCATGCATGGGTTTTGCAGCAGCGTGTGTGTATTGACAGAGAGCAGTTTCTTGTCATGCTTTGATAACATATTCTGGTTCATGATTAGTGTTTTGGTGCAACCATATTACACACAGGTCCATTTAAATTCTTATCAGGCTTTTTACATGTGCCTGTGTGTGCTGAAATTGTGATGCTTTCAGAGCATGTGGTGAGCTCTAGATAGAGCTGACCTGCCAGGGGTGTATTTCATCAGACGGTGATGCAGAGGTCTAAACAGATAGTTGGGCTTGGTGCAGTCATTTTAGGATCCCACTTACATGGGCCACAAGAGCTCTCAGATATTCTGATATTCTGTTTCTGGACTTTGTATTTTTGCTGGGCAGCAAAGTTCTGGCCCAGCAAATTTGATGGAAAACTTCCTAGTAGGCTTTGGAGAGATGTGCTCACAGAAAGGGCTACATTCAAACCCATTGGACAAATGGATGTTTTTCCCCAAATGGCAAAGAGATGATCTTGCAGAAGTTTTCCATTAGCAAATATCAGATAGTCAAAAGTTCTCATATTTTTTTGAACAAGAAGACATTCCTCCATGTGAAAAGTCCTTTTCTTTTGAGAAAAAAAAAAAAAAAAGACCAGATTCTTAATTCATTTAGAAACTGAAATTTCCATTTAAAAAGTGTTTCAAAAGCCAGTTTTCAAGCAGATGCAGATCCATTCTTTCTCAAATCCAAAGATTGTAGCACATACTCAGCTACAGTTGCAGTTGTCTTCCCAGCCTCTCTGTCCTACACCTCCCCCCAGGAGAGAGCATGTGAGAGACCAGTCCTGTTCCTTAATCCCAGCAAAACTGTGTGTGCTGCAGCTGGTCCCCAAAGACTGCTGCACCATGTGAAATGACTATGCACGAAATATATTGATATACTGTGTATTTTCTTAATATAATATTTCCTTTACTTTAATACCCTCTCACACCCTCCTCTTTCTTCCATGCTTTCCTCCAAGGGCTCATGAGCCTTTTTAATTTTAGGTTTTCATTTTGTTTTGGTAGATTACGTTTTGTTTATTGCTTTCTGTCCCTCTGAGGTTCCCATACAAGACTTAGCTGCATCTGGCTTTTATTTGAAGAAAGTCCAAGCTTGCCTCTCTCCTGACCTCACTGGGTTTTCTTTTTCTGTATGTTTTGGGGTTTTGTTTGGTTGGTTCTGTTCTGTTTGGTTTTTTTGTAGCCAGGAATCCCTTGGGCTTCTAACCTGCATTTTGACATCGGACAATGGTCTCTAATCTCTGGTGTGCTTCTAGAGACGGGGAAGAATAAGGATGGTGTGCAGTGGTTGTTTAATTAAAAGTGGAATGTGTATATTCAGAGGCGTGTATATCATTTGTGCACATATGTATGTGTGCACATTGTATATGTGTCTTGCTGATAATTGCTTTGAGCCTCATTCTTGCTTTCCTGAGCCGACATTCACTGTTCACTGTTTGCTACAGGGGAAAGAAAAAGCAGGGAGCACACAGAAATGTCACAGCTGAGAGAGTTTCTGTAATCCTCCAACATATGTTCAACATTAAAGCTCCTTCAGCAAGTCTGATGTGCTCACAGTCATCATGGGACCAGCAGTTAAAGCGCCCCAGTGCTGCCAGGAAAACGTTATCCTGGCCCTAATTGAGAGCGACTTAACTAATGTTTCATTTCCTAATTAGTCCTTGTCAGCCGCTGGAAGGCCACGGATGCTGCTGGTGGCACGGGGCCCATCGCTGCTGTAATTGAAGTTGTTCTGACAGTCTAGGGCTTTGGGGTGATCCATAAAGTAGGGCTGATGGTTCGGGACCAGATTGGGTGGAATAGGAGAGAGGGTCAAGCATCAGCTGAGACACAATGTGAGCGTGCTCTGCCAAACCTGAATGGTCACGAATCAACTCTGAAATGACGGAGATGACAGAGTAACAGAGAGGGAATGAGAACATCACTATGCTGTGCTCAGTGGCAGTGCAGCTGGCTGGAGAGAGTTAGCCAGAGGGAGCTGCTGGGACCAAATGGAGGTGAGGAGAATATCCTTTCCTGGAGAGGAGCAAGGACAGGCCAACCACAAGGAATGCTGTGCTCATCTTCAGAACACAGGGCAAGTGTTTTGCCATGAACTTGAATCTTAGAGCAGCAAAGAACCGTATCTTCCTTTAGAGATTTTGGCATCTCCTTCATCCTTCTTGTTCTCTGGCATGAGTTTGGTGGAATGTACTCAGCCTTCGTCACTTTTGAGTGCCACGGCTGAGCTCTTGCCTTCCTTCCCACTGCTGGCTATCCTATGTCTCTGCTGGGATAGGGCATCCACATGGCTTTAGTGCTGATGTGCCAGCAACAGAACCAGCACACAAGGCAGGAGCACCCTCCTGCCATGCTGAGGCTGTGGGCACCAGACAGTGTCACATCAGCCTGGGACAGGGTGTTCGGCTAGTGATTGGAAAACAACTTCTAGAACTCCCTTCCAGGGGAAGATAGGAGAGAATGAGGATCTGAACTTGAGATCAAATTATAACTAGAAAGAAATGATTTGTGGTTGCTCAGCAGAGGGGCTGTTTTACCTTCACAGAAATTGTTTGCCAAAACCCTTGGTAGACAGTGGGCTGGGATGCATCTGGTGGAGGAACCTGGCTCATCACACAAATACCAAGGGTTGTGAAGGGGGGCATCTGGGCACCCCTGGACTTGGCAGACACAACTGGTAGGCACTGAAAGAACAAGTGGACAACAGGAGGCCTGCAGGAGGAAGAAACAGGCAGTGTCAGCTTTGAGGCTTACAGGCAGTGCATGGTCACTTGCTGGCCTTCTCCAGTCAGCCAGCCCCATCTGTTTCCCTCTGCTCTAGAAAATGGGGTGGGCGGGATAAAAGCTTCTCCACAGTGCGACTGTGCTGACTGATGGGCCTCAGGTCCCGTGGCAGTGCTGGCTGCATGCTGGGCTGTTGCAGTTCTGTGCCTCAAGAAGTCACGACCCTCACAATGGGGGTCTGCATCTCACAGACACGTCACAAGAGGCACATGTGCAGTTTAGGAGGCAGTGGTAACAGGGATACAACCATCCTCTTAAACCTCTCCTTGCTGATATTGGTGATCCTTTCTTTGCTCTAGAGCTCTACGTCTCCCCACAAAGCCTTTCAAGGAAGCACAAGCTATAGAAAACACTACATACTCCAAGGATACTTGCCTTTTGTGGGTTGAAAGTGGAAGGTGACTGGGACTACCTCTGTCTGGCAGGTGATATCAGGGAAACAAGCCTACCTGGCCACTCCAGATCACACAGGCTCTTCCTGTAGTGCACAGTTGTCAGGACAAATCTCTGAATGTATGTGCAAGTACCATGGTGATTAGGAAAAACTCAACAAACCTGAATAGACTCTCTCCTTAATTAATGTATTCAGTGATCCATGCTATAAGTGGACAAGCAAGCATGGACTTGTAGCACAGCATCAGCTGAAAGGAGAGGGCTGGCACTTGGCACCAGATGGTGTAATGATATGGTAGGAGAAGAGGAATTGGAGTGTGCTTTCTATACTCAACACATCTTAGAATCATAGAACAGTTTGGGTTGGAAGGGATCTTTTAAGATCTTTTAGTTTAACAGCCCCTGCAATGAGCAGGGAATGCAATAAGAATCTTCTTCCAGAGACTCTCCTGTTTCCTACCAAGAACCCCATAAAGGAAAAAATGGGTTTTAGGATACATGTGAAGCCCCACTGTGCATGTAATTTCCATAGCAAGCCACCCACACTATATAGCTCACTCCTGGCGCCTGCCCAGGTGATTTCTTCTTTCGTACTGATGAAGTTGCTTGACCTTGGTGCCCTCTGTGAAGCTGTGAACTTGAAGGCAGCATAATAAATTCCCACCTCATCCCAGATGCCTGTCAGCCTGAAGCTCCTGCAGTAAGGTGAAGGGGGAAAGAGGGGGATCATGTCTCTTTACCAAAGCAGGTTGGCTCTCTAATGCCCCATTAGCATACCACACACAAGCATTCCGCTTTTAATTAGTTACGTGGTGTGATAATTAAGTAGTATTTCTCCACGATTTTCCTCTTGTGTGGAGCAGAGGGGAGGGGGATGGTGCCGGTTGGGGACGGGGGTTAAGGTTGTTTTAACGTTGTAAGTAATTGCGACCCCAAGGAGAAGCAGAAGCAAAATGCAAGCCCTCCCTGGGAGGGTGGTGGAAGCCCCGAGCTGGGCTCTCTCCTGTCTCCCCTCCCATTCCCCCTGGCATGGGCTTACCCTCCTTCCATCAGCAAAGTGCTCAATGGGTAATAACACATCCTCTGGAGCATCCTTCTCGCCATCTCAATGTATGCAGCTTCAGATCCTGGTGGGCTGATGAAGAACTACCCTCCTGCCTGGATTTGAAGCTGTTTGTATGTAGTGGACTGTTAGGGAGAGGCTGAAGAAAAAAGTTTGGGATGGGGAGAATCCCAGGCCTTTCCAGAGCTGGGGAGCTGTACACAGTGCAAAGGTGAAATAATCAAAGAGGTATTTCTTGGTGACACGGCAGAAAAAGGTGTTGGGAAGCCAGAGCTAGGAGAGGGGAAGTTCTGAAAAATTAAGTTTGTGTCAGATTTGGCACTACAACATGTGTGGTAAGGAAAAATAGCTTCCCTACCGTCAGGAACAGTGAGGGCCTGTGCCCAGCTATAGCAGGGCAAGTGTGGCCTCCTCAGCTGGGAATCTCTTACTGTAGAGCAGAACAGGTATAATTGATCCATGCAGAGCAGTGGCAGAAATAAAATAAAGCCTATTACCAAAGCGGGCTGTTGTTTCAGCAGCGTGCATGCCATTGGGCTGCTTATGACAGGGAAACAGATGGTAATTCTGCGAGCCCTGCACATCCTGGCACACGTGTAGATTCAAAGAGTTACTGCATCAGGGAAGAGGCAGATGCAGGTTTGTTGGGATATGAAATAAAATGAATTCAACATCTATACCATCCCCCAAGCAGTTCAGAATTATCTCCATTAAACATATCCCCACTTCCCAATAGGAAACTCAGATGAAAATGAACCCTAAAATATAGTGGGTTTATCTATTCTTAAACTACGTAGAAGCAAAGATGAGATACATCTTTGAAATAAGCTCCAGAAAAACCTTTGGAAAATTATCCATCAGTCCTCATATCAACAAGGCAAAATAAATCTCTTCTAGGCCTATTAGGAGATCACTACCAAAATCATACCCTAGGGCTTTCGTCTGCTAAGGTGAGGTGCAGTGCATGAATTTGCTTCCTCACCCTGGCACATCAGGCTCTCCTGCCTTATCCGAAAGGGAGGGATTTATGTCCTCAGAGTGTCAAATTTTAGGGGTGCTGAGGCACAGGCACATTTTCTCCTTGTGGTAAACCTTTTTGGTGGACAGTAGCGTGTGCTCTCTCTCACTGAGTATTGCTAAACTTCTCATTTTCACTCCAGTCTGTTCCTAACTAGGTGAGGGGACACCTTCTCCAGGGCAGCTTGAAATGATGTTTGTTGAAAGTGACACCGTTTGCAAAGCTGTGTCTTTGCCGCCATGGGAGAAGCTGTTCTGTCCATGGCAGTGGCCAAAAGCTGGTCCAGAGGAACCTTCTCCATGCCATGGAGAGAGGCTTTCTAGGAGGCAGTTTAACAAAGTTTGATGGGAAAAATGAATGTCATGTCTCCTGTCATTGGCTTATACTGTGTACAAGAGGGCAGGGGGCACTGAGTATCCATGGAGCTCTATACAGGTGGGCAAGGGAGTTGAACAAAGGGTTGCAGAGCCTTTACACGTCATTGAGCTTCGGTCGTTGTGGTGGCGGCTCACTTTCCTGTTGTTGGGCAACTCTGAGGGTGACACCAGTGCTTTGCACCCTTCCTGCTCTCCCAGACCTGCCTCCCATCTGGGCCAGTACCGCTCACTCCTGCCCCACTCTCCCAACTCTGGATATATTTTATCCCACGACTGTCATTCCTGCCCAAATGTGTTATGATACATGAAAGCGTCCAGTGGGAGAATCATCTGCAATTATCAGAATACTTTTTTCCATTGACGAAGCTGAGCTTGGAATTTGGAGTACAAGACATAAAAGACCGATAGAATAGAGCTTGATTGATAGCTGGCATGATTGCAAAACTACAGTACCTGCATCCAGCCAGCTATAAATTGTACCACGGTGCCTATCAGCCAGCTTCTCTTGAAACATTTGATTAGAGCTTCTTTCAGCCACCCTTGGCCCTCCCCAGCTGCTAGGGAAAGGGCTTTTGTGGGAACAAACCTTATGTGATTTGAGCTGAAATCATGTCCTAAATATTTGAAGTGACATGAATTGAATACCCCCATCTTTTTTTTTTTTGTTTTGTAGTCCTGAAACTGGCTACTGGAACTGCTTTGCAAAATGATTGAGTGTTCAGTAGCCAAGGCGTAAAAGTTGCTTGCCCAAAATAAAAGGACAGAAATGCCAAAAGATTATTTTTGAAGAAGAGGATTTTTTTTCTCTTTTTTTTTTTTTTTCGGTTTTCAGCTGGTCAGTGGCATTGGCATTTGAGCAAATCATGGATTTTTGTTGTATCCCCCATCCTTGCATCCCTGGGGAAGAAGGCAGCTGGTTTCCTCACTGAGTTGGAACCTGGCTGCCCTCATGTCCTGTTGGGAAGCACTGTAGTGATGTCACAGAGGCACTTGTGAGCTCAGACACAGCCCTCACTATCTTGGGCATCATTTCACGTTCACGAGGCAACGCTAGAATCTTCACATGGCACGTCACTGTGACATACAGATGCAGCAGCTTGTTCCTTCCATGGTGAGACTTTCTTGGAGACTCTCTTCACTGTGCTTTCTCAGGCATGCTGTAGCGGGCCAAGCAGTGTTGCCCGGTCCCCCAGAGGAGGTCATTAGCAGAACAGGGAGCTGAACCCCACACAGGTTTCTGCATCCCGTTCTTCCCTTTCGCCACTACAGGGAGAGCTCTGGGCTGAGGAGCATCCAACCCATGTGAATGTGAGTCACGTTTTGCTAAGCTGTGCACCTATGTGAGCGTACTACCAAGTTTAAATGACAATGGGCAGAGACCTCCCACGCAGAGCTGTCAGGGTAGCATTTATTTATTTATTTATTCTCTTTTTGATAATTTAGTTTAAATCAATGTGACACACACTAGTATGTTTTCCAGTATAAATCAACACCAAAATATAGTTCTGTCCTTGTTATGTGTACAGGCTGGCATATCCGTCTGCTTGGCAGAGAGGGCTCCAGGGGCTTGACAATGAAACTTCCCTGGGGGGAGACACTTTTGCATTCACTTCTCAAATTGTCTATTGCCTCTGCAAGCACTTTTTCTTTTACTAATGAGAATAATAAGCTTTCATGTAGAGACACTTGCAACATGTGTTTACTGCTGTGAAAGAATTTAGATAGAGGCTTAAAGAAAAGCAAAATAGGGTATTGTCTAGGATATCTCCTTGAGAACAATGTCAGTTTAAGTAAGGGAACTCAGGATTGTGGAGTATACTTGAACTTGGTTGTGGGGTTCTTTTGATGGAAGCAGAAATGAAATAAAACCACTTAGCAGCTTTGAATCAAAATGCTGGCTACATTTGGCAGAAATCTGTGAATCGAATTATTCTGGTATGTGTAGCTATTAAGCAAAACCTGAATACATTTCTCAGTGCTTGAGTATTTGAATGGGAAAGGAAGTAAGTACCACTCCACTTCCATGGAACAGAACTGCAGAGGAGGGGAAGGATTTTCACAAGCTGACTCAAAAGGCCGGTGTCCAGCTTGAGGGTCCCAATTCTTTTTCTGTTTCCTCCTTTTCACAACACTCATGAATTTCTGTATCAAGACCCCAAACTGATGACATTTCAGCATGACACTCATGCCATATGAGTGGAGAGCACAAGGGCTTTGATGGGTCTGCCTTTTTCCTTGCAGAACCCTTTTGCAGCCCTTGATGGAGCTCTTCCAAATGGAGAGATGCAGGGCAAGAAAGGGCTTGCTGGCTGGTTTTCTCATGGAAAATAGGGAAATAACTGCAACCCATCTGACAGCAGTGTGGAACAGGTGAAAGGAAAACTGGGCCTTAACAACCATTGGTCGTTAACTGCAGCTTTGTCAAGGAGACCTGTCCTCTAAGATCTTTGGGATAATGCAACAGGCACAGCAATAGGGGGAGAAGAAACAAACCCAGCAGAATTTGAGCTGTGGCCTCTTGCCCTCATGTCCTCAGGAAATGGCTTGTTCAGGGCAGCTCACAGGACTGCTTTGCCTTCCAGCACCTCAACACCAGGAAGACGCAGACAAATCATAGAGAATCTGGAGAAGCACAGCTAGCATGATTAAAGGGCTGAAGGATTGAATTATTAGGGAAGAAGATTAAAGGAGCTAAATATGTCGAGGTGTGCTAAGTGGCAACTTAAGACGGGACATGAATGATAACAATCTACCAGCTTTTGAAGGAAGCGAACAGCTAGGAGAGAGAAAGAAGGAAAATTGACAAACCTGGTTCAAGGGGTGAACAGTAACTGACTGAGCATGTGATAATTGAGGTCGAATAACAAACAAAAAAATCCCAATCAAAATCCTACATAGCTGATAGGTATCCAAAAGGAAATAGACTCTGAACTGTGAGGTGCATTTGTATAGATGTGTACGGTGAGAGCTGAACCCCGTGCTTGACTAGTCTTCCGCCTTGGCTGTAGTCCACCAACACTACAGTCCTTTCTAGGTCTGTCAGTAATTGCTCCTTCTCAGATCAGGGCTGCTAACACGTGCAAGCGTTAGAGTGAGAAGTCTGTCCTGAGCACTCCACATCCATCCTCAGCGAGGTCAGATCTACTAGGAGTAGAAAACAAGGGCTGAGCTGATGCTGTGGGGTGGGGAGGCTGCTCAGGAGCATCTCACAGTTCCCTTCCTGTCTCATTGTGGGGATCTGAAGTACTTAAATGTGCCATTAGCTTGGTAACTTTATCTTACCAGTAGGATCAGAAATCAGATTAAAGATTTCACCTCCTCCTCATTTCCTTCCTGCAAGTTGCATGGCCATTGCATAGAGCATTTGCTGAGCTGCCAGAAATTCTGCCTGTTGAGAAACTTACTATAAAGACAGCGTGAAATGGAGGTGTCAGAAAGCTTCGTGCTGCTAATTAAGCTGGTGTGCACGGAAACATAACTGTTGTCAGTGTTTAATTCTGTATCATGCCTTAAAGCTCTGTTGATGCAGCTCTCTCCTCCTGCCCTGCAGCCTCCCAGATCTCCTCACCCAGCACTTCTCTTGACAGCTCTGCCCGCACCCTTACCACCCACTGCTGCTGCATTTCATCCTCCTGTGTAGAAGAGCTTCCCCCCAAAAATCCCCTAGCACATCATCAGGGTGCTCTGCTCCCCTCTTGCTTAACAATGTTACCAAATGTCCCACAATGATATTTCCCAGCCTGTCCTTGCAAGGATGACAAGCTGTCTCTTGGATGGGTCCCTTGGGTTGCTGCTGGTAAACCCGAGGTGGATCCATGGAGAAATTGAATATATATGTTTTGGGAAAGGGCCACAGAGTTGGGCCTTGGCAGGGAAATGCCTGGGCTAGACTGTGTTCCAAAACAAGGTCCCTCAGGCACACTTTTTCACTATTGTCTGTGGAAGTCAGGTGTAAACAGACCGTAAAATTTGCAAGAAAGAGGGAGATTGCAGTATTTCTGTCATCAATAATAGGTGGCACAAGGCCCAGAGAAGGTGGCTTTCCTTGCACTACACTTGGGTTGCCAGTTCTCCTCAGCCCCTGTCTGTGCAGGCAGGCTCACTGGAAAAGGATGGTGCTGTGTCTCCTTTCTGTGCCGTGGAGATGGCGCTTCTTCAGCCCTGTCTCTGCTCTGTTCACCTCTCCTCACTGTGGTGCAAAGCATGCAGGTTTAGTGATGATCCAGCACTACCTGTGTTGCAGAGGGCAATGCTGGCTTGTCTCTGGGTGTATTCTGTAGGTCTACATAGTCAACCCTTCACAAGATACGGATTTACTGAAATGAGAAAGGCTCTAAGGGGGACCTCCTACTACATAACCAGCTCGTATCATATGTGCTTCATCGTTGCATGGTGCAGTACAGTCCTTCCACTGAGGCCAGGGCTTGGGCCACCTCTTGACACACAGGCAGAAATAACCATTATTGCCTGTAATCCCCTGTCACTATAGATTATCTGTACAAACAACACAGGATGCTTGAGAAGTCGAGGCAGGCAGGATGTAGTGCCAGCAGAATACAATATGGGGGTGTGTTCCCATACAATAAGTTCTGCACGATTTGAAGCCATCCCCCCCTCTCCTTGTGATCAAATATACTGCCTGCACCCTCCTCCCTCTGCCTCCCCCCTCTTGCACAGAGGCTGTTTTGCAGAAAACACCATGGGGAAAGCAGCTTTTGCTAAATGTTTTATAACGTGCCAGGGAACCTTTATCAAACATTTAATCCCAAACCTGGCTTTGAAGCAGGGAGGCATACAATTCCGTAATTAATTTTTTTTTTTACCTTCTTTTGCTAATCGCTGATAAAAAGCTTAATTCTATTAACAACTCGACTTGACAAATTGCACCGTTCAACGGAAGCGTTTAGAAATTAATTACGCATTTTATTGCATTAGATCGGATAAACAGGGGAGGGCCGGCTGAGCAAGAGAGGAGCATCAGCGCAGGGTCCACCGTTGGGATGGTCGCCATTTTTTTCCCCAGCTCCGAGCGAGCGGTTTACATGGCTAGAGAATTGCTGACGGGACTGTTTTCCTGTTTGTTTGTTCTCGTCTCTTTGCTGATTGCAAAAGTTCCACGTAGGAGAGTTTATTTTTGTAAAGGTGAATTGCAGAGCTATGGTGAAAATTCAGCTAAGCACAAATTTCTGTGCTGAACAGCCTCCAGGGGGGACAGCCCGGCTCAGTGAGTCTGAGGATAATGAGAATGTGGGATATTGGAACATGCTATGAGGTGCAGAACCAGTGAAGTGTTGTGCGGCGCTAACGGGCAGACTGGGACAAGGGGAAGTCCAGTATGTAGTGTGTCCATCTGGCAAGAGAACCTCTGGGTTTTTAATACATGTGTGTTCACAGATGTAGATGCATGTGTACATGAGCGTGCCTAGGTACATGCACACACATGCATATGCGTGTAGATACAAATATGTGCTCACATTCTGTGGTGTAAAATTCATTCATAGTTTGTTGAAGATAGTCTAAAAATACAGGGGAGGTAAGGAACCAAACTGGCATGTGAGTTTTACCTACCATTCTACTGTACATACCTTCCCACAGGGAGATTTAAGGATATCATGATTCAGAGTTGCATTAGTGAGCGTCTGGGTCTGAGATGCAGTTTTCACTCTGGGTCCTGTTTTGAACCTTGCTGACATTTGGAAGAAGATTTGGGTTCAGTCCTGTTAACCTGGAATGCATGGATGGCATTTCTCCTTCCAGCTTTGCTGCCTGTGTGCTGGGTTGTTTTTTTCTCAACTTTGTTTTTATTTCTTAGAGGCACATAAATAACCTTTTTCCTTGGCTGTAATCCATATAGTTTTGACCCTGATGAGTTTCAGTCTGATTCTGGAAAAGGCAAGGAGAAGAAAATGAACTTCATTTCTCGCTGCTGCCTCGTTTCCCGTTCGTGGGCTGGGTAAACGTGGGTGCCTATAACCAGCCCTGTCAGCTGCAAGCTTTTTCTCCAAGATGTGCGTGGACCAGGTTGCTTGTACGCTCTGGGGCAGCTCCTGCTTCTTCCTCATAGCGTCTGTGTGCAGGGAGAGGACACACATAGTGGGCAGCAAAGCCCATGTGGCAGAAATAGAGATGCTTCAGGCCAGGTCTAGCCCTACCTTTATTTCCCCAGTGAGTCTAGGCACAGCCTCAACAGAGGGAGGCAGCAGGGATGGCTGTGTCCAGACCATCCAGGAGAAGACCTGCACCCTTGGGAAGGCAGGCAGTGACCTGTTCACACTGCTGCAGATGCTTGCTGTAAAAAGCATCCTGCTCCAGCCTGGTTCTTGGCCATTTTTATTCCCCAGCAGCCCTCACTACAGTGGCCTCTGCACTCAAATGCCCTGCTGCTGCCTCCCTCTGTCCTTTACACACAGTCTGCAGCTGCTGGCCAGAGCTCTGGAGCAGCAGTCACAGGATGCTCTCCTGGCATCTTTTTTCACAGTGCTTTGAAAAGACAGTAATTGAGGGCTCTGCTAGAGCTGCTCCCCTTGTGGGAAGCAGAGGTGTGAGGAGATGGCCGAGGCACTGGGGAACAGAGAGGTCATTTGTGAGTCCTTGGTGCACATCTCTCTTCAGATGGTGAATTTCCTTTACTTTGTAGGCATCAATTCTAATTCTTCAGTTATGGCTAAGTTTAGACTTCCATTTCCAGGCTTATTTTTCGCTTTCTAACCTTTATTAGGAGGAACTAATTTGTTTGCATAGTGAGATGTTCAAAACCAGGTAAGAGATGTCAAGAGGAGGAGGGATTTTTTCTTCTTTTTTTTTTTTCTCCCCTTCTCTCTCAGAAAATGCAGAATTAAAAATATTCATGCTTTGGAAAAATCATACATTGAGTTCATCACCTCTTACTGCATCTTGAGTCTTCTTGACTCAGGTGCTCTGAACAGCCTTGGCTTGCCAGAGCTCATGACGTCAACACTCCTACACAGGTATTTTTCACAGGCAACAGCTGGAAACCAGAGGAGGGGAACCCAAGAAGGGGCATGGCCAGATTTAGATAGCTCTTATTAGGGAGGGGAGTATGTGGGGAGAGGAGACAGGGGGCTGTGGTGATCAAAGGCAGTCAGAGAGTAATCTGGTTGTGGGAGCATGAGAGAAGCAGAAACAGATATACAGATGGTGCACAGCAACTAAGAAAAGAAACATGGTGAAGGAGTGAAAGAAAAATAAATAAAAGTTAATAGAGCTAAGCAGAAATACTGAGAGGAAAAATATAGTGCTGTTGAAAGAGGGAACAGAATGAACTTAGAGACAGGCAACAGGGACGCTGCAGAGAAAAAAAATATTAACAATAAAAGATAGATCACAGCATGTTAGATGGCAAGAAATAAACAGCAAGTTTATACAATTTCAAGGAAAACTATTGAGTCAAAACGTGTAGAGGGAAAAGGGAGGGAGAGGAAAGAAGGCAAGGTGGGGAAAAAGAAATTCAAAGGCTCCTTTGTAAAGAATAATTAAGTGACTAAGGCATCAGTGCCAAATTACTGTGGTACTCCAGGGGCTGAGACATTCAGCAATGAAACCTGTAGGGACTGCTGGGGAGCGGGGGCTGAACTGAGAGGGCCAGGAGACTGGTGGCAGCCTCCCAGCCTGCCCTCCCCGGGGGCTGCACAACCATGTGCTGCTGGGCTGGTCTGGGTCCCTGCACAGCCCTGGCGACCCTCATGGCAGGGAGAAGAGGTTTAGGGAAGACGTGCCTGGAAAAAAGGGGGAGAGGAGAAATACATCTGCCTCAATAAGCCTTCTGGATGGGGGGTCTGTGCTGCTTTCGAGGTTCTTATCTGCCCTTTGTGGGATGCTTACTCTTGGCTTGCAAAGCCAAGCCCTGTGTTTAGGGTGCAAGGCTAGCGTTACACAAGGCAGGAGCTAAGGGGGAATATGCCATTGGTGTCCAATGAGGCAGGAGGAATTTATTAGTATTTAAAACTAAATCAATGCACTGCCTGAAAAAATGATCCTTTTTCCTGAATATTAATGTAAATTTGGCATATGATAATTTAAATTTAATTTAGTTGTATAGGATTCCTTCTCAGCCCTATGCATGAATGGACAAGTAATTTTGCAACATGACTTCATCCAGCCTTTGTGCTTGTAAAGCCGTCAAAGTGCATTCAGCCACAGGCCAGGATTTCCCCATCTCCTCACTCCTCTGGTCCCCTGCTTTCCTTTACTGCCTTTACAGCGCTAAGCTTGATGGAGCATGGCAATGACAAATGTGAAAACAGTAAGCAAAAGATTTTCACCCTTGCAGAATGAGCCCTAGCAAAACCATCCCTGCGTTCCTTGTTCAGGTTCCAGGAGCTATTAATAGAGGTCTGTGAAGGTTTATTAATTATACTATTACACCGGGCCCTCTTCAATATGAATAGCGTGCACATTCTGTTCCCATTTCCCCATGTTTTTCTGTCATCTGAAAAAGCCCATGTTGTTGCAAAAACCTTTTAAAAGAGAAGGAAGCATAGCCAGGCAGGCACCTTCCAACGTGTCGCTCGCAGCCCCAGTGCACCCAAAAGACTTTTGTCCTGAAAAGTGAGTCTCTGTTGACACTGGTTGTACCTGGGCAAAACAGGAAAAAAACTTGGTGTCCTCAGGGTGTTGGGCAAGTCAGACTTTCTGATCCGTGCCAATTGACAGCTCCCTGGAAAACCCACCAGGTGAAACACATCAGAAAGAGTTCATTATTTACAGGCCTGACACCTAGGAGTGCAGCTGAGCAGCTCGGCTTCCATTAATAGAAGTCAACATGACCTGACAGGACTTTGATCTCCTGCAAATAACACCAGGTTTCGGCAGGCCAGCAGTGGCTGTGGGGCTTTGTGGGCAATTTACAAGGGACTCCTCGGGTCCCTCCACTGAAGAGCTTAGCCTTTAAGAGCATGATCCTGTAAACCTGTGCTTAGGCAACTAGCCCATTGAGTTTAATGGGATTACTTGCATGAGCAAGGCTTTGTGCGACGCAGCCGTAAGGAGTGGTGGAAATGGATGGAGCTGCAACATTGCTGTATAGCGTGAGGGGGATGCATACAGCCCTGGGAATATATTTATGGCACTCACGTGGAAGTGGTTCATGTCACTTGGGAGGGGGTAAAGCCATTAGTGTTGCACCCTGCTGTAGTATGCTGAAGGAGCAAAAAAATGACATGGGAGTGGGGCTGGGGTAGATTGGGACTATGTGGACAGAGAGGATGCCAGGAAGGGAATCACTCTTGTGGAGCTGAGGAAACATGCGTGATGGGTGGAGACAGGGGCATGAGGAAGGGTGGCAGAAAGGCACAGCCACGGGGAATGCCAAGACCATGACGGATGGTCCCTAAGATGGCTGAGGCACTGCCAAAATGGGATGGAGGGAGTGCTGCAATTATTTTGCTCTGATTCAATATAAAAATTTGACTTGATGATGTTTGCAGCCCTTCTGCCATCCCTCTCTGCAGGCAAGGCAGCTTGGGTAGAGCAAATACTACAAAGAGGAAATTGCTACTATGAGTATTTCCATCAAAGGTGAATTTTAAGGGGTCTGTTAGATGAGGAGATTTGCATTTTGTACTGCCAACTATTGTCCGAGCCATAAGCTTTGATATTTCCTGGTCCTTAATTAGTTGAGTCAAGTTGGATAAATCACACATTGTTTTACTGAGCAAAATCTTTGAGTGGCCCACTCAAAGTAGCTGCTATCTCAGTCTGACTGGATTGTTTCCCCAGCCTCTCAGCACATCATGCAGGCCATGAGCTGCACCGGGAAGCGCTGGTGGTGCTGGTCTGCTTTCTGCAGCTCCTCACATAAGCTCAGCCTCGATCTGTACACATGCCTGCACATTTTCCAGTGTTTCCACCATATATTCTCTTTGTGTTGTGCTGATTTTGTTAGCGATGCGGATGTTACAGTCCGGTGGTATGTAGGAGGGAATGGTGGATTTTACAGCTGACTGCAATATTCACAATATGTTTAATGTGTCAGGAAAAGATTATTTGCTGCCAGAAAATACATCAATAATCCCAAATAACAAATAAGCATGAGAGATGGATATTTCCCTTGCTATCACAAAAATGCTAGCTTTCATCAGACACTTTTATTTTCTCACTCACTTTGTAACTCGTAAGTGGGTTTGGTCAGCAGTACAGCTTCCTCCTGATTTTAGTGAGGAAAAAAACCCTAGCAATAGCCCTGCAAGCTATTGCCTCTCAAGGAACCATTTGACGTGAGTTTCAAGTGCTGTTTAGCTCCAGGTTTTGCAGAGCCCTGTGATGTCTGTCCAGGCAGCCCAGTAATGTTCTCCAGATGGCATTTTCCAGAGCATGGCATCCACTCACTGTGGATACAATTTCTGTCTTTGTAGGGTTGGGCAGGGAAAAAGGACAACTTGGCATCTCCCCTTCCCCGGGAGCAGAGTGCATTCAGTACGTGTTCATCCTCCTGTGCTGCACAAGAAGAGGCTGCCCCTGCACTGTCCCTGGTCAGTTTGTCATGCCCAAGGACATCCTACTCTCCCTTCCCCTCTCTCTTCTCTCCATGCTGCCCAGTTCTCCGCTGGGCTGGGGCTGTGATGTCACCCCACCAAGCTGGTTGGCATTTTGAAGTCTACAGCACCATTTGTGTTGGAAATGCTCCCGGGCCCTGCTGCTGCTGGGGATAGAGAGGAAACCACGAGAGCCCCACCAAAAACTGGACATTGTTAAAGTCACTCCGGGGCTGCCAAACCTTCCTCCCCCTTTTCTCCCTTTAGTCAGGGTGGTTGGCAGCCTTCTGGGCAGCCGACCAAGGGTGCTGAGGTGTTCTTGAAGCTGGTGGGTTGGGGTTCATGCTTCCAGGCTGAGGGTGTGGGCCCTGAGGGAATCTCTCAGGAAGCCAGATGCTATGCTCGTCTGTGTGCTTGCCTCTCTGCCTGAGTGCATGCGAGCTCACAGGGTTGGCACGCGTGCTCAGGCAGGGGAGAAGAGGAGGAGTGGGAGGTGCTGGCCATATTTCCAGAAGTGTCTGGCATGCACCGCCTCTTGAGGGCCCCCCTCTGCAATGTGGTGCCCAGCACCTGGTAGGCTTCCCTACAAAAGTCAGGTTCAAGCTGTCTAATGCTGGACATGCAGCATGAGGGCTGGGAAAAGCAGTCAGTCAACCGGAGAGCACATCTTCTTCCCTAGGAGAGCCTTTTCCTTCCCGTATATACTGCTGGAGAGAAGCAATCCATGCTGATGAGCAATGTGCAGCTCTTGGGATGGATGTGTTTGTCACCTGCAGTGTGCAGTCACCCTAGGCTCTCCATGCTGGCATGCCTGGATTTGTATGTCTGCCTTCCCCGGGGAGTAAATCATCTTGGCAGGGCTGGCATGTGGGGGCCTCCGCCTGGTTGGGAACACACGCGTGGGGCTGTGTCGGGGGTGTGCCACTCTGTCGTCTGCACGTGTTTACCAGCTTGTGAAGTATGCACACATTCCCTGCGTCTAACGACGGGGATTGTTAATCCTGTTTATAGCCAGCAGCAAGATGGGCAGGGAGCCGCTTAACAAGAGCTGACACGCGAAAAAAATAAGGCTTTTGTCTCTGTTGTACATTAAACAATTCATGAGGTTTGGGGTTGAATAAGACATTTAATGAACATTGGCCTGTTCGGCCTGCCTGCAGCTGGTCATTTCTCACCAAGGGCTGGGTGCTTTTAAAGGCAGAAGAAGGAGACGTGAGCTTTGAGTTATAAAATTTTAACAAATAAATGGCATTTCCTACTTATCTTAAAATGGAGAAATAGAGGGGAGGGCTAATAGCTGTGTTTCCAAGTATCTGGAACAGAGGCAGGTTTGTTGACATGGTGAAAGCCCAACTAAACTGAAGTGAGGATTCTTCGTGAATAGCTTTATTTATTTATCACTGAAACTATTTGTTCAGTGGTACAGCAGTAGAGCCAGAATCCCTGCTTGTTTTGCAGCAGGCACCTTGTTAATTCTCTGCTTAGGTTTCACACAAGCATGCGGGGTGTAGTAAGGAGAAAGGAACTATTAGGGAATGAAGCAGACCTTCTAAGTTGGGCTAATGGGGAGTCGGAGGAAGGGGAGGCTGCTGAGAAGACTGGGAGACCTTTGCCTGTGGTTACAGGGATGCGTGGTTATGTGCATCAGTGTCATCTTTGTTTTATATTATGCAAGGTCACTTCACTCTAGAAGAAGAAACTTAGAAGTGTTTACACACTTTAAATGTTCAGAAATATAACTTTACAGCGTCACTCATGTTGCTGTGCTCCCACTTGATCCACCGCACCAGGTTTAATTGTGCCAGCAAGAAGCATCAGATTTAGCCTTCACAGCTCTCTCTCTCTCTCTCTGGGGACATGGAGCAGTAGGAAGCTGGATCCACTCTTGACTCTCTTGGACCTTAAGCATCAGCACTGATGATGCAGTTCATTGGACCCTTCAGCCTTCCTGGTGTCTCACACTTTGGTTCTTGATAGGTGGCTTTCAGTTGAACTCCCCATGGGAGTTGTCCTCTCCTGGCCCACCCCTTTACCTGGAGCCCAGCTGTGGCACTTGCCAGCACTTCAGCAGAGAGGCCAAAGGCCAGATGGACCTGTAAGCACTGGGTGCCCCTGCATATAGTCTGCCCAGACTGGAACCCAGAGCTGAGGCAGTTGCAGGGAGGGGGTGCACTGCCATTGCCAACAAAGTACCGCAGCTTAATCTGTTTTCGGGGGATGTTTCTTTGATTCTGGCTCAGAACACAGCTGCTGATTCCCCATACTGTAGGAAGCAGTGAGGTTGCCTTTCCCTCCCTGGTGCATGCAAACCCCCTGTTCCAGTGCTGGGGCACAAGCTGGCAGCCCAAAACAGATGGTGCTGCTTTACGCTCAGCCTGCACCATCGCCTAAGGCAGACAGCAGGCACATGCACTCCCATCAGATAATACAGGAGAGGGTATCTCAACATGATGTTTTTGTCCATCTATTCAAAGTGCAGAGCAGCTCAGCCTTGGGACACTAGTCCAACTGGTTCTCAGCAGCACAGTTCTGTTGGAAAGGCAAAACTTTGCTTTGAAAATCCTGTTTATAATCCCAGTCCAGCTTTCACTACAGCAGCGGGAGACTTTTGTTTTGGCCTGCTTATAATACTGAGGCATTTTGCTGCAGAACAAAGAATCCTGTTTTAGCAACAATCTCTATTAGTGCATATTAATGTGCTCAGTTTGTGTAATCTATTTTACCATGTAATTTATTTTAACATTTATTTTAACACTTTCTACCCCTACACTTTTTATTAATAACAATCTCATCACCTATCAGTGGGAGGCAGCTATTTAGGATGTTTAACCTTATATGCCCTGGCATTTAGTTCACTCTTTAGATTTGTAGCCTTTCAGCATGACGGTCTTCTTTTTCTTCTTGTACAGCAGCCTGATCCAAACATACAACTCTATAAATAGCCATTACTACTAATGCATCTAATACGGTATGGAAAATTGATGCGAGTTCAAAAATGTTGTGAAGGAGAAAAATGCAATGTGATATGGAATCCTTAATGGTCTCAGGGATCATAGTATTGGTTTTACATTGCGGTTATGTTCCTCACTTCTGCAGCTCCTCGTGTCCTTAAATCACATGCCCCTCACATCAGAAGGGGGATCAGCACTGTCATGGCCTCAGTGGAGGAACATAATGGTACAAAATGCCATTTTCTTTGGCTGTCTTCTGGCTCAGGTTGTTCCTGTATGTCTGTATGAACTTGCCCCTGAGATCTGATCAGGTCATGTCCCAAGGTGTTGCTTTTTCTTAGCCTAGTCTTGGACACCAGAATTTACAGATGCAGCTTTAAAATAATCAGCTTTACAGTTGCTTCCTTTCACCAAAGGAATGTCTGCCCTCAAACACAGGGGCGAGAAAGTAGAGCAAGGGATTACATGGGAAGATGATATGCCATGCACAAATATACATCGACGGCCTCAGGCTTTGACACCAAATTATTATGCTAATGCCATGCACATTGGTACAGTGATTGTTTGGAAAGACAGTGTCTTTTACGAGTGGGTCAAAACCATATTTGATTGTTTTCTCATAGGACTCATCCTGTAAAACTGGAGTTATAAGCCTATCCTGATCCTTCACTGCCATGAGATTTGTAGCCCATAAGCTTGATTCCCGGAGAGGTGGAAGCTCTTTGAAGCATAACTATGTTGGTCAATTGGATGCCCTTAGGTCTCATCACCTGGGAGCCTGCATCTGAGAAACTGGCGAGAGTGAACAGAGCCAAGATCCTGATACTTAAGCTGTTCTGAGTAGCTGCCCTGCCACCGAGTGGCATTTGCTCAGTTGGAAAGAGACTTGCCGCATGTGTCTGGGCTTTGGCCATAGATAAGCTGAGCCTGATGGCATCAAGGAATCTTTGTACGGTCATAAGGGCTTGATCAAAGCCAGCCCTTCGACAGGGACAGCTGTAGAGGCTCCAGTCTGTATTCTTGTGTCAAGATTGGAGAGGAGAAGACATAACTGAACTGTTTTTCTACTTTGCTGCAGGATCTTGGAAAAACATTTAGGATTCAGACAGGAGAATCACAACACCTTTTAGTGTCCGTGAAAACATCAGGCAGCCTATTGCTCCGTCCATCCTTTGGTGTATATTTTCTCTGTTTCTTTCCTCTCACCCCACCATATGTGGCATGTTGGGTGCGCTGCCTCCCGCTTCTGTTTTCTGCCCCCAAGGTTGTTGTGAGCTTAAGAATGATGTCTGGTAGCATTCTTTATTGCACACAGTACAGAGAAATATGAGGATGGCAACCCTACAGGAGCAGATGGTTTCACATGCCTGGATCTGTTTCCTCAGACAAAGTAGGATACTGCATACGGGTGTTCATTTCACTCGGTAACATCTACTTGAAATATTGGTGGGTGTTGTACCATTTAGAGAAGCAGGTGGGCTGTTACAAAGATTCATGTGGGCAGGGCATAGTGAGGGTATATAGGTGCTGGGAATCCTGCACATTCTTGTTAGTGTCCCTTTTCAGAGGAGAGCACAGGATGCCAAAAGAAAGAAGTTGTTAGGAGAGGGGGATTTCTTTGCACCCCACTGCATGCAAATATGTGCCCACCTCCAGCAAGAGTAGAGGGACTCACTGTTTGGGAGGAATCACCCATAGACTTACCTCAGACATCTCAGGCATGGACTGCAAAGGCTGTTTCTCTTGAGGATGTTGGGGAGTGGACACATAGTAAATGCACTCTCCAGACAGTAAGTGGAGACTGCAACACAGCAGGGTTTGTAGCACTAGCGGGAGAAGGGCCTCTGCACCACCCATCTGCAGAGTAGTACTTGAAGGTGCACGTAGGAGGAAAGGTGGGGACAAGCAAACAGCAAGGACGTCTGTGTGCAGAGAGGACTCACCGATGGGAGGGAAGAGGGGGAGACTGATGAACATGTGGGGGAGAGAAAGGATTAATTAGACCAGCAAGGAAAGGGAAGATTCACAGCTCATGGATGTCAGAGGCAGGAGTGGTTCCAGGGTGGCGGCCTGGAAGCCCTCCCACCTCATCCCTGCATCGCCCTGCATGACAATGCTGTCCCCTTCTGTCAGACAGCAGTGTCCATCATTCCAGCTTGCTGGCCCACCCACTCCATGCTAACATGTTTCTGATGATTACCATTTTTCAGAACTATTTTGACTGTTAAAAAATGCTTTTTTTAAAATATAAGCTGATTAAAAGAGACTACTCATTAGCATAAGCTCCTTGCTGTTCAGCCCTCTTCCTAATTAAAAGCACTCATCTGTGGAGACCTCGATTCTCCCCTGTCCTCTGGGCTAGCTTTTTGGACATTTTTCCCTGGCAGTTTGCTTTATTTTGCTTCATCTTCGTTTTTTTTAGTTTCCTCTCCAGCAGCTTGCTGGCTAGGATGGAAGAGGATTCAGGCAGGTGGAAGCTTAGGCATTTAGTACCAGATGAAAACCAGAATAAATTTGTTGTCCCTTAAAGCATCATCTTCTGTTTATTGCTGCTGGCTTGGAAGCAGAGCCAGCAGCAAGCTGGCTCCTGGGTTCTCGGGAGATGCACCTCCTAGGGCAACGGTCTCCTCCGGTCTCAACAGCGCTAGGCTGGTGGCATGTTTGGATGGCAGATCTGTAATGCGAACCCAGGGGTGCTGGTGGCTGTGCAGCAGGTGTTGATTTTTCTCTCGCTCAGCACTAAGCCAAGGTCCCAGCAAGGGATCAGCTGCCGCTGTGTTGCAGGGAGAGCAGCTTCATGGCGAGCTGCAGAGGTCCCGACCACATAGCCACATGATGGCTCTCAATGTCTGTAGCCTCAGGATGCTTTGCAACATTTTAATGCAAAGAACTATTTTCTCTCTTCTTTAGTGTTTCTCAATGGTCCTAAATTAAATAAAGAGGCCTCTTTCATTTCCCTCAGTGTTTCCCATGTCTAAGTAGCTGCAGTGTTTAGTCCTGAAGTGGCAGCATTTATGAGGCCACTGAGGTCTGTTGCCTACAGGAGCTTGGAAACTTGCAGCAGAACTGGAAGGCCCCACAAATGATACTCAGTGCCTTCTAAGCATTGGCCATTAAATCCCTGAGGCAGGAATGGTGTTTAAGCTGTCCCACAGCAGTCTGGCACTGCAACCAGCTTGCTCGCGTTTGTGGGGTGGGTGAGATGCTTGCTGGTGCTCTGCAACTGCTCAGGAAGAGAGAAACTTGGTTGCCTGCGGGGGGCCAGCTCACCAGCATGTGCAGAAGGAGGAGATTTCTCCAGACAGTGGTGTTTAGAAGTCTGTTCACTGATAATATCTTTCCATGCTACGGAATGATGGCAGACCTACTCCAGCAACCATTTGCTTTCCCGAGAAAATTTTCTGTGGTTCACCTGTGAAATATGACGAATGTCTGCCATCAGCAAAAGTCTGGGTTCTTCAGTTAAGGAGCTCTGTCCTGAGCTCCAGTCACACATCACTTGATGCCACTAATGAGGAGGGTGTTGAAGGCTCTGCTTGCAGGGATGGCTTGGACATAAGTTTTTGTCTAAGCAGACTAAGGGCTGGCTGGCCAGGGACCTGTAACCCATCATGAGAACACCAGGAGACATCAGACATTTTCCTCGTCCGTGTTTCCATCTCATTCCCTCTATGCTAAGGCTGCGTTAGAGCTGGGACTAGGTTTGGCTCAATATCCCTTTTCCCCATGGTTTGTTAGTGTCTTATGCTTAGCCCTGCAGGAGCTGACACAGCTATGGAGAAGTGAGACTGGTGTCTAATTTGTGTCATGCCTCAGCAGCTATAGTCTCACTGTAGGCTCTTTCTTCCTGGGGTTTCTCTAAGAGCCAGAAAAGAACAGCTGATTTTCAGATGCTGGAGGTAGCTGGGAGGTTAGATACTCTGGGGTTAATGGTCATATCTTTTGCATCAACTCTCCACTGGTGGAAGTCCGTTGGTTGTAATGAAGTGATGCCTGATTTACCATGGCAGTTAGAAAAGCATCACTCTTAGTTTATTTATTTCCTTTAGCACTGAAAAATGAAACCCATCTGAACTGAAGGGGAGAATGCCGCCATCATGTGAGAGATTTATTCTGGTGAAAAGAGCTGCCCTTTCATACAGACTCTTTATACTTCAAACCCCAGCCTTTGCTTCAACATCCTCCTTCCCTGCTTTCTCATACAGTGTCTGTAAATCCCCTGCTGTGCTGCACGTGCCCTTCTCCCAGCTTGTGTGTGCTGTGCTGGGGCCATCAGTAGATTCAGTTGTACATACTGGGGGGATGGTGTTGGCTCCTGCTTATACCACGGCACCTCAGAAGTAACTTGAGAGAAGTTTGTGGCCCTGCAGCAGTCAAGCCCCAGGTATGTGTTCAGCCAAACCACAGCTGTATAAGTCCCATTTAAAAAGGTCAGTAACAATGTTCTTAGCTCTCACTCACCACCCCTCCATGGATCTGCTCTGCTTGCTTGACTGTCTTTTCAAAGCTGTCAGCCAGGCTAAGGTCTCACCTGGAATTCTGAAGGAACCCAAAGGGAACAGCCTGAATAGGCTGCAAAGGTCAAGGAAATGCCTCAGCTCTGATGAAGGACCAAAGTTACTCCTGGTTTCACACAGTTGATTCAATAACTTTACACCAGGATAACTTCAGTTTAAGGTAGTGGCTCCACCTTGTCAATAAATAATCCAGTCTCACTTTTGCAAAGAAGGTGCTACCATCCTGCTTTCACTGGCAGGGAAACTGAGACAGAGTCCAGAGCAGAACCAGAGTTTGTATTGAGTTCTCCAGGTTGCCAAAAACTTGCTCTGGTGTGTTGTTTTTCACCAGCAGAACTCCCAGTGTCCTACATAAGAAGAATGAGTGTCAATTAGCCCTATTTTGTAGTTAACAGAAAACTGCGCTGATACCTGCGGGAGCCAGACCCAGCAGATGTTAGACTAGGGCTGTAGTACTCTCTAGCTCTGAAATCTTTTAGGGAGGACATGCCACCTGTCCATCTTTTCTTCACACAGTGGCCACACCACACTTGGAGCTACAGGAGGGAAGAGCTTTCATGGAGGGGAGGTGGTCTCACTCTTCCTCAATCCCTGCAGCTCTCTCTGCATGGCAGCCCTAGCATCCTTCTCAAAAGTGGGGACAACACATATATGTTCATCCACCTTGCCCCCATGTGTGGGGCAGGTGTGGCTGCTGTTACTTAAGGGAGTACATTCCTGTCATGCACAGGTGTGCAAAGCGCTGTGTTCCCATCAGCCATGGCAGAATCAGTAGCATCTTCATGATGGGTCTTGTTGACACAACCCCAGAATCAAGAGATGAAAGTGACGTGGGAACAAAGTCTGTTCTCCCTCTTCAGGGTGTAGGTGGGTCCTGCTGCTCAAAATCAAGCTGAATTTCAGGCTGAAGACAGCAGAGGCTTTTAGGGCAAACAGTCAGGACTTTGTGCTTAAGTTTCACCACAGAGTCTGTCTAACGTGGCTTTGCTGTCAAACCACATTTCTTTGACCTTACAGAGGCCAGGCGGGAGGGCTGGTCCTAAGGACTTGGGTTCTTACTGTGTTTGCAAACATCTGAAACTGGCCATCATGGTGACAAGCTGCTCTGGAGGGAAAACAGGAGAATGGACAGGCAGTGCTGATTTGAAAAACTGCACAGTTTTTTACAGGTCATGAGTTTTACATTCAGGCCGTAGGATCTCTGTTGTTTCAGGTCTTATGAGACTTTGAAGGCACTGCTGCTCTTTCTCTTAGTAACAACATTTCCTCCTGACCCAGGGCACTTAAATACTCTAATATTAACTCTAGAATAGACAAGTATTTCTCGATATGTATTATTTGCCATCTAGAGCCAGCAGTCCCCATGGGCATCCATGTGTTACTCTTAGGGAGCTGCGATAGATGGAAAAGGAGGTTGATGTCTGCAGTGAGGCAGTCTGTATATGAGAAACTTTTGAAGTTCCCAAACTGAAGTGGTTGAAAAGCAATGGGTGCTATGGGGTAGTTGGATGGGTGGGTACATGCTTTTAATCCCTTGGGTTTTGACCTCATTCAGAGTCATTTCCAGAGATGGCTTTCTATTAGATCTGGGCCATTTGAGCCTGTCCAAGAAAGGTTTTCTCTCTTGTCCAAGACTTACTGAAATGCTTCCGTTTCTCCTGCCTTCTGCAGTTTCTCTTCCCTTGCATTCAGCAAGGCTGTCTGCTTCCTCTGCTGCCAGGGGCTTCCTTCATCTCTTACACAGTTTACTTCTTATCCTTTCTGCTAAGTTAGCTCTTACTCAGGTCTGTCTAAGAAGGTGGGACTCTTCTGAGGGACAGAAAGAGTTAAGCAGTGAAGAGAGAAGTCATCTGGCTAAATGGAGGGAGAGGGGCTCTGGTGCCCTACAAAAAGTGTGTTGCAGTTGCTAGGACTGGTTCCCAGCATTAACTTTGTAAGAAGCCTGCCCTCTCTTTCAGGCATCTTGGTATTTTCCTTACTTTAGCAATGGAAAAAAAAGCAAGACGCAAACCAAAACAAAAAGCCTGACATCAGATCTAATTAATAATAATAGAAAAGCCAATTTCACAGCCCATTACCCCTCATAGCCAGGTGGGGGGTAGGAAGGTGAGGAGGAGGAGGGACTTGAAGAAACATGGGCGGGTGTGTTTGTGGACCTCATGAAAGAGATGGGGCGATGGTGACTCACAGAGTTTCCCTGCCAGACGTATAGCTTTAGGCTCCATTAACCCAGAACCCAACAGAAGGTACCATAGCCAAGGGGAAAATCTTTAAAAATGCCGACAGCATCATTTTGCTTCATTAGCAGGGCTCCTGCGTGCCTCCTTCTCTCTTCGCTACCACTATGACCCCCTCCCCTCCATGCCCCCTCCTTTCCCTCTCTTTCCGTTTCGTTTAACTGAAGGCAATTCATCTCGTTTTAATTAATTTTTACTTGCAGCGTTATCACCCCAAGTATAAAGGCAAAAAGTTGTTTTTTTTAATTACAAAGCTAACGGCATTAATTACCAGTACAGTTAATGCATCAACGCATGGGAGCCAAGTGGCGTTTGGAGGCACTGAGGCAGTGAGTGTTTGCGACAGATGCAAAGGGTTTGGTGGGTTTTTTTCTCTGTCTCTTTTTTTTTTTTTTTGTCTGTTTAGCAGCCTCGCCACAGAAGAACCACACTTTAGGAAAAAACAGCCTGAGCTTTTTTAAACTACAAGTCAGCTCCAGCCACCCACCGGGATATGGCATCTGGAAGGGATGCAGCAGAGCATCCTTAAACTGTGGGGCTGGAAGGAACAGGAAAAGACCATTTAGTTCATCCGTTTCCCCAAGACAGATGCCAGTAGAACCTGTTTCAGTCTTGATGGATGTTTGTTAACTCCCAATATGCGCAATGAGTCTAAGTCCAGTTGGTTGGGTAGTTAATCCAAGTTTCACCCTTGTTTCCTTAATGGATCCTTGTGGTGTGGAATTTTTGCAAAGCTTTGATGAGCTGAGCAAGTGAAGATGGCTGTAGGGAGCTGATCTCTGTTCAGCCATGGCACATGAGTCCACCTCCAGGAGGTGAAGGTCACCCTTTGCTTCAGATCTGAATGCCCTGGACCCTGAGGACAGAACAAAAAACACAAACCCAAGTACTTTGTGTTAAAAAAATGGGATTTGGTACAAGGGTTGCACTTTCTTCTCAGATTCATGGTGGTTGAGAAGAGGCACATCATGTGCCAAGGGAACCTCCTTTCTGAGAGGACTGGGCTTGGAGAAAGAGATGTGTAAGGCATTGACGGTGGTAGGAGAAGGGCTCTTAGCTCTCCCTCTTGTCCTATCAGGAGGCATCTGGCCTGGCTCCCTTTATTTTCTTCCAAGAGAAGGATGCAGAATCAGTTGAGGACAGGAGAGGAACACTTGAATGTGCCCATGTTGCACTGGTACTTGGAACACGAAGGTGTTTGCCTTTAACCAGGCAGAGGAGGTTCTCTGGAGGAAAGGAAGGATGGTACAGGAAATGCACCTCCACAGCCAAACAGAGCATGTGAGGAGGATTGCTTCTGCTGCTCTGTTTTTTCCATTATGTTAGGGATAAACCAGTAAGTGCTGAGGAGCAGGGGAAGCCAGGCCCCAAACTGAAGTTTCCGTATGTGCTTCTTGAGCCACATTTTGCTTTGGCCTGTTTCTGGCTAAAACCCTATCAGCTCCTGCCATGGCAAAACCTCTCTGCTAAGTTGTAAAAGTCTCGTTCTAACCTTCTCTGAAAGAATGGGAAGAGGTATCTTTGTATGGCCTTGCCTTTCAGTCAGAGCCTGACTGTGAAAAGACAGTTATAAGGAGTGAAAATGACCCTAATAAAGCGATGTCTATCATTTTCTTATTCCAACTGGAAATTCTGTGGCACAGAAGATCAAAAAAAGGAACTTAAGAAAAAAAAAAAAAAAGGGAATTTAGTCAGAAACAACCCGGAGGGAAAAAGTTATGAAATTAAAACCCAAAGAACCAGCAGGGAAAGTGCTTTAAAAAAATCCCTTATTAGAGTCACAGGAGGTAGCACCATACCCCCAAATGAAAATCAAAATAAAAACCTGGAAGCAAAAAGGTAAGAGAAACTCATCCACTTAAGTACCAAGTGTTGGTTTATTCAAGTCAGAAAAAGAATCCTTTAAAAATTGGGTATTCCATCCAAGTGATGCTAATAGAATGGAACATAAAATGGAGCACTGAGATGTAAAATACAGATTAAGAAAAAATTTGAAAAACAAATAGCCAAAGATAACATAAGCAATAATAATAAATTCTTTACGTACCAAGAGTAGGCAGCCCCAGGGAGAGTCAGTTAAGGAGGTAATCAGGATGAATAGAGATTTCAGAAAAGACTTGTTCATTACTAGAGGGGAGAAGAGAACCCTGAGTGCCCCATCATGCATTTTGCAGAGAAAAGACGATGACTCTGTCCTTGGATAATATGTGAGTAATAATGAAACTGTGTACAAAATGGGGCTGTAACAGATCTCCAGGTTATTGCAAAGGGATTCCATGTTGGCAGGTACCACATTTGACTTGCAGTCCTCCACAGAGGAATTGTATTCCCTGATCATCCCCTCAGTACCACCACAGATTCTCTGGGGGAAGAAGCAACCTAAGAAGAGCAGGTGTAAAATGCGAATCTGTAGAACCAGCAGGTGGACTCCTACAAGAAGACATCCTTTAATAGGGTCACAGAAGATCACACCAAATTCCCAAATTAAAATCAAAACCTGGAAACAAAAAGGAAAAAAGAACAAGTGCAGTTAAATACCAACTTGCATAGGTTTATTCACATTAAAAAAAAAAAAGGGAGAAAAAAAAGAAGGAAAGATCATACCAGGGACATGAAATATCCTTTTTATTTTTTACTTTTTTTTAGTGATCAAGTCTTCGTTTTTACTATCTTAAGCAGTTGTGATATTCCCCTTTAATTATCTCTGTTAGTTCCGCCCACTCTGAAACTTTTTTTTTTTGTCACTTACATTAGACTTTAGGCTGATCTGTTTTTTTTCTTTTGTCATTCCTGAAATGAGGGACATTGCTCTGTCATCCTGTACTCCAGAAGCCTAGCGTGGTCTCTGCCCAGCATCCCAAAGTGTACACCACTGGGTGTACAGGTTGCAAATCCAATGGAGGAGCAGAAACTGGTCAGGAATCCATTAAAGGTTATAGTCTGAGGAGTTGGTTCACATTCGTCAACATATTGTGACAGTAGTCTTTCTTCTTTACCTGTTTCTTCCTTTCTTTCCTAAAAGTATTTTCATGAGCACCCTTGGATTTCTGCCATACCTGACCTCACTTTCAGCTTAGTGGCTAGATTGCCCCTCCCCTCTCTCTCCTTCACTGTCCTCCCCTCCACCTCCAGCCCGTGCCTGTGATCTGCATCCCAGTCACCTTCCCAGTATTGTTCCACATCCTTCTCCCTTTTGCATTTATTTATTTATTTATCTTCCCCAGGGATGGAAGAGGGGAAAAAAATAAATATGCAAATGAAAGGGAAAAAAATGAGAGAAATTTAATTAAAATGTGTGTGTTTCTTTCCCTTTGAGTGCTTTAGGGTGGAATAGCAAATTCTTAAAAAAGAGAGCACTCAGAATAAGGTTAAAGAGCTGAAAACTGATTACATGCAATTGAAAATGAAAGCAGGGAGGGGGTGGTGGAATTGAAGCATACTGAGATAGGTAAAAGGCTCAGGGAGACTCTTGCTGGCAATGGGGCATTTTTCACTGTGAGTTACAGCCAAGCGGGCATTGCATACAAGGTCCGTAACAGGGTTTCAGATGCTTTGCATCAGGAGAGAGGCAGGGAGAAAAGCATTTTACTTTGAAGAGCAATATGAAGAGTGCACCTTGCAGATGAGAGCTGGAAAAAAAGAGGAGAGCCAGGAAGGACAGAGGAGTGGGGGAGAGCCATCCACTTCATCCCAGTCTGGTTTGTAACTGTAGATCTGCCGTGCCCCAGGAGAGGACAGTACTTGTAGAGTGCCTGAGGGTAGGGAGGAGAGCGAGAAATGAATAACTTAAGTCTTCTGCTTTATGCAAGATCGGCAATCATTAGTTCTAAGCCACAGCAATAATGCATCTGTGTGAAGAAGAAGAGCTTGTTGGGCTGTGGAGTTGTGCTGAGTTCCCCAGCCTTACAGGCATGTTTGGACAGCAGTGGTCTGTCTGGGTCCCATTTCTGATTGACCCCTAGGTGTTCACAGGGTATTCTAGCAGCTTCCTAAAATAACAGAGCTCCCTTAGACCAAGCACAGGACCTTCAAGCATAAAACCCATCTTCCCCACAGACACACTACACCAGGATCAGGGCCAGCAATAGATTTGTGTGCAAGGGGTGAGAATGTGTATATTATGTGGCCTCACTTAGGAGCAGTGTTTTTTCCAGTGCATCTTCATTCTGCTCTCATCCCAACACGGGAATCATTTCTTGGCAGCCTGTTGTAATTAAACAGAGCCTTTGAAAGACCACGTCCCCACCTGCACCCTACCTTGGTTCCAGCCTGTCAAAGCCTCTTTATTACTCGGAGCCCATGGGACACTTCTTTATTTTTAAACCAGTGACGTTCTAGGAGGTGTAGTGCTGTCCCACTTCAGTCACTGAAAGCAACTCTTTCTCAGGGCTGTTTATGCCTGCTGCAGGGACCAGGGTGCTTTCTCCCCAAGCTGAAGCAAAACCCAAGCGCTCCTTTTCTTGCTTGACTGCTGGCACCCACATTGCACTGTCTGCAGGAGGCACCATTTTGGTGCTGTTCCTGCCCTTCAGGATCTTGTCTGGAAGGGGAAAGGAGGGCAGTGGAGGCAGCTACTGAGGCTTTTACCTTACAGGCAGTTTGAATAGTGTCTGGAAAAGCTCCCATCCTAAATAGCCATCCCACCCAAGTTCATGACTCTGACTCGTCCACACACTGACTCCTCAAGAAGCTCTCCTGGAAGGGGCTTAGCAGCAAAGACAATGGCTGCTTCCTACTCTGGTGTGGCAGGGATTGATGCTGCAGCTTTTATAACCCACCAAGGGCAGCTCTCCCCTTCTGCCCACAGATATTAAGGGGCCAATTTTCCCTTCTATTTCCTATGCCTTTTAGAGTGAAAGAGAGAACAGAAGTCCTCTTGCTGTGATGCAGAGTGATTGCTGCCATCTGACATTCACATTTATCTGCTTGGTCTTTTCATTATCTCCCTCCCATTTGTTTCTGCTCATTCTCAAGTGTCTGCTGATCCTCTCCCTTCCTTGGAGACTGGCTGTTGTTAAAACTCCTCTGCTTACCTGCTCTGTATATCTTGACTTATCTGCTCGCTTCACATCTCCGTTCATTGATTTTTTCATACCCAGCTGCTAAATGAGAACTGTTTGCACCTCTTCCACAAGCATCTTCTGCTTTGCTACTGCAAATTCCTTTGTAGTCCAACTAAAACAGTGTAGCTTCTCATTACAAACAGAAAAGCCAGCAGGCTTCCGATTTTTCTTACTTCTGCCTGTGTGCTGCTTGTTTTATTTCACTTGAGAGGTCACACCACTGGTGACTCTTACTAGAGCTGTTTCCCTAACTTTGAGCCCAATTTATCAGTCCGGATACATGGCTCATTTTTCCCAGGTGCCCCAGACCAGGAATAGCCTCTGGCTGTTACATAGCTTTTCAACAAACTGTGTCAAGAAGCAGTGAAATCCTGCCTCCGGGAACATGTTCCCTTTCTTAGTTTTATTCTGTATTGTTACAATCTCGGTTACTGTCTCAATTACATACAGACAGGCATAAGCTGCAAATTCAGATCAGAAATTCACGGATGTTTGTATCCCATGGGCTTGTCTGCCTTGATTTTTTTGTACTGCTACAATTACATAAATATATGAGGGATAAGTGACAAATACCTTTGTAGGAGTTTCACTGTGCCTACATTGGAGGGTTATTCCATACCATTCAAAGCTGCTTAGTAGTGCCAAATCTAGGAGCAGGATGTCTCCAAAGTTAGTGTGTAAACCTGAGTGCTATGCAGTTCTCTGGTACAAGAATGCTCAACTGCAACCAAAGTCCAACTTATGATTTTTATCCCATTTGTATCTGCAGAGTCATCAATCTGACATTTCCATGAAATCAGTGCTGTTTCTGTTAACTGTGACATAAACCTTCAGCTTGATCTTCAGCATAAATCTTCAGGCCTGCTGTATGGGGAAAGAGAGGGAATAATAAAACCACAAGACACAAAACACAGCTCATGATATGCACAGAATTCTGTAACATTGCACTGTGGAAAAAGGTGTGAAGATGTTGCAGGTAAAATAAGAAATGGCCAGAACTGATGCTGAAAATTCAGGCCTCCCTCTTGGCCTGCTGTGTGTTCACCACAGTTGGGTTTTGGAAGTTTGCGGTTGTTGGCTTTTTGAAGTAGAAAAATGATTTCACTGCCTTCTTAACACTTGTTTTATTTCAGAAGTGGCAGTGAGTTTAGCTCACAGATGTCCTGTGCTTGTAGGTTGTGGGAACCTTCTGGTTCTGCAGGTTTTCTTTTATACATCTGTATCTTCTCCCAGTGAAAAAAGAAGTGTTGGGATAACACACTTTGTTAAGAGTGTTTAGGAAGTCCAATATTCAATACTTACAAATTTGGAAAGGCACTGACAGTAAAAAACTAATAAAATTTTCAAATATCAGTGCTGGTCAGTAGAACAGGAGATCCAAGAGGAATCAGTTTGCCTAGGCCTAGATTTTGCCATGCTCTACCCTCAGTCGTTTGCAATGCAAGGCCGAGGGCAATTCTCCATGCTCAAGGCCCGCAGCATATCATGCCCTTTTTGCTTTCTCATGTTTTGAGGGACACCTCATGCAACCAGGACCCTCTGAATGGTTCTGGACCAGACAGTCAGTGGATAAAAAATCTGGGTGGAGAAGTATGGTTGGAAACCGTACCAGAGGGCAGTGAAAACCCTGTGTGCGCAGGTGTCTGGGGGCCTCAGGGGTGAGAAAGGCTCCCAGGGAGTGAATGGGGAGGTAGGAGCCTGCAGGGCTGCTCGTCCCAGCTCTGGTCCTCAGCTTTGCTTTCCCAGTTGTGAAAGGCTGGCAGCATGCATATGTCGCTCTTAATCTTCCTTTTGCATCCCTGTTTTTGCAGTTGTCAGAGCGCCGTATTATGCAAATTGGAATTAAGCAATTAAGGCGATAATGTTTCCCTTGAAGAGTTTGACAAGGCAGAAGGAACACAGACTACTTTTCAGACAAGCTTTTGGTTGCATATTTACCTAAAAACAACAGTAAGAAAGAGATGGACAACTGTGCACATGCCCACACACCAGCTTTGTGACTAAGCCAACCTTCCCTCCCCATGCATCCCTCCTTCTTACTTGTTCCATAGCACTGCTGGGGTCATGGGACCTCAGGGGGTTGCTCACTTGCCCCCCTCACCACAGGGGACTTGGAGGAAGGCTCTGCCACAGTCTGTGATGAATTTGCATCTTAAACACATGTTTAAGGGTGTAGCTCAGCACCATACTTGGTGCTTAGGAGCAAGGGCTTTTGTCACTGATTCCTCTTCTGCATTTTCACAAATTTGCGAGGCTGTTGTGTGGGGATGAGGAGGGGGAAAGTTGCTATCAGTTGCTGGGAGACAAAAGTTCAGAGCTGCTCTCTGTGAGGAGTTTTTTTGACTTTGTGACTTTGCCAGCATCTTGCGTGACTCTTGTTCCAGAAAAGAACTTTCCAATCTTCCTTCATTTAGACTTGCAGTGGGTTTGTGAAAGCGGAGAGGGTTATTCTCTTGAACTGTTTTGCCATGGCAGTGATTTTTACATCACAATCGAAGATGGGCTAAACTAAGGCTGCAAGTCTCAATTGTCTTGGAAGGTAGCCTGACCTATGGAGATTCATGTTTCTGGTGCCTCTGCACTTTCCCTCTGTTCAACAGATGAGGCAGTGCCTTTGAAAGCTGTTGATAAGATGCAAAATTTGCTTTGAACCAGTAATAATGCTAAGGATCGGGCCCTGGGGTACAAATGTTGGATTCTGCAAAATGGCATCATTTGAAATAAGCTTCACCCTGTGCTTTTCACAAGATGTGCTTTCTTTCCTTGGGATGTGGTTGGTCACCCCTGCTTTGAACTTTCTTAGCTCTTGGCATAAGCTAAGCATTTTCTGCATTTCCTACAGATCCCAGGAGGGAAAGGAGTAGAGAATGGGGAGCTACTGAGTTGTTGCCAGCCGAGATACATAGGGCCTGATTCACCACTGCTCCATTAGACCCAGAGAGTCACACTGGCATAAAACGATGATTCAGAGATGGTGACTCAGGCTCCAGCACTCTAAATAGTCAGCAGCAGCGGCAAGACGAGTCCCAAGTGGCACTAATGACTGAAAGACAGTTTAGAAAGTGTGTGGCTTAATGGGGTGTATTCCCCAGCTCACACAGGCACACAGGGAGTCATTACCAGATAGAGATAATTGGGTGATTGTGTAACAGAGTGGTCACATACACTGATATATAATAGTGCATGGGAGGATTTCATTCAGTTTAAACCTTTTCCCAAGTTGTATCAGCTAAAATGAGGGCAGGCCCACTCAGAGCAGATTGCTGGAAGCTGAGAGGATGTTGTGGGGATGGATAACCCCTTTACTCAAAGTATACTTCACTGCCTACTTTCAGAAAAAGAAAAGGATTAGGGAGGCCCTTGTTCCAAGTCAGCAGGGCTGATCTTAAGCTAAGTTGCTAGGTAGGGGTCTAATGAGATAATTCTGCAAGTCTGAGACCACTCTGCTTATGTAAAGTAGCATTCATGTGGAAGCAAAGCTGTCCCAGTTGCCACCCGTGTCCAGAGCTGCTCTTTACATCTCCATCTTTCCTGGTCACTTCCTAGTGAGGTCAGCTGAGCTTATTCTCAGTGGCAGTTTTTTGGCCTGAATTAGTGCTCAAGGAAGCATCGGCTCAATCGATCCAGATAACTCCATCTAACCTTTGTTTAAATAGGGCCACAAGTTCCCACCAGCTCTACATCATCTATCTGCTGTGGAGTTCAGCAGCCAAGCTGTGTTTGTGGAGACAGGCAAAACGAACAAAAAGGGGGAAAAAAAATCCTACAACAGCTAATGGTAAATGCCCATTTCTGCTTTCATCCGGGACACTTGGAGGAGATATTTTGTGGCTACTATCTAGCCTTGGTCCCCTTCATCCGTTCCTCTTGCTTGCCAATAACTGCTCCCTGTGGCCACACTTAGTGGCTATTCCACACTGATTTGCTATTTTAACCAGCTTATCAAGCCCTGGTTTTGACTGTGATTGCTCTTTTCATCTCACTAGCTGAGGGTTACACCTCATTCTCTTCCCTATCTTCTTCCCTCCCTCCCTCCCTACCTCCTCAGAGAGGCTCCGGACGCTCTGCTGGATGTTTTAATGAGCTTGCATTTTCATGAAAGGCCAGATTTGATCGTGACTTGAATGGCAGCTGCCAAACAGACAGAGCTTTTAGTTTCAAACTCAGCAAGAAAATGGCTTTTCCTCCCCTCAGAGCAGCTTATGTACTTCAGAGGCTCAGTCATTATGAGCAATTTCTATTAAGAGCTGAGTACCTTTTGTGTTCCATGGGAGCAAAGGATGCTCTCAGGGTCTGCTCAGCACCATTGAGGATTGTGCCTTCTGTGTGTTTTGAACATCAGCAGAGATTAGACAAGCGTGCTGGGAAGAACGTGACTACAGTTGCAGTCCCTGAAGGGATTTTTGTTATTCCTAGTGTTTTTTTCTGCTGGTTTGCTAGGTATTCCCCGTCCCTTATTAATACATTTATTAAAAAAAAAAAAAAAGTGGAGTTTTGTACTTCTCCTGAAAAGCATTTTCCATGTTCTGTATGCCTGGCAGACCTTCCCTTGAGTGCTGTGCTTCCCACCGTGGACTGTAAGCATTCAAAAGGTAAATATCATGAAGGACATGAGCTTCTTAGGGGGGGTGCCAGGCTGTGTAATTGGAAGACATGGGGTGTCATTACTGAAAGAAGATACACTAAAGTGCCCTGATGATGAGATTGGCTCAAGTCCTGGCAGCAGAGCAGATCTCCAAGAGGAGGGAGAGAGGTCTCTTTCCACAGCAGTTCGAGTCAGTAGGTATGATGAGGGAAACACAATGAACGAGTGGGATTTTTTCTGTCTCAGAGGTCAGGGAATCTCCATCCAGTCCTTCTGCTGCTTCCTTGGCCACAGCACCTGAGCACTCACAAAGGTGAATTAGGGCATAGTGTGCACTCCAGCAAACAGCTTTGGAGAAGGCAGTATCGGGAAATGCTCCCAAGTACCACTCTTGTCCTGGTAAGGTCTTCCAAAGAGCAGAGGATGGTTAGGATGTGCTGCAGCCCAAAGGGAGATATTTTTTTTTCTCTTTCACTCTGTGCCTCAAACCCCTTAGCTGTACCTGTGGCTTAAGGCTGCCACAGCTTGCAAAGTGACAGGAAATAAGGCAGCTGAGGGGAAGAGGTGAACAAAGCCTACCAAGTTGTTCCTTGGCCATTTTAGTATGTCATGGGTAGCACTTTCAGAGAACTCACAGGGAGTGAGGTGTGGATAAAGATAAGGTGAGCATACCAAGATGTTTGCCATGCAAGGTGTTTTACAGAGTCCTACATATTGGAAAAAAATCAGTGTGTCAGGGAAGTCAGTTAAGCTACAAGAGACATCTTCAATAAAGAAGATGATACTAAAAACACAAGAGAAGCACAGTAAGACAATCAATTCCGTGATTCTGTGATGGGGAGGGGTGGTGCTTCGTGCTGCCTTTGTGTTAAACCTAAGCACAAAGCAAGTTGAGAACAAGCTTTGACTACAACTTTAGAAAATGGTGTTTTGTCGCAGTTGCCCAAAACTATCAAGCACTTGACCCTCACTGCAAGAAAGAAAAGAATCTCTTTACACCATTGTGTGTCTGGAGCATGCCCACCAAAAGCTCTGGAACAGGAGATATGATCCATCTACTAAATGCATCTAAATCTCATTGAGCCTGAAAGTAACTGGCAGGTGGGTGAATACTCAAGGCAGTGTAGGAAATCTCCTCTCTAGCCCAGTTCTCACCTTGTATGAACTATTTGCGTTACCCTCTGATCCACTTTATCACAATGACAGAAACCTTTAGGTCCTTGTTCTTCCCAGGCATAACATGGGTCATTGTGCTATTACTTCTGTTTTGCAAGGAAGCGGCCAGAGCACAGGAACTTAAGTAACCTGTCCAAGCTAGTCAAGTCAGTAGCAGAGCAGAGCCCTGATTATGCGTCCCCAAGGCCTACATTTGTGTTTCTCTCCTGAACAAAATTCATGAGCCCTACAGCTTCCCCAGCATCCACTGAAGTGTGCCTGCCTTCAACAGTTCCTCTAGTACAAAGTGTTTGAACCCTATGCATCACGAAAGTAGAGTGGTCCCATTTATTTCCATTAAAATGCAGGCACATACTGTTTATCTCCCTCTGGGAACATGACAAGAAGAGTTTTAGTGTCAGGGAAAATAGTAATAATAATAATAATAATAACAGCAGCAATAATAATAAGAAAACCCTTTAAGTGTCAACTCCACATCTTCTGGGGCTGGTTAAGTTCTCTGGAGCATAGCACTCCATCACTTTTCTCAGCAGGGTATAGTTGCTCATAACTTGAAGGTTTTATCTCTGGGCTTCCTGTATCCTGGACGAAACAGGAGAAAGGAGGTAAATCTTGCAGTCCATGGGAATATAATTAAGTATCACATTTAATTGTTCCAGATTCCTGTTTGACAGTCAATATGTTTTGAAAATTTTGGCTTTTTTTTTTTTTTTTGGTATGTCATGCCCATCCTGTGTCTCCCGTCTCCCTCTGCACAGTGGAGTGACTGTGATCCAGGACTGGTACCCAGCTCCTGCTGGCACACATTTGCATGACTGATGCACGCTGCATTTCACTCCAGTCTTGGGGGGACAAGTCCCTTCCTGCTTCCAGTGGCCTTTTCTGTCGTCTTATGTCCAACCTGACTTGTGCCTGCTCTGTGGCATTTGTTCTTGGGTCTCTACTCTTTCTTCTTCCCCGTTCCTTTAGGGCTGGGGAAGGAAAGGAAAACTGGACCTTGGAAAAAATAAATATTCTGGGCCTTTCTTAAGCTGCTTTCTTGCAAAGATCTCAGATCTCTTGCACCTTCCAAGAATTAATAATATAAGGCTTGCTGCCACTCTGTGCAACAGACTAGTTTTATTATCGTTGTAATGAAATTAGCAGTCTCTTTTAAGTCTACTTAGTCTACTTTAGGATTGGGAAACCTTCCATACAGATCCTAAGCAACACACTCCAGGAACTAGAAAACCAGAGAGACTGGTCAGAGTGCAGTAGCCTTAACACAGAACCTGCCAATCCACCCGTCATTCCCATCTGTGGTGCTAGGGAGTCACACTTCCCACGCTGTTGGAGAGACAGAAGTGTGGTTAAAAGTGGTTCACCCAGAGGCCCGATGTTGACAGAACTTAAAGTACCTGCCTTGTGTGTGCTAACCCTCTTCCCTTTGCCAGTCCCCATCACAGGAGCTCTTCTGGATAGGGAGGAGCTGGTGTCGCCCATGTGCTTGTTTAGCCTCTCAACAGTCTCCGCTCTCCATACGATGAGTCTGTGACCTTGAGACCTCACAGGAACATGACACTGGTTTTAACTGGAGCAGAGTTAATTTTCTTTACAATGACTAGGATGGGGCTGTGTTTTGGATTTGTGCTGAACACAGGGTTGATAATATAGAGATACTTTTGTTATTACTGAGCAGTGCTTACACAGAGGCAAGACCTTTTCTGCTTTTTGTACTGCTCTGCTGGTGAGGAGACTGGGGATGCATGGGATACTGGGAGGAGACACAGCCAAGACAGCTGACCCAAACTAACCAAAGAGGTATTTCATACTACATGGCATCATGCTCAGTATATAAAGCTGGGGGGAAGAAGGAAGAAGTGAGGAATGTTTGGAGTGGTGGTGTTTGTCTTCCCAAGTAGCTGTTACACATTATGGGGGCTCTGCTCTTCTGGAGATAGCTGAACACTTGCCTGGCTGTGGGAAGTTGTGAATTAATTCCTTGGTTTGCTTCGTTTGCATGCACAACTTTTGCTTTCCCTATTAAACTGTCTTTATCTCAACCCATGAGTTTTCTAGCTTTTGGCTTTGCAATTCTCTCCCTGGTCCTGCTGGTGGGGAGTGAGCAAGCAGCTGCATGGCTGGTTGCTGACTGGGGTTAAACCACAACAAACTTTCTGGGGATAAGGGGTCAAATATGTCTAAAGCTGGAAGAGAGTCAAATTTAGACTCTGTCTTGTGATCTTGAAGAATCAGTCTCTGGAAGGAGAAGATAGCTCCCCTCCAACTCTGCATGTCAATGAGCAGTGAGACATCATGACCTGGGCTCTGATACGGTGTGACACCCGGTTTGGAAACCACCAGGGCCAGAGGTATGGACTGGTGTGTGAGGCTATGCAGACTCTGCTGGAGAGAGAAGCTGCAGCAAGGCATGAAGGCTGCTGGGGGAAATTGGGTCTGTGGAAAACTCTCCTGTTTGACCAAGCTCGAGAGACTTCAAAGGAGGCAGGCCTGACATTTACATGCACTAGGTAGAAAGATCATAGATAATAAGCTCTGTGTGTGCGTGAGACAGTGAGAACTGAGTCACTCCTGCTGAATCTCATCATAAACAGTACCCAACAGCAGTTTCTCCAGTGGAGTTGTTTCCCGGGGTTGTCAAAACTATGACAGAAAGAGAAGAATGTGGTGATTCGGCTTCCTTGTCTTTCTGCTCTTCTCTCAAGGATAAAAGGCAGTTCTGGGTTGCTTTCCCCCTACCTGCCTCTCTATTCCAATTTCTATATACAGGAACTCTTCTGTGCTGCATTTATCCCACCTCTGTATCAAAATCCTCTGGAGGCCAGCCTCCCACTGCCTGTGATTGATTGCCATGCCTTGTTTATAGCTCCAAGACACTGAGGTGAACCAGTATCCTAGCCTGAATGGAATAAGGTGAATTTTAGTCTCTTTTGAGGGTCTCACAGTGGCAGGTACTACCATGGCTTGCTGAAGCAGAGACTCTGCTGTCCTCAGCTGGGCAGAGGAAGACTTTGCAATGCCATGACCACAGCAGTCCTTCAGTTCAAATGTAAAGTGAGACCTGTGGAAGGAGACCACAAGATGAGAGGCAGAATAGGAAAACAATGGGAGGGATAAAAGAGAGAGACAACAGTTGGGGGAAAAAAAAATAGAAAAAGGAAAGAAAGATAAAGAGTGACACAAAGACTTTACTCTTCATTTATAAAAGGCTTCATCTATCAGCTGGATTGCCTTAATGTGTCTCCTAACAAGGCTCCCCCAACACACACACACCCTTTGCTTTGGTTTCGTTCTTTGATACTGTCACATGCTCTTCATTTTCCATCACGTTGCATTCATTCTTTGCCTTTAAACTCCAAGGATTAAAGCAACTGGATAAAATAAATAAATAAATGAAATTAAAAGAGCTGACATATCATGCTGTTGTTGGCAGCCTTTGATTTTCTTCCAGAACAAGATCATTACTTTTCTCTCTGGCTTTGAAAAAAAAAAAGAGATGGACAGACTCCTCTCTTGTAAATTCATTTATCACTTGTGGGCTGTGGTATTTGTGGGGAGAAATTGAAGAAAGAGTGTCTGCAGTATAGAGAACTGTGAATGACTGTTAGAGCAAGGTAGTAGCAAATCTAGTTCTGGGCAGGAAATGTCATTTTACTGAGCTTTTATACAAGCTCCATGACAACAAAATCGTGGTCTGCACTGAAGCTTAGAGGGTGCTACCATATAGAAACAATGAAGACTGGGATCATCCTGTTGCAGAGCAGTATCAGCTGTGAAGCCTTGAGTCCCAGAGAAGTATTTCAGGAGCTTTCAGGAGGAGACAGGATGGCCACTATGTTTTTTCGGTACAACCGCTTGTTACAAGCTTGAAGCTTGTAACATGAAGTGTGAAGAGTTGGTTTTCCACATTTGGCACTGGATCTGAGTCTGTGCAAGCTTGCAAGTCTCTAGGCCCAGATGTTTTGCTGACAAAAGTTTAGATCCATCCAGTAGCTTTTCCTAAGTGTGAAGTTGAGCTTAAGCTTGCTGAGTCTCTGCCTCTTAGGAGCAGGCTGAGTTGCAGCTCCACTTGCACAGGTGCAGTCAGGATCGGTGAATCTGACACGAGCTGCTTGGGAGCCCACGGGGGGCACCTTTCCCACCATGAAATTGGAGCATATGTGGCTGTTCAGATCCAGCCTTGTTTGGGCTTTGAGCGTATCATAAATCTCTGGCACTGGGTGATGCTTTGCTGTGCAAATGAAGTCCAAGGAGAGCCAGGAGCAACGAAAACGTGTTTGCACTCACAGTTCCAGCCTGACTGAATCATAGAGTGGCTATAAATAAGAAGGAAACTGCTGCGAGGAAGCTGATTACTTGCGTTCCTTACCTTTGCTTTCTCCAGTATGGTTCAGTGCTTCATCTGTATGTTTCTGACAGGACAGTTTTGGTCCATCCTAATGCAGACTCTCCTGTGGCTGTGGTCATATCATAGTTTTCCCAGCATTACTCTGCAAAGTTGCTGAGAGAGTTTCTTGAGCTACCTCCCGACATAAAACCCTGTATTATAGTACTGGTAGTTTGTTTGGTGTTTGTCCTGGGCAGAAGGCAGCACAGAAGATGAAACAAAAGAGACGTCAAGATCTGCTCCAAGCTAACTTGTGCAAATGAAACATATGGGAACCCACTGATGGGACTGTTGTGCTCCTTGCAAAAGGCTCTGTCCATGTCCTACAAATGCTAAACAAATCACACAGTGCATTGCACTCAACTCTGTACACTCTTGGTCCTCCTCTTTTGAGAACAATGAAATTCCTCTTGTCAGGACTTCTTAGCTCAGCAAGTGTGTTGACATGGAAGAAGCTCCAAGCCTGTGGTGTCTTACAACAGGAACTCAAAGACAATGTATTCAGGGTCACCTCCTGAAGGGCCAGAACAAAATGATGCAGTGCAGCTGTCTGGGGCTCTCCACCATGTGTTGCTTTTTCTAGCCTACATATCCATTTGGCATGCTGGGAGTTAACAGCAAGTGTCATGTTCCCAGCAATACTGGCTGCACAGCTGTACCAAAACACAAATCTGGTTTCCCAGCAGTTGGCCAAACTGTCTCCCTATAGGCAACTCAGTTATGGCTAGAGAAACAAATGAAAGAAATGTCTCTTGGTTTCAGCCATCCCTGAGCTCGTGTTGTACTGTGCAGCTGTTGCTTTAACCAGATACAGACTGAATTAGGTTAGGGTGACCTCTAGAAGTATAGCATTTAACAGCAAAGTTGCAGAGCAAAGCACTCTGGGTACCATTCTGCAAATAAATTTTGTCCTGATGTTCTGTATTGCTCCCAGAATTTGCACATTTTGGAGCTCTGTCACTCTTCCCCATCCTCTTTTCTCTTCTGCCCCACACAGGCTAAAGAATCAGGTTTTGTGTTCTGGAAATACTCAAGGAAAAGGTCATTTTCAGAGCTTAAGCCCACAAGTTAAGAACTTAAGCAAACAAGTTAACCTGTGCTTCCCTGCAGCATTTTATGGAGAAAGGTTCAGAAATAAATTCTTCTGCATGCTCACAGTTTCCCCTCTCACACACCACCACAAGCGCTTGCCCTGCCTCACTCTGTGCCTCTGCAGTCACCACCCTCCACGTGTTACTGTCATCTGCTCTCGCTCTTGCTACCAGTGCTTACCTGAATTTAGTGACCCTCTGGACCTGTCCGTGTGCATCTTCCCAGCCCTACCCCTGAGCACATCCTGCTGCACCCACTCAGCCTGCTTATATTGCTGCCATTCCCCCGTGACCCCACCCGCATTTCATTGCAAGTGCTCTGCCACACAAAGTCAAACTCACTGTCTTTTCCCCTTCCCTGATATTTATTTCTGTGCACACAAGATGACCAGCCCTGGGGACTTGCTTCTGTATTTGCCTTTGCAGTGAACATAGGCAAACTGAGGAGGATATAACAAATCTTAACCTGCAGCTATTAAAATGAGCTGTTCCTACAAGGCTCTGCGTGGAAGCAGCTGCAGAGTGAGGTGGTTCTGGTGTCCTCTTTGTCACCTTTCTGGAAAGCCCACCCAAGGAGAGCCGTGAGCCATTTGCAGAGGTTATGGTGCAGGAAACAGGAGGGGGCTGCTTCCCAGGCAAAGCTTTTGCTGACCCTTGAGAACTTGCTGGTCCACCTCGATGCTGGACTTGTGAGCAAGGGCTTATGTTTGGAGCCTCAGAGATCAAACCCAGTTAGCTCCCGTCCTGGTTTATTCAAGCAGTGGGGACCACAGGATGCAAGGAGAAAGGCTTTAGGAGAGGAAAACCAGTTGTTCTTGTGTCTGACGCCAAAATTGCAATGAACCTACAGTAGGCAGAACACATTTGCTTTTACTGACTACTCCAGGATTATCACCTTCAATGGCATTTCCTTTTCCTTCTGGACTTAAGTGCAGTCTCCTCCCTCTCCCACACTGCTTTTCTGTTCCAAAACTGATGCATCAAAGTGTTGGGTTCAGTCACTAGCTGTGAAAGTGAAGAGATATGCTGCTGGCTCATTTGCTGACCAGAGCAGGTAAAGCTTAATAGCCTCCAATGCCAGAGAAGAAGCAGTGAAACACCAGGAGGGCAACAGAGGAATAAAGAGTAAGACAGATGTGCTGACAGAGCATTAGAAATCGCTAACTCAAGGAGGAAACAGGCAAACACAAGAATAAGATTCTCCTCATGAATTCTTCTGGCTGTGGAAACACAGTGAATTGTTGTCTTCCTTCAGCTTTTTCACTGAAATTTGTGTTCTTTCTCATTTCTCCTGCTGCTGGAAGTCATCTTCTGAGCGTGTATCATTTGTTTCTCAAACCTCTGCTTGGATAGGAGATGAAGCATCAGTCTGAGCCAGCAGTGGCACATGTAACTCCAAGTGGCTTGCTCAGCAATCCCCACGTCACATTTAAATGTGTTTCACCCTGACCAGAAATAGAACACCAGTGCCAAAGATGGAGCACATTTCATTTTCCACAGCAGCCAGCCAGCATCTTCCTTATGCTCCTCTCTACCTAAACTACCCAGCTTTGACATGAGAACAGGGTCCAGACTCTACAGCCTCTCTACCTACTGGCCTCTCCACTGAAATGACCTGTCTTGCAGGCTCCTGGGTCTCCAAGATGGGCACTTCTCCATCTAGGCATTGGCTTGTACTCGCAGGGTATTTCCTCTGAGTTCGTAGGCAGGTCTCACACAATCACTGGAGTCTCAGCCATCCAGGATTAAGACCACTGTAATTTTTCTCTGGAGAACCAGTACTGGTATACTTAGTGCCACAGGGGTAATTCATCTTCTTGGTAGCAGGGAAACTGCCTAGCTCAAGCTGTATGGAAAAGATTGAACTTCCACAGTAGTTTTTGAAGTTAGATTTAGAAAGCAGGTGACGTGTCCCAAAACCTGTTTTGTGCCTTGCAGTACAGATCAAACATCCTTGAGAAGACATTTTCAAGGGTGGTGATTATACTGGTAGCCTGAGACCTGGGACATTTGCACAATTTCCATGCTTTAACAAGCATCCTGCATGAGCTGGGGTCTTGCTCAGTTGTCCAGGCATCTGAGGCAGGCTTAGACAAGGAAGGATTTATACCAGACCCTGGCTTCCTACACAGTCATCACAGAGAATTAGGTGTTTCACTCATACCTTCTCACTGCGCTCTAGGGATGGACTTCTCTTATTTCTGACTCAGTAAAGGATCAAGCTTTGCCGGCCTTAAATTACAAGTGACCTCTGTCCCTTCAGGTAGGAAACAGCAAACAGTGAAGCCTGGTGCATGCAGGCAGTAGAGGACTGAGCACACCCTCTTTGCTTTGGCACCCTGGAGCAGTGAGGGCATTTCACATCCTTCCAATGTGTTTCACAAGCATTAATTAATAACCCACTGTCCAGTTTTACTTTCTACAATTGGCATTAGACGGGCATGGTGCTGTCTGGTTGAAATGAGGGGGTTATGGTATGAGGTGTGATCTTTCAGTACATACTCTGAAAGTGAGACCTCCCAGTTTTGCAAGCAGGGATTGAGGTAATAGTCTTTTTTCAGCAGCATAATAAAATCCATTTGCCTGTGCCCATAAGTTCAGTGGCAGCTCCATTTTAATATGTGCTGTTTTGTCTTCTTGCTTTTCAAAGATTCCAGACATTTGTGTCAGGATCCAGTGTGAGCGATTCTACTTGTGAGACCAGATTGCTGAAGTGAGGTTAACTCATGGACTGATTCAGTGATGTCACTATGTCCTTACAAGCCACTATTGACCCTCTAGCCTAGTGCTGAAGAAGCCTGAAATATTAGTTACAAATCTGATTTGTCAGGGCCAGGTTCTGCTGTTGTTAAAGCCTCCAGCACCCAATACTAGGGGAAGTTTTCACTCAGAGGTGATGGTGACAAGAATAAGGATATGACAAAAGCAGTGGAGTGTTAAAGCACTGTCACTGTGTGGTAAGCAATTTGTTTGTAAGCAGCTTCAGATTTTCTTTCAGTGTTTTAGGGCTTGGTAAGTGCTCACTAAAAAAGAGTAATTTTTAGGCCTCCAGCTGTTCTTTACAAAATGTTTGCTTCAGTGAATGATTACTTGCTTAGTATTTGCACTCTTTTATTGGTTAACTGAATACCATGCTAATTGTTGTCTCTCTCGACTGGGTAACTAAAATATTGGTCAGATTTTTTTTTTTCAGTTAAGTTGTTGGAATATTTTTTTTTCCATCTGAAATACTGATATGTCAAAATGGAAGCATTTTACAGAAAGGTGTGTTTTTATATGCGGTGATCTTCAGCTTTTTAGGCTCAGTATTTAAATTTCTTGTGAAAAGGTGAGAGACAGTTAAAATGACCAGTAAATTAATAGTGGGGATCTTGTTTGTAGAAAACTTTGCCCAAACTCTTGTATAGAAATCAGGCAGAGACTTGTACCTGTATTTTGCATGTACCAAGCAACTTAATGACAAGACTGTTATCTGCTCAGGAGTGACTCTTTCTTGCAGGGAAAAAAAAAAAAAGACTGTAATAAAACATGAGGACAAATTACAGCACTTAAAAATTTATCATGCACGGGAATTAATTTATTTTAATTATTTTGGCCAGTCCTGTGAATAACAACTAGCTTGCTGTCTGGTTAGAATCAGCCTTTGTGTTACAAATCATGAAACCTTAGCAGTTCACAAATTTTCATGTGACACCCAGCAAGCTGTCAAATGTTCACAAGTAACAAGTGTCATTAGAGAATGAACCACAACTATTCAAACTCAGCTCTTTTGTTTCTGAAGCTGTTAACCAATTCCTTTTATTGTTCTATTCACCTATACTAGCAAATACAATACTATCCACCAGTAGAGAAATAAAATGGGAGCCCTTGCCAACTGCAGCGGTTACCAGACCTCAGGAACCTCACGAAAAGGATAACCATGTCAGAGTAATGTGCCCCTTGCTTTTATTCTCTTTGTATCTCCTCTTTGATACTTTTAGATCCTAACCGGATTCACCATTAGTTCTTTTGTTGATAATTATGTACAGTTTATCATAGGTGAGGTTGATAATGATTGGAAGCAATTTTGAATATTTCTTGACAGAAAAAAAAATGGAATAGTTTTTGTTTGGGTTTTTTTTTTGATTTTTAATGGCTAATTTAAGAGAATCTACACTTGATGTCAATGGTAGTTACAAACTGCAACCTCAGATACTTGAAAATAATCTTTTGGGTCTTAAAAAAAAAAAGTCTTCAGACAGCTGTCCAACTCAGGGAAATAAATGGGAACAATTTGATTTTAGCCATGACAATGCACAATCTGGCATTTTTTGAATCAGGAAAACTTGGAGTCTGGAAATTAAACTGTCAGTATTAGAAAGTATGGGACTGTGAAGACCAAGAAGTGTTTAATCAGTATGTTAGGCTCTCAAAACAGGAAGGAAACATTATCCTGGAAGGACAGAACTCTGCAAAACTTAATTGCAGTGTAAGGATGGACGAAGGTGTGTGTGTGAGGGACAAGAGCTGGACAGACAGATGGAGGCCAGTGGAGGAAAAAAAGTTTGCTTTTTCTACCTAGTAATACAGGAGGGAAAATTCATGCTCCCCACTAAATCCTTTCCACACAATCATCCTCACCCATACCCATATCTTCAGGGACAGACCAGAAGCTGCCAATTCAGGCAGTGTTGACAACATGGCACTGGTGCTGTAAATGCATGGTCAGAGAGTTCCTTGTATTGACAAGGGAATGCAAGCACCAGCATGGGGTGCAAGGACAGCAGTGGCACTACACTGTTAAATTTTGATACACGACCATTAGCTCTTCACTACTAATGCACATCCTGACTCTGCATTTTTATTGAAGGCAGAACTTTGGGCCTCCACTTCATTGCTGTCATCCTTGACAACACTACACACTCACTTCAAGAAAGACATTGAGATTCTGGAGCGTGTCCAGAGATGGGCAACGGAGCTGGTGAAGGGTCAGGAACACAAGTCTTATGAGGAGCAGCTGAGGGAGCTGGGGGTGTTTAGCCTGCAGAAAAGGAGCTCGGGGCCCTTATCACTCTCTACAACTACTTGAAAGGAGATGGTGTCAGGCAGGGGTCAGGCTTTTCTACTAAGTAACAAGTGACAGGCCAAGAGAAAATGGCCTCGAGTTGTGCCAGGAGGTTTAGGGTGGATATTAGGAAAAATTTCTTCACAGGAAGTGCTGTCAAGCCCAGGAACAAGCTGCCCAGGGAAGTGGTGGAGTCACCATCCCTGTAGGTATTTAAAAAGATGTGTAGATGTGGCACTTGGGAACGTGGTTTAGTGGTGGGGTTGGCAGTGTCAGGTTAATGGTTGGACCAGATGATCTTAGAGATCTTTTCCAATATAAAGTGTTTTATGAACCCAGCAGGATCCCTGCACAGGCTGCAGCTGTATCATTCATCCAAGCTTTACTGCAGCAGCATACTGGACAGTAATGTTTTCTCCAGTCCCAGGGACAGTGATTGCATCTGCTGTCGAGTAACATGCCCAACATTTTCAATGAGCTGAAACCAAACAGTTTCTCTGTAGAGATGAGCTATGTTTTGCCATTACAAACCTAATGCACTTAAAAGGTTTTTCCCTCTCTGTTCTCTCTGATCCTAACCATAATGTTTCCCTTCAGTCTTGCCCTCAAACAATAAAGTAGAGCACTGATTAAGATACTTGTGTCCAGAATATTGTGTTGTTATGCGGTCCAAATATGGGGGTGGTTTTCCATCATTATGCCCAGTTTTATCCAATATCTTTACATTTCGGTGACTTTGAGGATACCGCAATGAATCGAAGGGGAGAGAGGGCTGAACCTGAGCTGCGTTGCTTATGGCTGGTTTACATGCATGCTAAACCCGAGTATTTTTTTCACGCCTAATTATCTGGCACCTCCCCACAGCTTGTTAGCCGTCAGTTGGGATCTGAGGGGAGTGTCACAAACCGGTCACTCCCAAACGGTGCAAACTGCAAATTTGTGTATGAATGTAGCTTCCCGCATGCGTGTCTGATCAGCATCCGTAATTGATGTCAGGGAGATTGTTTATGGTGCTGGGATGAGGAGCCCTGTTTTCGGGTCGGAATGCGTGACTCTGCTGTGACTTTGCTTTCAACTCTCCTGTTGTTTGTTTTATTTGTAAAGCCCTTTTCCCTCATCCTCTCCATCCCTGTCTCTTTGTAGAGAAAATAGGCAGAACTGACATAGAAAGGTGCCCTCAGAGCCAATTTGCAGTAACTGTTAAAAGATCACACTGTATCCATCTAAAAATGCCTATCCATAGGGAGCTGCCTCTGAAGCTGAATGGAGGAGGGCGTTTTAAAAAAGGTAGCTGAAGCAGGAAAAGAAGCTGTTTTAAGGTAGGGGCAGATCAACGCAGAAACGACGAGGTTGTTCTCATCCCCTCACCTAAGACTTCTTTGAGAGCTGAGTTTTGGTGGCGGTTGTGGGTTTTTTTGTTTGTTTTTGTTTTGTTTTGGCCTCTTTTTTTTGGCTTGGGGTTTTTGGTTTTGTTTTGTGTGTGTGTGTGTGTGTGGTTCTTTTTTGTTTTGTCTGGGGTTTTTTTGTTTGTTTTGTTTTTTGTTTGTTTGGGGTTTGTTGTTGTTGTTGTTGTTTTTAATTTCCATACATTTTTGCACTGCTTAGTTTTAATTCAAAGAGAAAAAGCACTGAGGTATTGTTAAACACAGTGCATTAGCAGCTCTTTTGTAACCACAAGTAGAGAGACATGAACTGAATGCTCTAGACCATGCCTTTACAGATCAAAATCCCTTGGTATTTGGATATCCTGTCCACAGGTTAGTGGGTTGGCCCTTTTTTTTTTTGTTTGTTTCTTTAGGGTTTTGTGGTGTTTTTTTGCTTCACCCCTTAGTAAAGCTAAGACCTAGCTGCAAAGTTTGTCTCTAGATTTTGGCCAAAAATATTACTTCTTTTGCCCTATCTACCTAGCCAAACTAATTTGGAGTGTTCTTGGTTATGCCAGCTGAAAACAGGAACTGGCAATGAAGCCAGGTTTCTTTGGCAAGGTCTGATTGTTCACAAGAATATATCAAGTCTTGCTTTCTGTTGTGCAGCAGAGCGCACACAGTCAGAGCTGGTTTCTTCATCCACTGCTCCAGCTTGGTTGCAGTGAGCACCCTGATGTGAGATACCCTCTCCCTGGACCCCCATCTCCTGGATCATCTCTGTTGCTCTTCAATATTCTCCTCTCTGTTAGCTTCAGAGTGTTGTCACTTTTCCTACCCCCACTGCATGGCTGCTATTTCCATATCCAGCAAGGTTTCTTAGCATTTCCAGGCTCATGCATACTCTAACTACTGTGGTGACAACCTCAAGTGGCTTTTCCTGGAGCAATTAAGCCCATGAGTTTAAGAAGGGTTTACCTTGTGTATCTCTAGCCTTTGGGGCAGTTTGGGTTATACTCCAGATCATGCCTGATGAGCGTCAAGTGGGGCAAGGCATCTGTAGTCTTGTGGCTTTAGGCTGGCAGGTGATGCAAGGTTCTATGAGTTGTTTAGCAGGCAATGTGCACCTTCAAGTCACCTGTAAGGTTATTATTGCTAAGAATTTTTTTATTCTCTTTCTGCAGGCCTGTGTCTCCTTCTCTCCCCTGCCCCTCATGTATGTTGTAAAGCTATCTTTAGCTGAGCTACTGGCTAATCCGGCATTAATCGACCTGCCTAATTGTACTTTGCTATTTTCTCTCCCTTTATCCTTAAATTGGTCTACTGGGCAGGGGGTCTAGAGGGCAAACACATTCATTATGTTACCAGCAAACAAGATATGAATCGCACTGCAGGGGACAAAATTAAATTTACAGTTTCCCCTTGTAGATGTCATAAACTATTGATTTAAACCAAGAGGGGACACAGCAGTAGAACCAGCATATTGGCTATGTTGCATTGTTCTCCTTGTGTTCTGCCAGGGATGTTTGCTGCCAGTCCCTGTGTGGCTTTTTGGGAGTGGAGGGTCCCCCAGGGGAAATGCAGGGCAGAGGGAAAGGTTAGGTGTAGTTTGTTTGGTAGGTCCATGGGTGGGTTATTTAAGGCTTTCTTCTCAGCTCTGGATCTTAGAGATGTCCCTTTGGCAGCACTGTAGTCTGTGGTCAGGGACTGCATTTGAAGCCTACTTTCCTTATCCCACACATTGCCTCTGATCAACTTTCCCTGCCCTTCTTAGGGGTTTTAAAAGTGGCATCTTCAGATGTTTTGAGTACCAGTCTAGCTCTGCTTAGGCTTCCTTCACCATGTTGGCCATGGCATTTTGCCCCTGTTAAGCCCCCTGTTTTTTCCCCATCTCATTATTTGCGTGTGGGAAGGATTGTTCTTTCTTCCCATACGTGCAGCAAGGCAACAAGGGAAGGAAGGGATTCTAGACACTGCCCATGGAGCTTGGTGTTGGTGCTACCCCTGTATGCTATGCCAAAGTGAGGAGCTAATGTCTGAAACTGCACCAAACCACAGAGTGCCTTTGTCATGCTCAGCTAGAGTGAGTCCTAGCAACTAGAATTGCTAAAGCACAGCATTTGGCTCTGTTCCCTCTTCCCTTTTCATATCATCTCAACTAGTCTGGAAGCACTCAGGTGGTAGGAAGCCAGGAAGAGACACATAGTACGTTCACATGGGAGAAATGTCCTAGTCATGATAATGGTTGTCACCAGTGGACCCCACGCTGTGCCCTTCCACTGCTGCTGGGAATGGTTTGAATGGCAGAAGCAGGCATGGGGCCAGACTTGAACTCCATGCTTGGTGAATCATCATCTATTCCATGTTTAGTGATGTTACAGAAGAGTTTAGTCCCTCCTGTGCTGTCAGCCAGTTCTCATCGGTTACTTGGACTAGAGATGCAGTCACTGTTGAAATCCATTGTCAGGAGCAATTTATTATATTAGTGTAGGTGCATTTCTTATATCCCCAGCCTATGTGAGAGGGTCAAAATCTGTAATTACATAACCATTTTCCTCCCCCCATTCTTTTCCGGGGACCACTCTGATTAAGGTGCACCCTGGCAAGACTAATACAACTCCTGACCAGGGATAAAACTGTTTTGTCCAGACAGCACAGGGAATTCAGCATTTCTCTACATCAGAAGCCTTGTCACTGCTCTCTGACAGCTGCCAGAAAGGTGGAAGGATCTGGGTGGAGAACCCTTTCCTTGCCTACCTGTGCCCTCTCTGAGCTGTAGGCAATCTGACTGGGTCTTTGTGGAGATTTAGATGCAAGATTTTGCATACTACCTGCTATGGGACCTAATCTAACATGTAGTCACAGATAAGTACTGTCTGCTGAGATCTGATGTGAAAAGCCATTCAGAGAAAGCTGTTTGCAGTAAGGAACTTTTATTAACTCCAGGATATTGACTACATAGACTCAAGCCCTGTTTTCTTCTCATCTATCTCTTCTTATCTGTGTGCCTACCACTGACCTCTCTCTTCTAGATCGTTCCTTTAATCAGCTCAGGGATGTAGGAGAATATTTTGTCAGAGAGTATTTCTGACTGCCAAACTCAGTTTATTTGTGTCTCATTGCAAAATAGACCCCAAGAGGTGAAATGCTATAATCACTTGCATTTCTGATTCCCCAGATCACTTGCCTCTAAATAACTATGATGTGCTTTGAGGACTGGGTACGAATTTAATGATGTTATCACAATTAACCTGCCATCTTTTTATTTTACTTTTTTTTTTCTTTTTTTACAACTGCAGAATTGGCTTTAATTTTGAGTTGAAGGCTTTGTTGTCAACAACTTTATCTGCTAGTTGCCAACTCACCACAGAATTCTTACTAGCACATAAAATGAGAAAGCACAAAACATTTTAAACACTGAGGACATCTTTATTTGCACAGTCTCTCCTGTTCATTTTCAGAATGGTCTCGTACACTCTGTAACATCTTACTAAAATTACTCACTGCCACAGCAGCCTCACCTACCTCAGACCTCATGAAGTGTGCACATTAGCTCTTCAAAGACGGAGTCACAAAGTGGAAGGGGAGTGTGGTACTCTTGTGGGTGAGGAGTTTTGTTTAGTGGGTGTGGAGGTTCCTTTAATGGTGATGTTCAAAAACAGGTTAGGAAAAGCTCTTCCCTGGATTGTTTATGCATGGTTGATTCTTGTGTAGAGTTGGGGAATGCATTTGATGGTGTCCTATAGTCCTTTCCATTCCTGTTTTATTGATTCTGTGAGAACCTGCCATGTCCATTCTCCCTTCTTCCCTGACACTATGTGTTTCCTAGGGCCAGCAGAACCTATCTGATCAAGTAAAATTCACTCAGGTGGGCTCCATACATTCTCCTGCCTTGCAGGACCTCTTCTGGAGATGGCTAAGAATCATGTTAGGGCCCACATTGTATTTCTTCCCCCCACAGAAGATGAGAGCTTTCAATCCTTGATGAAGTAGTGAGGCTACAGTGGGGGTGCTTTTCACCTCTAGGGTCATCAGTATGTCAGCTAACATGGGGGTCTCACCTACCTCTCACCAGAAGACTCCAGTTTAGAATCCTAGAATCATACAATGGTTTGGGTTGGAAGGGACCTTAAGGATCATCTAGTTCCAACCCCTAGGTACAGTCAGCTTTGAAACAATCTAATTTCCATCACTTCATCAATATTCAGTTGGGTTTTTTTCTTTAAACAGTAGTTTAAAGAATATGTGCCATATTGAGATGTTAAAGTGATTTTCCTCCCACTGTGGGCAATTTGAGGCTCTAACTTGAGATAACTAAGCTATGGTGCCATTAGTCACTCAGTTTCTACTTTTCTCTTTCATATGTGACACATCTTCCTCTCCTTCCTTTCCTGTTCTTCAGCAAGGGATTTTTCTACCTTTCTCCTTCTCTGTGCAACCTCAAGTATGAAGCAGAGCAGCTGTCTTCTTTCTGCCTGGCCCATGGGTCTGAGCATCTGGATGGAAGTGCTGACTCTTCTCTTTTGTGCAGCACAGAAAATGTACCCTAATACCCTTCACTTCCAAGCAGAACTGGAGCTGATCCAGCCCATGAAATCTGCTTAGAATCTCTATTTTCCTCTCCTTGCCTGCTGTCACCAGAGAAATCCCAGCTACATCAAGTGCTTTTTCTGGTCCTTGGCTTGTTGAATTGCTGGGGAAGGTGACTCAGGAGAATTTTGGGTCCTTGCCAGTCATTCAAAAGCCAATAGCAGCAAAGGTAATTGTCATTCACAGCACTTGTGCCAAAATGTGGGCATGGGCCTAGGAGCTTTCAAGAGCCCTTGAAATGTCATGTTATGTGGTTGTTCAGGGATATTGAAGGGTAACCTGGTTTTCCCTATCTGCCCCTATCAGTTAGGGAAGTTACTCTTTTTTTTTTTTTTTTTTTAATTTTTCACTAAACATATGCAGCTGCAGTCTGCCCTAACCAGAGATGATTGTGAGTCACTTCCAAGACCCAATTTTACCTTTCCTCCTTCTCCACCATCCATCTCTGTCCTTCTCTGTCATCTGTCTCTGAAGGGTAGGTGCCTCAGTGCAAGCCCCCCATGAGCCTGCACTTGTGTCAGTGCCCTCCATCATGGAGCTGTTTGTTCTGCAGAGGCCACTGTGTATGTAGGAATTACTACAACATATGGCCATCACTCCACACTTCGTATGTTGTTCATCACATTAGAGAGTCCAGCCACATGTCCCTCCTGCAGCCAGGGGAAACTGCTGGCCCCGTCCCTGTCAAGTGGCCCTCCTAATCTCTCTGCAAGCAGCTTCGTGGTTGTTTGCAGGTGTTACTGAGATGTGAGGGTAGTGCCAAAAAGTTTGCAAAGGATGAAGCAATAAGAAAGCGACTTGCGCAAATCAGCTGAAAGAGGGGACAGTACAGAGGAAATTGAGGAGAGAGGAGGAGTTCAGGTTTGCAAATGGAAGAGAAAGGGAATAAAAGGAGAGTAATGACTTGAAGGAAGAAATAACGGACAGCTGTGTTTTGAAGGAGATATAAAATCAACATTCTCGCCTCTCTCAGCTATTAAATATTGCTCTGAGTTTGTTTTCAATCCCAGATTATTATGCCAGGAGTCAGGTCTAAATTCAGAGTGGCTAGTTGCAGGCTGACCTACTTGTCAGTTCCATTCTGGTGGCTTCAGGGTCTCCCATTTTGGTGGCTTTAGGCTCTCACATTCTAAACTGGAATGTGTTATGTGACTGCTGTGATGTAACCTAGAAGTGGCTCTTTCTCTGTGCTAAGTGAAATAACTGTGACATAGGCATCTCTGGGTTTCAATACCAGTACACAGTTTCTGTATGCCCATCCCAGTTTCTTCCCAGGAAAATGCCCTGCCTTTTAGAAGGGCATCCCTCCGTATTTTGGGAACAATATATACCTTCAGAGGTGCACAGAAATCCTGTGGTTGCACAAACAGATGTGTGCCTGGGAGTTTCCAGCCCATTCACAACAGCTTTCTTGGTGAGACTGTGTGGCAGCAGGGTGAACAGAGCTTGTGCTGTGTATTGGCCCCTGCACACATAGTGTGGGCAGATGGCAAAGCTCTGATCCTCAAAAGAGGCTTCTGGGGACTGATGTGGGGCAAATCTCCCATTTACTCTTCCAAATTCAGCTTTTGAGCCACAGCTATACCACGCAGAAGAAAGAACTACAGCATCCTCCTTGAAATCACAGAAAACTTTCAGTGGGAAAGGAGATTTGGAGGTCTCTCACCCAAGCCCCTGCTCCAAGTGGGGCCAACTTCAACGTTATATCAGCTTGCTCAGTCAATTTTTGGAAGTGTCCCAAGACAATGATACTTGAACCTGTCTTGGCTCCCATTCCAGTGCTGATCCACCCTCATTATGAAAATGTTTTTCTTTTATGTCCAACCAAATATTCTGGGAGCCCAAAATTGCTCCACAGAAGGCCTCAAATGTGCTGAGTAGAGAGGAATAATAATTTACTTTGGCATGCTAGCTACACTCTCATCATTGCAGCCAGGTATGCATTTAGCCCTCCTTGCTTCAAGGGCATGCTGGCACACTCATTTTCAACTTTTGCTCACTGAGACTCTCTGGTCTTCTTCAGAGCTACTCCTCAGACAGCAAATCCTCATCCTTCAGTGTTTCATGGGGATCATTTCAATAGGTAGAAGCCTTTACTTTTATCCTTGTTGAACTTCATGAAGTTCCTGTCACCCGATTTCTCCACATCCTCAAGGACGTTAATGGCAGCTCTGCTCTCCAGCGAGTCAGCCACTCCCCTAAATTTGGTTTCTTTACTGAAGTTGTTGAGTGTGTCTTCTGTCCCATCATGCAGGTTACTGATCATCAGGTACACCGTTCTTTCTGGCTGATTGTGCAGAACAAGCAGAGAACTTTATGATGCTTTTGTGACTGTGATTTACATTGTGGAAAGCCAGAGGCCTTTCCAGCCTCTGAGGTACAAAAAAGTATGAGAATCCTTCTATGTTGAAGAGGATACAAATTAAATAGACACATCTGAGAAAGGGCAGGTAAAAAAAATTGAGGCTGGGGGATGTTTTGACCTGGTTCAGTTGATATTCGCACATTTTCAGTGCTGGAGAGTAGAACTGTGTTTGCTGAGCATTAGGACAACATGATAAACATGCTGTGGGCTGCCTAGCTCACTGTGCTATTATCTAGCCTGCAGATAGATTGGGGAACTTGCTTTTCTCTCCCTCCCTTCACCTGACTTTTTGGACAGGTTTGTCAGATGCCATCAACCCTGCTCCGTGGGGGGGGTTGTGTATGTTAGTGCATGGCATGTCACAAGGCTGAGAGTTGCCCTGGAAGCAGGACTCCAACCCACTAGCCCCCTCCACGATGAGCTCAGGGTTTCAGCTGTTAGAGAGATTAAGGAAGTAGTAAAATGTGCTAATGCAATAATAGTAATTAATAGCAATAATGGGTGCTTTTAATGTATTTTGGCATGATTTATTAGGCAGGGAGTGCTGTAGGAGAGCAGAGACTTTTCAGGCAAGAATAAAAAGGCAAGGTGTCTGGGCCCCAAAGTGCACATCTGGGCATGATTTGGAGGGGCGATTTATTGACACCGTAAATGACGGCTTTTTCGAGCAGCTTGTTTTGGTGCCTATGTGGGAAGACATGATTTAAGGCTGTGTTCAGCAGTACTTACTCTCCAGGTGGGACTCCTGGGATGTTCCTCATGGCAGAGAACAGCCATGGCTGGGCTGCTGTGAACATGTCTTGACGAGGCATGGGACACGCGTGCAGTCCTGCCTGGCATTCCCTATCTCTCCAGTCCCTGTGTGGTCTCTTAAAGTCTGTACCATTGCAGATGTGTGTGTCTGCACCCTGGACAAGATCAGGGGAAGCCTCCCCCCTGCTTCAGTGTCATGTGCTGGGGCTGGTGCCTCTCAAAGGCAGCCACACAGCTCTGCAGCCCTCTCTCTCTCTTCTTACCCTGGTAGCATGAGGGCACGTGGCCCCAGCTCAGATCTGGCCAAAGCTGTCAAACCACCAGGAGGGTTTACTTCTGCTCCTAGAAACAAACTGTTTTTTTCAGGGATGAAATGTGAAAGGCAAGGGAGAAGAGCGTCCTTTGCAGCACTTAGTTGATGTTTTCATTGATCTCAGTGATTTTGTGTCAGCGCAGTGGCAGGAATTGGCCTCCGTGCTCAAGTCTTGCCTGGGTGAGTGGACATCTCTCAGTGAGTTTTATTACTATTATTATCATAATAGGGCCTGCGGCATATTAAGAGCCTGCCAGGATACAGCACTCCCATTCTCGAGGCTTCAGCCATGTCAGGGAAGACGTCAGGGAGTGGGGAGGGTGCGACGGGCAGTAGCAGCAAGTCACAGGGGTGTGAGTGCCAAGGACTTGTCTGCATCACGTAGGCAAGGGCAGGGGGGTTTGCTCCTCATTAGGTGTGCCCCCCGCATGGCGTACGCAGGATAGGTGAGCTTCAAACAGGGCGGCAGGAAAACTCGAAGAGAATGATGGCAGTGAGTGCTAGGCTGAAGGGCAAAATAAATTAAAGCAAACAAACCAGAAAAACAGTCCTTAAAAGCACTGGACTTGCCTTGGAGGTCATCGCTGCCTTGGTGTGCAAGGAGGACACGGGAGGGCGGTGTGGAAAGGGGGCAAGAAGGATCCGCAGCCGCACAGCGGAGTGTGGGCTTTCATTAGGCTTCATCAAGCACCTTTTAATGAACGGCCAAACTGCCGGGGGTCAGATGAAACAGTAGGCGAGGTGTAAATGAGAAGGAAGCTGAGGGGAGTGAGCAGAACGGCAAGGGCGCTCTGGCTGTGCAATACCAGGAGCAGGAGAGCCACTGGTGGGGGATGCAATTAAAGAGCTGAGCCAAAGCCAAGAAGCTGAATCTCTGGCTTGCACCAAGCTGCTTGCAGAATCCCCATCCCAAGCGCTCTGGGATTTTGAATTTACCAAGGCAGAGAGACCCCCATCTGTGGGCTGGGACAGGCTCATGAGGTTCCTCTGCCCTAGCAGGTCTGTGTCTGTGTTGGAGAATGTGCTGCAGGGCTTGCTGAACTTTCCCTGGAAAAGGGGAAACCCCCTGGATATGAACTTTCATTTTGAAGGGTCCACATGTACTGGACTTAGAGCAAAGTATTCTAAAATTGGGGTGTGGGAGATGCATCTGTGTGAATAGGCAGCTGTACCTGCAAAGGGCTGACACTCTGGTACCTTGGAGCAGCAGCTCTTCTGGCATCATATGTTCATCTCGGTGTGGATTTTTGCTGACTGGTATGATATATGCATACAAAGTATTTTGTTATTGTTATTATTACCCAGAGTTATGGATCAGCTTGAGAAACTCAAATGCAGTAAATCACTGGGACTGGGGTAGCATTAGTCTCAGGGCTCTGAAGTAAATAATGCATGAAATATACTGACAGCAGTGTCTGACGGATCCTTATAAACAGCATCTCTAACGAATGCAGTACTACTAATATTGCAGGGTTGGATTTGGGGGAAAAAATGCTGAAATTTCTCTGCACTCAGGTAAAATGATGCAGATGGGGATGCACCGCCCCTTCCTTGCCCCCAAGAATCAGGGTGTGATTTTAGAAGAGGAATGACGGTTGAGAGGGTTAAGAACAGGATGGCAGCTCCATATCCAGCTGTGGTGTGGACTTCATGGGCAAGCTGCTCTCCCTTCTTCTTCCCTGCTTGCTAGGTGAAGGTGCTGAAAGGCTGTCTCCAGCCTGCTCCGCCTTTACCCTGGTGTGGAATGCTTTGAGATCCTCAGAGAGGGAGTGCTCCAGGCATGCTAAGTACTATTATTATTTTTTTAATAATCGAAAGACATCCTGGGAATTACAGATCTATGAGCTCTCTTTCAGTCCCAACCAAACTGATTGTGAAGCTAATTAAAGACAGACTAGTACAACGTTTGTGTAAGTATAACATGACAGGGTCAATCCAGTATGGCTTCTGGAAAAGAAAATTCTGCCTTTTTGTGCTGCAAGTGGGTTTTGTTGTTTTTTTGTTGGTTTTTTTGGGTGGTTTTTTTTTGTGTTTTTTTTTTTTTTTAAAGTTTAATAAAGTAAGATAAAGGTGATCCCCAGCAGACATAATGTACTTTGATTTTCATAAAGCCTTTGATAAGGCCTTTCACACAAAATTATGAAGGGAAATAAATAGCCATGGGCAAAGGGGCAAGATCTTAACAAAGCCAGTGGATTGTTAATTAGCGAACAATAGTTTCTCTTTTGCTTGGAGAGAAGTTAATAATGGGAGTCAGTACGCACTGTGGAGATGTTTGATCTCCCCTGTGTTACATGGCTGATGTGTTGGTACTTTGGTGATGACTCTTTGTTTGACTGGTGGTTGTATCAGGGTTGTCAAAAGGCACAGGAGATGTTAAGAGCAGTCCCACCCCATCGCATCCTCTGCAGGCTTGCAGCACAGGTCATGGAGAACCATTGGGACCCACTGCCAGGGCCTGGCCTGGCTGCTCTGGGATCTCCTCCCTGGAGCTGAGTCCTCGCCCTGGCCCAGCATCCCTCGCCACTTTGCCAACCAAAGGCAGGCTCAGGCTGGCACTTCTGTGAGTCAGCAGGATTTAAAGGCACCATGGGGACAGGGCAGCAGGATGACAGATGAGCTATAACGTGGATGAGCGTATGGTAACGCAGCCTGCAAAAATAGTCTCCACTTCATCTGTACAGTGATGAGCGCTGAGCTCCCAGGCTCCTTGGAGGGAAGAGATTGGGAGTCATGGTGAGTAACTCAATAGAAGCTTCTTCAGCGGGTTGCGTCAATTCCAGAAGCGTGGAGGATGCTTGGTTGCCTTTAAGGGACAGGGAAACAATAGGAAATACGTTATAAAAAATGACGTTATCTTGAACACTGGCTACACCCTCATTTATGACACCACGTAGAATTACCAGAGGGCCATGAAGCATGGTTAGCATAATCCTGTGAGATTCACCTACGAGGAGGCAGTCAGTTGGACTGAACAGGGCTTTTCCATTTTAGCAAGCTTGCAAAAATGCCATTTCTCCCCTCCAGCAGCTCTCCCTTCTCTGTCTTGCCACCATGCCCTCTACTGTCCCTGAGCTCGCATTGCCTCTGCTCATTCCTGGCCCACTCCAATAGGAGGTGGCAAGCACCAGCCATCCACAGCCTCCCTGAAGAGACACACTAAAGGCTTATAACTGAGTTATTTACACTAATGAAGCGTGTGGTGAAAACTGATCAGTCCCTCCTTTTTCTGTCCTCCTGTAATACCAGAACAAGAGGTCACTTGGAGATGCTAATGGTGGCTTAATTTAGATCACATGAAAGGAGACACTTTTTCACACAGCAGGTAGTTGGTCTGTGAAATCCACACTGCCTCCCGAGGTCAGAAAGTCAAACTGAAGCTGCGAAAGGATTTGTACAAGTTTCTAGGTAATTTTTTGAACAATAGCAACTATTGTTACTGAGGATGCAGTAGCACCTGAGGGACCCCCATCAGGAGGGACGCCCTCTCCATAGCCCAGTGCCTGCCCAAAGCAGGAGCCAGCCTGACCTGGGTTGCTTTAATCTCCATAGCCAAAGAAAGGTGTTGTTCCTTTGGTTGGGTGCTGGAGGGGTGATGGTAAAAGAGCCACACCCAAGCTCAAGATCTCTGTATTGCACTTTTCCTGCACCAGCTCTGTCACCCCAACATCAAGATAGTAGTTCCCTTCCCCTGGTGTCATGAGAGCTCTGTTTCACAGCTATAAATCAGAGCTGTTTACTCTGATTGTAAAAGAGGAAATGACAGAAAGTCCACAGTTGCCTTTATCTCTGAGTTGTCTTCCCATGATTCTGCAGTGTTCTGGGTGAAGCTTGGGTGAGCTGCCTTGGGATAGAGCCTCATCTGCACTGCTGACCCTTTTCCTGGATCTCTTAAACACCTTGTCTTTGGTTTGGTGGCTTCGCCATTCCTGCAGTCAGTTCTTGGCACGCTCCTGTCTTCCCATGCATTGCCTGTGGCATTGTAAGCTACTTAGTAAGTCTGACTGGACATGGATATTGGTGGATATCCCTTGTGGGCAGAGTAGGCCTGTGGATTACGATAGCATTGAGGAGCCATAAACTTGTAAAGGTGTTTAAATTTACCACGATAGAACAAAGCGTAAAAGAACAGGGAAAAATAATTTCAAAGCCATCCCTGTCTCTGTACCCATGTTTATCTGACCTGCAGTCCTAGAAAGGCCTTTAGCCCCAGGAGGCTTGGAACTAAATCTGTTGTTACTGGTTTTCCTTCTGTTGATAAATCCGGCTCAAGTCGCTCGATTCCAATTTTGACAAGAGGGGCTGTCTAGGCTCAGAGTAGAGAGCTTTGCAGGGGATTGAGCAAGAGCACCAGCTCTCCTTGCATCGTTTTTTGACTCTTTACTGCAAAATGGCTAAAAGGAATAGGCTTTTGAGTGTGTTTCCTTGTAGCTAGCTCTAGAATCAACTCAGTATGTGAACAGTAAAAATGATCATAATCCACTTGAGGGATGGTCTTCAGAAACTCTCACAGGCATCTCTCATTCTAGCATCATCGCAGCAGCTCTCCAAGTATCCCACCTATTTTCCTCCTCACTGTTTGTCGCTGCCTGGGTAGCTGGCTGTGTTTAAATATGTCAACCTGGGGTTTTTTTCCATCTTCTTGTTTCCTGTGTTCCTCTTAACAAGCAGCTTGCAACAGAACAAACAAGCAAGGCAGGAGCGCTCCAGGCAAAAGGGGTGTTTTGTGTTTGATTTGAATACATACATATTTTTCTTGGTTAAAACTTGTGATACCCATCAAACACATGCAGGAAGGCTGTGAATAAGACCTTTCTCTGTCTTACTTTCTGACACTCATACTGTCTAATATGAGCACCTTCTCATTTTCACTCTTGCTGTCTGATTCTCTGTGAAGCACAGTTTCTCTCGTATCCTTGCACGTTTGATTGTCTCATCCTCACTCCTACTCTGTCGTGTACACAAAACCACCTTCTCATCTCGGCAGACCCCGGCACACACTCTCACAGACATAAACACATATGCACAGCCACCCACACGCTCACAAAGGCTTTATTATTGAGGGGAAAACTGTTCTCAAATATGGGACTGGATATAACTGTGGCAGAGATGGGGAGAGATGGGAGCAAGATAGGGCTGGGAAATTGTATAGTCCCTTTGCCCTTTAGAGATGTGAAGCACTGCTCAGGTGGAGGGAAGAACACGGCCCCAGAGTTCTCGTCCCATCTTCCATACACAGACAAGCACCAAAGTGTCACATATTCACATCCACTCACAGGCAGACTCCTACTGCTCTCCCTTAAAGTTTCTCAGTTGCCCTTTCTCGTGCATCCTTCCGTCTCCTTTTTGACTGTCTGTCAGGTCCTGATCACATCACTGGCACGGTTGCTATGATATCAGCATTTTCTGACAGGTGTATATGTTTCTGTCACTCCCAGCAAAGCTCTTTAGCACCCAGTCTGCTGCCAGATCTGAGCCAGGGTAGCACTACTGGAAAGCACGGCCAACAGTATCTCATACTGCTGCATGCAGAAGATTACAATCCTGATAGAACTGACTACATGTTTTCAAATAAGGCCTTAAAAACAGTGGGGTTTTTTTATGAAAAGTGAGGTTCACTGCTGTTTAGAAAAGGGCATTTTGGGCATTTCTCTTGTGAACGCCCAGAGGTCTTCTTCCTCATCCTCTGAAGCAGGCACTATATTTGGTCTCCTGGAGTGGGCTACTGCCTGGGGGGGCACTAATTTCAAAAATTACGTTGATTTTCTATAACCCCCAAGCTTCCAGTGCAGCCCAAGGTGCTGAATGCTTCTTTCCCAGCTGCATGATGGGGATGGCCGCATGGCCTCTCCTGACAAGGGGTAATGAAAACATATCATCTGCCACAATGGGGGCCGCAGACGTGCTTCAGAGCAAGTCAGTGTAGGCCCTTTGTTCAGGAAATGGCCGCACGCCTCTGCAGGGGCTGTGAGAATCTCAGAGCATGCACAATTTGGAAGAAATTTCAGGTTTTCCAATTACTGTAGCAGTGGCTGGTAACCTTCCAGCAAAGAGGCGCTGGAGCACAGTGTTCCCATGGCTCCTGCTGGGCTCAGCCGGTGTTTGTGTTTGAACTGGCACCAGGAAAGCTAGGAAGTGAAGAGATTATTAATAGGGAGCGCAAGGAAGAGGAAAGGTGTTTAAACAGTTCCCGCTTTGCATGTCTAATTTGGGAGCTACCCTTCTGTGGTTTCCCAAATGAGTGCCCAAATCCAACGGCAGACTTCTCAGAAGCATAACTCATTAAGCTTTAGCACACCATAAGATAAGGACCTTGCTTGCATAAGGCCATCAAGCACTGATATTGACTCTCCAGGACGTTTTTAAGGCTATTTATATCACAATAAAGCCATTTTATTAGTGTCATCAATCAAGAGAGACCGCATTTTGGCCTGGAAATGATTCTGCTTGAGTTTCTAGAAAGGAGAAGGGTGAGTAATTATGGGATGCATTATCTTCAATCTCATTTGAAATCTCCTAATTGAAACCACATATGAGTGCAGTTTATTGCTTATAAAATAGATGGTAGGGCCATTCCTAATGTACCTATGGTAACTACAACCTTCCAGTTACCAGAGTGGTAAAGACTGGTTTTTCAGTAGGTGACATGTCTGTGGCAGGAGCTCTCCCTCTCCACATCCGGGCGAGCAGCTGTTTCCTGGCACGTGCTTTGAACTGAAGTTTATGCCCCACACTGGGCTGGGACTGAGCTTGTGGTACTTGGCATCTGAGGTTCAGCGCTGCTGCCAGGTACCAGCCGATCCCACTGGCAACATCAGGTGTCTTGACAGGGTTTAGCTGCTCCTGCAGTGGCTCTGGGGTCTGTGTGGGGGTGGCAGAGAGCTGGTAACTGAGTTTTGGTCAAGGAGCGTGGTTAAGCTTCCTGGCTCCCAGCACATGCATAGCTGGAGTCACTGTCAAAGAGGAGAAGGGGACAGGTGTTTGCAGCTCTCCTCCAGGGTTTTGCTGGCCCCTGTTCTGGTTTTCTGCTATCAGCTCAGGGAAAGGGAGCAGACTTGGAGGAGCAGTGGTTACTCAGGTAAGGAGAGTGTAGCTTAACATTGCCTGTGGGGGCCTCTGAGACTGCGTAATGGCAGGGCTTGAAAGCTGTTACAGATATTTGATAATTAATTGGCTGGGAAATCAGTTTATTTTAACGACTCCAGTTAAATAAAGAAGAGAGCTAAAAGGGCTGCACTTTCCTGCGGTGCTAAACTACTTTCAGGGACAGAGAAAGCCCATTACGTGTCTGCTTTTACGCCAAGAGGGACTTTCTTGTGAAGGCTCTTCTGAAAGGTGGTTGAAATCTTTATCTCCCCTGAATCCCAGCAGTTTCAGTTTTAGACAGGAAAGGCTGAAGGGTGGTTTATTACCAAGGATCCGTCAGGCAGAGGGAACAGGGGAGTGGAGCTGCTGCTGTAACCTCATGTGTCACCTCTGGTCAGATACTTACTGCAGAGTGGTTCCAGTTGTGGTTTATCACCATTTTATACTGCTCTAGTGGGAGCAATGCATGTAGCTCGGTTAACCTCACTTGTCTTTCTGAATATTGGCTGATCACACACATACACACACACAAGGTGGAGAGAAGACCTGTAACAGTCTAACATACACGAGTACTTTTGCATGCTCTCCCTGCCTCTCGGTGGCTATCCAGGACCAGCCCTCTTTTCCTGGCCTAAGGAAGAAACAGTAAGTGTAAAGTCAGAGAGAGGTTGGTGGCAAGTCCATTTGATTTAGGGCTCTCTTATTTTCCGTCTTACTGGAGGTATCACAGTTGTTCAGTGGGCAGAACTGTTCCTTGAAGAAAAACAATGTGCACCCTCGTCCTGTCCAGAGAAAGAGGACTTGACTGGGGTCTCAGGGCAAAAGTTTTGGAGAATCCTATTGTTTTGACCTTTCTGTGCCTCTATAGGAAGAAATCTTGTGTGGGGTGGTGCATATTAGAGACCTCAGCACCAATGCTGAAAGAGAATTGGATCTATTCTTTGTTGCAGATTGTGCTTTGGATGTGAACTTAGGTCTGAAGCCAGTGCATCTTGTCCTGAGGGTTGTAGAGCAAGTGTGGTTATATGAACAGCATTCCAAGTGCAGTCATATTTGTCAGAGTCTGCAAAGAGCCTGCAACACCATCTGTTTTAGTGAGTGGATAAGAGATTAAACTGTAGGAATCACGAGATCTGTACAATACGTGAGAGCAGGCCAGACAATCACAGCATATCTTATTTTTTTGGAAGCTAAGAATAACTTTAACATCCTTTCATTTAGTGTTTAATGTCAAAATTAACTAACATTCTACTCCTGTCTCAAAAATCCCAAACTGCTCTTACTGCCCCCAGTGCTCCCCTACTGCAGATTCAAATTCAGCGCAGATCCCCCTGTCTCCCACCAGTGAAAATTTAAAAGATCTAAAACCAAAAAATAAGCCCTTCAGTCTGATGGAAGTACAGCAGAACCTCTCTTCTACCCTCTAGCACTTTGAATTGAGAATCTTCACAACAGAATTTCAGCCTAGGTTGTCCTCCCAAGGGTGTGAGGTCCTGTGTAAAGGTCACTGTGTGCACAAACACTGGGAATGCACAGGCATCCATCAGGTGGGCGTGATGTCATCCCCTTTCCATGGATGATGAGAGCCTACCTTTAGCCAAGTGTAAACTCAGGGCAGGCTACAAATCCTCATCTTTAAAACATTCCCTGGATGTGAAAACTCCTGCCAGCTGGAGCTTCTTTTAGCTGAGCAGACTGAAGTGCTGTATTTAATGAATTCATTTAGAGTCTGGTGCAAGGAAGAAGGGCTGATCCTCATCTAGTGTAAATCTAGGCTTCCCCGTTTACTTCAGTGGTGCCCTGTTGGCCCTTGATTTATGCCAGCTGAAGTCGCAGTTTGGCATCTCTCCGTATGGTACTGGGCTTCTGGAAATTATTTAGAGCAAGTGATCTGTCGGAAGAACAGATACAGAAATCCAGTCTCAGACCAGTCAAAGCCCAAGTGCGCAGCCTTAGACCCAGCTGTGTAAGAAATTAAACTACCAGTAAGACAGCTGTCCAGAAGGGAGCTCCATGGGGAAATGGTTTATCTGTACTGTGGATAAGCTGTGCACAGGGGAGAGGTTTCGTTATGCAGAAGGCTCTTGGGAGAAGAGGCAGCGATGTCAGTGGATCCAGATAAGATATCCCTGGGTAAATGCATCCAGTAGGATTAAGCAACATTGTCTTCACTAAGAAATGAAAAGGGTTTATGTTCTGTGTTCCAGCCAATTTGTGCAGCTTGTTTTGCCAGTACCAGAAGACTGAGGCTGAGAAGGTGCAGACGCCCTCAGAGCAGTCCCTGTGGTTATGCCTGCACTGAAGTCATTAGCCAGGCTGGAGTTCAGGCTCCAGAGCACAGACTGAAATGACCCAAGCTGGTTGCCTTCAAACCCTGGGGAGGAGGAGCTTCAGCTAGTCCTTTCTGCTGTGGTTACATATCCCTGGGCAGATCCCAGTTAGGGAGAAAAGCATGGTCTCTCGCAGTGGTGCTAAGATAGATGTGACTGGGGGAGGCACGTGGGTTTGTGAAGGCTGTTTTGCAGTCATCACTACCCCTCTCTCGCTATCCTCACGCAACCAGTACACACCAAACCAAGTTTTCTATGAGATAGGTCAGGTCTATCAAGTTTTGTTTCTGACAGTAAAATAGTTTCGTTTTATGGTTTTGCACAAATTATTTCTTTCCTTCTCCAGTGCTTTCCTGTATGTGTAAAACAGGCATCACAACACTTCTTCACAAAGACAAGGGTTTTAGTTCCACAGTGCTTAGTGTCTTTCACAAAAGCACTGCTTGCTGTTCAGCATGTGCTGAGATGCCTTGCAAGACCAAGTCCTGCAAGGGTCTCAGAGGAAAAACAGCGCAAAATATTAATATGATTAGTAGGATGGCAAGAAGATCTAGCTGTGAGAATTACTCCTGCCCCCTATCTCAAAGAGTCGTACCTTCCTCTTATTCTGTTTCTGACCATGAGGTTTTCAGCCAGCTCCTGGTTTTCATATCAACAGCAGAAACTCCATCAAATATATCTTGACATTTCTTTTTTTTCCACTCTTCCCCCTCTCCTGTATTTATTTATTTATAAACATGTCCTCCTCTGCAAGGCATATTGTGTGTGTGGAGATAAAGGTAGGCTCAGATCAAAGCTCTTGGGAGTTCTCCCTCACAGCATCTTCTTTACCTTCCCTGCAAGTCTTTCAAATGCCTTGTTTCACAAGACCTGATGGTGGACAAAAGTGAGGCATTAGGGAAAGGCAAAATTTAGCAAAGCTGCAAATAAAGGGAAGGAAGTGGAGCTGAGCATCGCCTTGCTGTTACAGCTTTGCTGTGGTTTCCATGTAAAGGAATTCTTCAACATAGGATGAATACAGCAAGGGATCTGAAGTTTGCAGCGCTTTATTGTATGATTTTGAAACACAAATTTTCAAAAGTATGTCACTTTAGGCAGCAAAAGAAGTGTCTGTATTGGTGAAGGAGCTCACTGCGACAAATGCTGTTCTGAAAATTTGGTTCCTGTGTGTTAGTTTGGGAGCTGGTAGGCCCAAAAGTACTTGACAAATCTGGTTTTAATTTCAGTGCTAAGCACTTTAAAAAGTCAAGTCTCACTTGTGACTTTTAAGTGCCGGACAACTTCACTCACAGCGCATTTGGGAATACAACCATATGCCAATGTCTTTTGGAAATAACAACACTGTTAGTCTTTGTATCAGTAGATTTCAACCTGTCCACGTGTGACATCTGGAAGATCCAGTTTATGAACACAAATCCAAACCTTTACCAGTTAACTCTAGTACTGTATGTAGAGGTCTGAGGTCTTGACAGGAAACACATAGCTGTATTTGAAAAGAAAATAGCTAAAAAACATCGCTTCATCTGGAAGAAACTTGTGAGAGGAGTTATCTTTTCCTGATATAATGCTGAACTCTGTGAAGTAGGTGGTAAAGGTACTAAGACCAGGTCACCATAGTTTGTTCTCCCTGCAGCCCCTGTGAGGCTGGTCTCCGCATAGCTTGAACTGGTCCTCAGCCCAACTTTGTTCCAAACTTCTGAAAGATAGGGGCTTCCCTGCTTTGCTTGGGAGACTTTTTACAAGACTATCACTTGCAGATGACAAGAAGTTTTTCTTCAAGTTGGAACAGAGTTATTTCTCTTCTTTTTCTGACCTGTTACTCCTTTCTAGACCCCTACGCATCTTGCTAAATAATTCCTCTCTTCCCTCGGTACTTTCAGCTTTCAAAGAGGTACGGCTTGTCAACATGTCCCTTTTAAGTCCTCTCTTAGTCAAGTTATACATATTTAATGTTTTTAAGCTTCCCTTAGATGCTGATCCCTTTCCAACCCTTGATGAATTTTGTTGTTGCTTGCCTCTGAATTCCCTCCAATTTCCCCATATCATTCTGGTAACAAGGTGCCTTGGATTGACTGTTCCAGCCCAGGTGCATTTGGTATTTGGTGGCAGTTGTTTTTGGATGGAATGAAAAAAAGAAGCAGCAGAGTCTCTCAAAGGGAATCTGCTTCGTGGTCTCCTCTCTGAGAGCATTATTTCACGATGGTATTTCGGGACTGGCTTTAGATATGGAAATGAGAGCATGTGTCTTGCTCAGAAGCTGTTCTCTGCTTTCAGGTGGGAGAGAGATGGAAAAGGGGAAGAGGGGTTAAGCTCCTCAAAGGCTTTGTCTACATTAGGCTTTTTTTTTCTGTATTTCCCACTGTTGCTTGCACGGGTGTAGCTCAATCCACAGTGGCACTAATGACAGCTCTGGCACAGGCAGGGAAGCTAACGTTTCGCTACACAGCGTCTCCACAATCTCTACAAGCCCCGACTCCACCAGCAGTGCCGCAGCAGTGGGAGCTGGAGAAGGAAAAGGTCAGCTGTAAATAATAACTAGAGTGTTTGCACATCAAGAAGGTGTCCTTCATTGAAATGCAGCAGCTGGGAGGGAGCAGGCAGGATGGACCCTCTTTCTCATTCATCTCAAAATACCACCCTTTACAGTCTGCTGCTGGCAACTTGAGGGCAACACTTGGAAGGGGAGATGATAACTTGGTTGGGACACCTCTGATATTCTCATGACCTCAGAAAAGAAGAAAAAGTTAAGACTTATTTTCCCTGCTATCACTCCCATTCCCACTCTGATCTGCCTCTGAAGAATTTCAAGACTGATTTCTCCTTGGTGCAGATCCTTCTCTCCCACCTCCCCAAGACAAGAGCTAATGCTTCAGATGTGATATTCCCTCTTGAAGAAGAGGCAGTATGAGATGAAACAGATATTAGGATCCACAAAATGGGAAGTGCATTCCTATGTCTCAGGTAGTGTGCTCCTCAGGCATTGGAAAGAACTATTTCATATAGTACAAAACACAGGAGACACCTGCCAGTTTCACATAACATTTAAATCTGATATTCTTTCACAGCCCTTGTACCAAGTAATGGTTAACTGATGAAATTCGCAGCCAGAAAGTATCACCAAGATGAAGATGTTAATGAGTTTAAAAAAAGAAAAAGGGGGCAGGGGGTTGAGAAATGCCTGGGGATAAGAAAGCCAGCGTACAAACTTACAAGGTGGATTGCAAGCTGTCACTCGGAGAGGAAGCCAATTTACACAGAGGGTAGATTTAGATTAAATATTAGTAAGAAATTCTTTACTTTGAGGGTAGTCAGACACTAGAATAGGTTACTTAGAGAAGCTGTGGATGCCCCATCCCTTGCTGGCAGTGTTCAAAACCAGGCTGGATGGGGCTTTGAACGACCTGGTCTGGTGGAAGGTCCCTGTCCATGGCAGGATAGTGGAACTACATGATCTTTAACCCTTCCAACCCAAGCAATTCTATGATGTTCCTTGGGGCTATATTTATAGGGTTTTATGGCTGGAAAGGATCATGTCTCATTTAGAAGGTGATTTACATTGTCATTTTAGAAGGTGTTCCATCTTTCTTTGAAATGTCTGTCACTGGTCGTGGCAGGGTGGTCACTGCACCATGTAGCCCAATGCTCAGACCTTTTGATACTGTTTCCATTTTTTTCCTTAAACATTCAGATGTGAACATCTGGGCACTTCGTTCTTCCTGCCCCTGTGGAGAGGCGCAGGCACTGCAGATCTACCTCAGGCACTACCCCAATAAGTGTTGAGGCTGGTGAACAACATTAGTCCCTGATGAGCTGTTTGCCCTAATCTGATTGTCTGTTTGGCAGACAGTCATGTCAGAAACCTTCCTAGAGGTGGTGCAGGGCTTCATGCCACCTGGCAGTCAGCTCTTCCTGACCCACTGAAGGATGCTGCCAGTCCTGTGGGCATGCCCCTTGTTTCTGACAGCCCTGAGAGCGCGTGCTGACACTGCCATGTTAGTGTGTGGGATGGCACTTACAGCGCCTTTGCTTTTTGGAACTGGGCCATGGCATCAGTCATGTGGACTGTTTTGCAGGCTTACACGTGCCTCTGTGTGTGCTGCCATGAAAGGGAGGGTCGGGGAACCTCCCTGTCACCTCTCTGCTGTACAAAATACATGGGCTGGTGTCCCAAAGATCCAGTTTTAATTATTTCAGTCGTAAGCTTTGTAGTCCCCTTCCCTGAGCAAACCACTGGAATCCACAAGTTGGAAAGTGCTATTTGCAGTGCCATGTCTCTCTTCAGCTGTGAGATGTTGATTTTCAAATCTCCCCCTTGCTCTGCGACAGCCTGTGGAAATACCTCCTGCATTTTTAGCCTGTGACTGGGGTGGGAGGAAGGGACCCTGGACCACACAAAATGCTTTGAAGCTTGCTCTGGCACCACTCTCCCATTTGTGTTTGTACTGTCCCTTTTCTGCACCTGCTCTCTCCTGACCTGCTCTCACTCTTTTTTCTTTCTCCATTCCCCCCTCTTTCAAAGGTGCCCTGTGTATTACTAATCTGTGGCATTATCTCATTCTCCAGTAGCTGTGCTGGCCGCCTTAATGTTTCTCGCCAGCTCTTGCTTCTCCCCCACTCTTTTTCTCCCCTCCCTTGCCAGCCCATGATGTAGCACTGCCTTTCTCCATCTGCCCGATTGTCTCTCTGCTTTTTATCTGGGTGCTGGAGCTCCAGGTGCTGTCATTCTCTGCGACAGCACAGAACGTTTCAGTTTCCCTCTGTGGCTGGATAATTACCAGATAGAGTCACGTGGAATTCCCAGCAAAACCCTCCCTCCCCTCCTGTCAGAGAAGGAGATCACATCTCTGAAACACACTTTTCTTCTTATTATTTTTTTTACTGGAAGAAATTCAAGGGAAAAATTTGGATTAGCTTTTCTGGAGTTCACGAAAGTTACCTACAAGGAACTGAGGGTTCAGGTAGAAGAAATAGGTGATTGTGAAGGATGTTTGTGAAGGAAAATAAAGGGACTGATAGCCTTCATGGGTGCCTTCTTTGTCGTCCTATTCTCATTTTTAGTGTATGCCTCAACTGGAAAAAAGTTGTAGTGGTGCAGAGACTCATCAGTAGCTGTTTGGTTTCCAGTTCTTTTACAAACTTGGCAGAAGAGACAATACCCACTTCACATAACTGACTAACTGTCATTGTCTTTTGATAAGCTTCTCTTCCTAAGGGGCCACACATATTTTTAAAATATCAGCCTGTGTCTTCAGTAATGGCAAAAGCAAAGGATCCTTAGTGTAAATGCAGCGCAGAAACAAGGCAAATCATCTGGCAGTGTTCCCCACTGCCATTCTGTGTCATCTCTGCTATTCCCTGGTTTCCTGTTTTGACGGTGCAGGAAACCTGGGATGCTGTGGGAAGCTGTGGACAGCAGAGTGAGGCATATAATCCTGGTGGGACGTTTCACTAAGACCCAGTGATCAGTAGCTGATGAGCATCGCCTAATCATGCTGAATCAGGAGCAGAGCCAGGGTTCTGGATGAACTGAAATGGGCCACTGACAAGTCCTCAGTTAACCCAAAAGGGAAAGAGGGAACTCAACATCTATTTCCTCAGCAGTCTCAAACTCCCAACTGATCTTAGTGCAAGACCCTGATGTGAGCTGTCAGAGCATTTGGCATTTCTGTAAACATCAGCCAGAGTGCAGTTCATCCCCTCTGCGCACATGTGGGAAGTCTCCTCTGGCAGGAGGCCCATGACTGGAGACAGTCGTTCCCCATGCGTGCCCTGGAATGGCCAAAGACCTGTCCAAGGATTACCTGACTACACTGTAAAGAAATGGAGAGTATTTTCTAGGTATGGTGGAACACAAGAAAAGCTGGCACTGTGGTGGTAGGCCTCACTCTGAGGCTTTTCTGTATTTTGAAGTTTTAAACTGTGCTGGGATGTGGCTGAGATAGAGTTAACTTTGTTCACAGCAGCTCATATTGATATTTTTACGAAGGTTCCTCCGCTGGAATGGATGTGGACTGAAGTTGTTTATGCAGGTGTACTGATCCCCAGAAGACGGGAAGAGCAATAAATCATGCCAGTATAAGTTCCCTTATTCTGATATAGTTACATCCACCCCTTGAGAGTACTGGCATAAAAATCACTGTAATTTTGGGCTTCATTTCTGTTGTTTTTTGGTTTATTTTGTTTTGGGTTTTTTCCTACACAAACAGGAACCTATATTCTTAAATAGTAATTTTAACAGAAAGAAAGCCCATGTGAGACCAGCTGTGTGTCCGCTAGTGAGATCCCATGCAGCTAGTTGTCTTTTTAGGCTGGCATATTTTTTGTGAATTCCCTTGGGTTTCATTTTCCATCCGTATCACGTGGACTGAGCGACAAGGATGCTTACAGCACATGAGCAGTTCTGCACTTATACTCATCTTTGCTTGTTGCAATTCTTTTTGCTTTCATTAAAAAGAGTTGATGGGAGACACAGTGAGACAGGAACATTTCTGTACAAGGCACTGGGGACTCCTCATCTGAAAAAATGGGTACAAATTCTGGTCACGAAAGAGGAATTCAGATTGGAGCAGGTGCTGAGAAGGGCTACTGGGATGTTTAGGGCAATGGAGAGTCTATCATACAAGAGGAAACCAGGAGAGTTTGGCTTGTTGAGTCCAGCAAAATGAAGGCTGAGAGGGAATATGATTGCTCTCTGTGAACACACTGGAAGATAAACACCCGGGAGAGAGAAGAGCTATTTAAGCTAAAGGATGGTGTTGGCATGAGAGGGAATGGATATAAGCCAGGCATGAATAAATCCAGACTTAGAGTTAAAAAAAAAAAAAGAGGTTTTAATCAGCAGAGCAGAAAGACTTTGAGCAGCCTGACCTACGAAGCACGGGGAGGAAAACCCCCGTCAAACACACTAGGATAAAGTAGGAATGAAGTACATCTCTTAAAAAAGATGATAAGGTGGAGCTGGCTGTGCCTGCAGAGGCTGGGGCTTCGTGACCTGGTAAGCCTGTCCCAGCCTCGTGCTTCCAAAGCGGTAATTTACTAAAGAGGATGAACAGAAGTGCAGGCATCCTATCAGCCATGCACCCTCCCAATAGGTGTGTGGCCAAAAATTGTCACCTGAGTGCTGAGGTACCCAGGGAGCTGCAGACAGGTGTGACGACCAAGGTCACATAATAATACAGCTGAAAGAAAGCGTGGGCTGAACAGATGCAGCATTTCCCCCTCCTGCCAGTTTTCTAGCACAGGACTAGGTTTAAGCAGTAGTTTTCTAAATCCCTCTGAGGGCCTGTGTTATCATGCTGGCAGTGGTGACTCAGGAGCTATTTATGTCACATTTTGGGAATCCATCCTGCTGTGGAACAGCTTTTGCTCTCAAACAGTGACCCTGCTGTGTGTCATGGCACATAAGAAGAGGAGTAGCAGCTGTACCAGGCTGGGGAAAGAGAGGAGCAGTGGCAATGGGAAGGAGAATTCTGAGCAACACTTGATACCCATGTGCATTCAAATTCAGCAAAATGAGGCTTTTGGTGCTTGGCTGAAAGGAGGTTTCGGATGCTTTGCTGATGTGGTCACCCACTGCCGTCCACTTAATGGGCTCTTGCCTTTGCAGAGGTGAGGATATGTTCAGCTGTAGGTATTTTCTGTAGCATCTCCATCTGAGGAGAGCCTGATCTGGAGCAGTGGGAACCACCCAGGGACAACAGCTCCTACGCTGCTCCACTCTACTATGTGTTCCTTTGTGCTCTGCCAGTGTACTGCTCTGGTGGGGATGCACACCAGGGACAGAGAGCTGGCTGCTGCAGCAGCAGCGCTGCATTGCTCTTGAGATGCTGGCAGGGTCCGGCACTGCAGTGGCATTGCAGGGGCTGGCTGGACTCTTCCCTGAGCACCCTGCCTTGGAGGGTCAGGGCTGGCACGCCTGTGGTCTGTCCTTAGCCCTTGCTCCCACATCCCTGCTGGGCCGCAGCGGAGGGGCTGCCCCTTGCTGCCCCCTTGGCTGGCCATGGCTGTGCTCCAGGCCTCACTTGCCAGGCAGGGAAGGACTGAATTGCTCGAGGAGACAGGACGAAACAGCAGGAGCGTGATTTGCTCTTGAGCTTTCCTCACAGGGCTGGGAGCAGTACTGTGTTTAACCACCGCATTAGCTTTCCAGGATCATACTTTGCAACACAACGGAGAATTTGTCTTGCACGTTCAGAGCTGGCAGCCGGGAGCTGACTTGCTTTGTGCCGAACAAGCCGTGTTTGATCCCTCTCTCTCTTTTCCCTCCTGCCATTTTGCTGCTGGGGGTAGAGGGCAGTGGGGGAAGTTGTTAGCTGGATCCTGTGAGTGTGTGTGATGTGAGATGATTAGAGCAGGCTCATCACAGAGCTGAGGTGAAGGCAGGATATCTGATGCAGGGCGGGTTGTGACATCCTCTGGCAGAAGGGGGTCACGTCCCTCAGTGAGTGCAATGGCGTGGGGTTTGGGTGCTTAATTGTGCATGCAGCAGACTGCTGAGTTTGTCGTACAGAAGAGATGATGAAAGGGTTAACGGAGAAAAGGTGATTAAAGAGGAGTGTGGGAATTATGGCAGAGAGCTGTCACCACAACATGCTTTTGAGAAAGAGGGCAGAAAAAACAGTCCCTAAACCCACTATTTATTTATTTTTCCCCCAAATGAGGTAAGAGCTGTGGCTTGCTGCAGCACACCATATTTCATTAATCCTAGAAGCTTACCTCTTCTCACTAGTGGGGCTCTGGCAGACAACTGTGGGATTGGGTCTGCTGTAAAAACAAACAAACAAAAGAATTTATTTAGAGTTACAGCAACAATTAAAAAAACCCCAGACAATTACCCCAGGTTCAGGATGACACAATACATCATTGATAATGCTGTAAAACCCCCATCATGTTACAGTAATAATTTAAACAGCAGCTTCATCAGGTCCTAAAGGGCTTCCTTCCTGCCGCTTCATCACTGTAGGCTCTAAATATCATCCACTCCTTCACAACAAAAAATGAAATGAAAAATGAAATACCCTGAGTCCACCTCCTATGGCTAGGGCCATAGCTGCCCTCTGTTCTCTCTGAGGCATAATGGGAAAAATGCTGAGACCCCAGTTCTCATGCATCTTCCTCCTTCTCCTCACCCCTTGCAGCCCCCATCCTGGCAATGGTGCAGCCAGTCTGGGGAACCCATACAAGGGCTTTCCAACCAAATGCCGCCTCTCAGCAGCGTGCCCGTCTGTTCGCTGGAGGAAAGAGAGGGCGGAAAGCTTAGGGCCGAGAGCTGCTGGAGTGACAGGCACAACATAAACTGCGATGAGTGTTACAGCAACATGCTGGGAAATCAATGCACTGAGCGATGGTGCCTCGACAGGAGGAGGAGAAGCAGTCACAGGGACTGGGATTCAAGCACCGAGACCCGAGTGAAACAGAACGGGTGGTAAAACCTCCAGCTTTGGTGTTCGGCAGGATAGGAGATGTGGATGCCTGAGCCTCACCCTCCTTTTCTTTGCTCGCTTTCCCACCTATCAATAGGCGTAACGTAATGTAATGTAATACTTCCAAGAAGGGGAAAAAAAAGACATCTTCTCTCTCCAGATGGAGTTTTCTTTGGAGCCTACGAAGGCAGGTTTGCAGGAGTGCTGCTTTGGCCTGGAGCTGTGCATTAGACTGGCAGACGTGGGAGAAGTGAGGACAAGCAGCAGAGCCTACTCCTGGTTCCTGTCCTTCCCCCTGCCAGATGTCCTGTCACATTCTGAAATCCCGGGACCAGGAATGATAGTGAGCAGCCCTCCATCGCATGTAAGGCAATAGTTCCTACTGATGGTCCAAAAGCATTCCCCTGCAACAAAAGCATCATCCCTTCCTCTCCCTCCTGTGGCATGGCTCAGCCCTGCTGTCTTCATTTGCATTTGGGAAAACTGAGGCTGAGGGAAGAGCATGAGGATGACCTGGCTTCCTTTCTCCACGTCCAGTTTCCAACCATCCTCTCCTGGCTGGTTGTTAGGCAATTGTGAGCCACTGTGTGAGAATGGGAAATGCATCTGTAGCAGCTAAAAATGGTGCTGTCGCTAAAAAAGCTCAGGTGTCACACTTGTCTGTGTTTGTTTACGAGGGGGCAAGGAGGGCCAATGGGGCATGGCAGCAAGATTTTTTGTCCTTCAGTGTCTGTGGTTTGAATTGGTGCAATATCAGTAGTTCCCAAGTCCCTGCAGTGATCATGCAAGGCATGACCATCACCACTCACTGGTCCTCTTGTTAGCCACCTCAGAGATGTCAAGAAATTAAACCTGGAACTGTAAGGACAAGCAAAATTAATGGATCACAAATCGTTTATTAGCTTTCACTGATGCTGATGATAATGCTTTCAATAAGCCTAATGAGAAGTGTTTGACTGTCTCTGTGAACTTGATTATTGATTATTAGTGAATGATAAGTCATTTGATATCTTGCTGATGCCATGCTCCTATTGCTTTGCAGTTAAAATGTCAGTTAACATGCCATTTAATATTCTATTAGTATTGAATTAGCACTTATTACACTGTGAAAATCATCACCATAAATCCTTATTAAAGTGTGATCCATACAGCTGGGTGGCATCTCTAGCAGACTAAGAGGGTGCGTGTGTGCAGACAGACATACTGAGATGCATCATCCGCGTGGATGCGTGTTCAGAGCATGTCAGGACTGGGAATTTTCACATTTTTACATTGATTTTCCCTGACAGTTTGAGAGGAACATGTATGGTGAACAGAGTGCTCAAATCCTCTTCACTTGTGTTTCCCATTTTCCTCCTTTCTTTCTGCCGTCCCCTCCTTTCTTTATTTTGGTAGCACCTGCTAACTTATTTCAGGGGCATTTGCAAGGTTTTCTGACTATAGCTGTTGACCACCATCTAGGGCTGACCTTGATGGGTGTAGGACAGTAATGACATGTTTTCTCTTCAAGAGAGAGGAGGGAGGGTCCCTCAGGAGCAAGAGGACAAGGCTTTGCTCTGACCATGGCACTGAGCTTTTACTGACATGAGGCACATCACAGGGGCATCTTTACTGCCTCCAAAGAGAGTTTTACAATGACTAGGTGCAGGACAGAGCCATGAAGTGCTGCACTATAGGTTTGGAAAGCAGCCTGTTGGGGCTGGTGCAGTGCCTTGGATCTGCTGGAGCCCAGCAGCACATACAGGTGTTCTGGAAGATTTTCAGAAGTGACTGAGAAACTTCAACTCCCACTGACTTCAGCTGTTAAACTGCTTTTCTTTTCACCACCAAAAAACCTAACTCCTGATTCTTGGTGCTGTTACAACTCTGTGCAGAAACACATGTGCAAGAGGGCTTGTGACCCTGAGACACCCAGCTCTGAAGGCAGTCTGGGTGTTCCTACAGGGCCACTGCTCCCAGACCAGGGCACACTGCCCTCCATGGGTCCTTGCTTTCCCCTCCTGTCAATGCTGATTACAGCCTGGGATAGCCAAGGCAACTGGAGCCATGCCCCATTGTAGTGGTACTGGTTTCTACATGTAAGTGGCTGCTCATGGATCCCCCTGCCTCCTTCTATTTGACAAAGAGCAGCTTTTTAAAAACAACTGAGATCACACCTGAGAGTTCACCTCAGAGGCAAGTGCCTGCCTGGCCGGGAGAGTGGGCTCTGGCCTGAGGGCCAAACCCTCTCCCTGCCCTTAGCTGGTTGGCAGTAGCAAGGGACAGGATCTGTTGGGCTGCTCTCTAAAGCAAATGTTTGTTGGATCAGACAGAGCTGCTTACAGCTTGGCCAGCAGTGTGGCGAGCCTCTCATCGATGCCCACACAGCTTGGCTTTCCTCCTGCCCACAAGTAACCCCAGAACAACTTGGACAGCATCCATGGGCATACCAAAAGGGAGTGGGTGAGAGGTGCCAGCCATAATGGTAGGGTCACATCACAAGGGACGGCAGCTGCAGCATAGTGTGAATGAAATGCATTCAAATAGAGGAACTTGGAAAATGTCTGACCCATGCTAAAAGGCTCTATGAAAGCCTACTGTCAAATATTTGTCTTATCTTGAAGCAATAATCTTTTTCCTTTCTCTTTTCTCTTTCAAATACAACACATGCATGAATAGTGAATAGGACACAAGCCTGTACAATGTGATCTGGAAGACTCTGCTTGAGCAGGGAAGTTTGACCAGATGACCTCACTGTGGTCCTTTCCAACCTTACCCATTCTGTGATTTTGCAGCAGTGGTGGGGAGAGGTGATGGCTAATTTGGATGCTGTGACACTGCGGGCAGAGCTTTGAGAAGTGAAGGAGCAACACCTCTGGAGACTGAGCTTCCCCATTTATCCACAAAGCATATGTAGTGTGAGCTGCTGCAGGGCAAACCCTCTCAGTCTATCTGGGCCCACCCTGGTGGGTACAGCTGCCAGGATGAAAGAGGAGTTATGTTTCTGTGTCTTCTTCAGGCCTGGTCCTCTTGAATAAGACACAACTGAGAGTGAGCAGGACGTGCCTCGTCATTGGCATCTCCTGATCTCTTCTGTGCAAGTCTGTGCAAGTGGTGGGAAGTGGTGCAGAGCAGGTGCCTTTGCCAAAAATGTATTTGTCTTCTCAGCACCTTGTCCACTTTGTCAAGAAACAAAATACTTGTCAGGCAGTTGAAACAGGGTTAGTCTGTCCTCTGCCTTGCAATGGTTGGCAGTTGGGGCCATGGCAGCTGCTGCTCCTCCTGCTGCTCCTCTGCTTGCCACCCCTAGCTGTCATTCCTCCTCTCATGTCTACCTGAGATGATCACAGGACATGCTGCGTGTCTCATAGGGATGGCAGTGACATCCCTGCAGCCTCTCCTTTTCAGCCTGAGATCTGCACTTGCCTACACAAGCAGGCAAATGTGCATGAGCAAGGGGGGGTATGTGTGTATGTGTTAGGAGGGTGATGTTTGAGCAGTGAATCCCTCTTTCCACAAAGCTCTTTTTGGTTAGAGGGATGTAGAAGGGAGATATGCTATAGTTCCGTCCCCTTGTGCTGCTGGAACTGAGGGATGGAGGAGCTGTGCCCTGAGCTGACAAAGCTGGAGCCCTGAACCTTTGCCCTCCAGGCTGGAAGAGGTCTGGGAGTGTAACTCTCCTGAACACTCGACTTTTGAAGGTGAGGGAGAAGTATAGGAAGAAGCATAGGAAGAAGCATAGGAAGAAAGTGACCTTTCTCATTGTCAGGGTTAGTAGGGATTTGGTGACCAGGATCACTTTTGGCCTTCCAAAGTAACTTTTGGTGCAGGTGTAAAGAAGGGAGAACAGGAGACATGGCCACCCCAATTCCCATGGTTTCATTAACCAAAAGTTCTTGAAACCCTTCAAAAATCATTGTGAAATACATGTTCATGGGACGGCAATGATGAGAAGATGATGTGGTTCACTGGCAAGACAGGAATGTGCTATGAAATTTCTTAGCAAAGTAGTAAAGGGAAGGGACAAAAAGGAGATGATGGAGAGGGTTGTTGATCTCCCTCTCACCTTTCTCATCCTCTGCAGGTGTTATGTAGAAGACAGAAGCTCCAAGGTGGCCTGGTTAAACCGTTCCGGCATCATTTTTGCTGGAGAGGACAAGTGGTCCCTGGACCCTCGAGTAGAGCTGGAGAAGAGAAACCCCCTGGAATACAGCCTGCGGATCCAGAAAGTGGATGTCTATGATGAGGGGTCCTATACATGTTCAGTGCAAACACAGCATCACCCCAAGACTTCCCAGGTTTACTTGATCGTGCAAGGTAAGCAACATACCTGTTAAGAGAGCAAAATACACAGTGAGTGGGGGGATCTGTGTCTTTCTTAGAGGAACTCCAGTCAGTAGCCTGTGTATTCCTTATGTTTACAACAGGAGCCGGCAGGACTGTCCCCTTCCACTGCAGCACAGCATGACTTTACTCTGCTGTCAGTTTGTCCTTTTAAAAGTGGTGACAGAGCAGGGGACACCAGTGATGCCAAAACATATTCTAGTATAATGCAAACCTGGCTCCTTGCTCTGGTTGTTTTGGCACTGAGGGGAAAGCATTTGTTCATAATGACACTTGTCAGAACATTGTGCTTGCCTCATCTCTTCCCAGACAGCCCTCTTGTTTCTTCGCCTCCTCCTTCCTCGGGTTTCCTTTCTTTTTTCTTGTGTCAACAAGCTACTGTACTGTGTTTTTTGGCCTTCCATTGTCAACTCTTTGCAAGGCTGGGGAATTAATTTTCCTGGGTGTTTTTCTGTGCTGGGTCATTGGTTTGCAGGGTGTGCTGTCGCTAGGCATGTGTGAAACCTGGTACCTGAGATAGCTGCCATGTACCTTATGTTGCCCTCTCCTTTTTTAGCTGCCCTCCTCCTGTGTGTGTTGTAGGGAACTGGAAACTTGGCAAACCAGCACTGTCCTATCTGTCTGCTTGCATTTATGGTATAACAGACAGTAAACACATTAAAGGGTTCACCGATTACTGGTAAGGGCATTAGTGAGTTTACTTGTTCCATCCTGTCCTGACCAGAATACTAAACAAGTGAGTTTACTCAGTTTTGTTTTTCTTTTGATCTTCATGCCACTGTGTCTATCTGCCCATTTATCTAAAACATCTAGAGAGCAGCTTAGGTGATGGGTATGTATAAATGCATTTGATACATATTACAGATATGTTCGATTTCTACATTATCTTTCAGGCTGGGATTAGTTATTTCTCCTGATTTGTCTAGTAACGCTGTAGATTTTTATTCCTCTCAGCAAGTTTTTTCAATTGCTCTAGATATAAATGCATGCACGGAGGGACTTTTGCTGGTACTGCTTGGCAAACTGGGGGGGCTAACTAGCTTACAAAGTGTTTATCTGCAAGGTGAAGAAGTCCAGACAAGTGGTCAGAGGTGATGCTTTACACACAAGCATAGTGAGACAGAGGGCTCCTGGTTTGTCTTGCACAAAATCCTCCCCCAGCAGCATGAAGAGCAGCACAAACCAGCATACAGAGCAGCTCCCCCGGCCTGGCTGAGTGTTCACTGGAGTGCTCCTGGTGTGAAATGCACTCAGCAGCCCTGGAGCCGTACCCTGCCTTGCTGCTTGCTGTAGCAGTGCATAGCTAACCGTCTGGAGGTGGTTTATTGCTGGTAAAATCTTGCAGCGCACAATTTCCATTTACCTGTCAAGAAAAATATAGGGATAAATGAATTTTAGAGCCATGCACATGTATTATTAATTTTATTTGTGCCTATTAGGTATGGGCCTAAGCAGCAAAATTGAGTTCTCTAGCGTAGCTTTCACCTAAATATATAGGTATCCAGCTCTGAACTACTGCCACCTTTCTGAGAATGAGAAAATTTAAGTTTTGACACACCTAAACTCTGGATGCCTGTAAACAAAGTATCTGTGGGTAATCTTCTTCTAATACCTGCCACAGATTTAGCCAAAGACCCATTGTGATATCGTGTTTACTGTAATCCTGTAATTAGGTGAAATTCATAGCTTTAATTTTTCTAAAACTAAATTTCATCTGGAAAAAAACCCAAGCAAAATATAAATAAAAAATCCTTTACAATTTGGAAGAGTTAGTCTCATTTTAAAACATGTTTTAAAAATAATCTTAACTAATAAAACTAATTTATTAGAAAAGAAAAGTATGTTATAAAATAATCCCTTTTGTCTCTGAGTATCATATAATCATATTGATTGCTATTTTTCTCAGATTTGCAGGTTGTCTGCCTGAAAAATAGTCTGCTGCTAGTACAAATTAAAGGAGTTTGGATATTGAGTCAAGCTAAGCTTGTTATTTATTTAATGTAGTTTATTTACTTCTTGTGTTTTTGTGTTCATAAATATCAAAACGTAGGCTATATAAAGCTGTGGGCATCCCAAATGTAAAAATAATAAAAAAAAGAAAATACAGCTCCTGAAACATTAAACGACAGGGTGGTCAATTGATCTGCCTGGTAATCTGTGAAGAGAATTTCTGGAATGATGGTCAGTGATTTCCTTCAAACAAGCCCAGGGAAACAGAAACAAGCCAGGGTCAGAGACACCTTGCTGGCTTTGTGCACACAGCTGATGCCTGGATTTGCCAGTGAAAGATCCTGCAATGACAGTTGCTCATGCCCTGGAAACAACAGGCTGTCTTAGGGCCATGCCCAGGCTTCCCGCTCTGCTCGCTCACCTCTGTCATGGATTTTTCTGATCCCCTCTGCACTGTATCCTAAAGACAAGTCCTTTATCTCCCCTGGTTCAACTGTGTCATTTGTCTGTCTCTTGTAGAAACCCAGCCTCTATTACCCCTAGAAACAAATGAGATAGCTATACCAGACACTAAGAAATGAGTAGGCAAATACTAGAGGGCTGTTGGAGCCCTTATAACTAGAGACCACTCCATGTCCATAATGCCAGCTGAAATAGATGGCCTTTGGTGTATCCTGAGGCTACACTGCATTTAGGTCACTGCAGTCTAATGGAGTTGCCTTCTAGAAGCAGATCCTTTCCTTCCTTGAGAAAATCAGCTTTCTCCAGGGTGAGCTCTGCTTGGTAACCTCTGCTGGCCAGAGATGCAGAAGTTCTGTCACAGAAAGAGGGACATCACCTTCCTAATGTATGTGCCCGTGCCCTTCAGTATTTCCAAGGGAAGATCCAGTTCTGGTTTGTCAGCCAGCACGAGTCTCTACATAAAAGCCTACTCAGTCTGCTCCTTTCCTCTCGAGTTTATATCTACTGATAGTATCGTCCTGAACTGGGGCATATTGCAGACATCTAAAAGATCATAATTAAACAACACTTAAAAAAAAATCAGAAATTCATGGACAGCTAAAAGTAGAAAAAGTTTTCTTCATAGGCCTTTCCTGCTTTTCAAACATAAAGCCAACTCTGCTGGTAGAAGTAGGCATTCACTGCCAAAAGATTCATCAGTGCAACTGTGGCCTTCTCTTCTGTCTTTCTCACCCAGGTGGGCAGCATGACTTGCAGGGTGGATTGGACTGGAGGGAGCTGTGTCTGTGCAGCTCAGTTTTTACCAGATGCTGGTGCTGCACTCTCTGCACTGGAGTGCATGAATGAAGAGAATGCTCTGAACCAGCACCTCATTCAAAGCATTTTGTGCTGCTTCAATTGGAGTATAATGGCCACTAGTGAACCTTTCTGTTCCCTACCCCAGATATTTCTGTTGGTGTCTAATCAGAGGAGTAAACACTTGGAAGGACCTGCAAAAGATGGTCTGGTCCCTCCTCAGGCAGTGAGACAAGACCAGCTGTAGAGTGGTTGCCCCTAAGAGGTATTTTTTGAGGACACCCTGTGCCTGTATAGCTGGTGCATGTCCATTATTCACTCTCCTTGCATTTGGAAAGCCTTCAGTAAAATATGATTCAAATTGATTTTGCTGCCAATTATTTCTGGTCCTTCCAAAATATGGGGGGGTTATTTCTCCTCCTCTTCTTTAGAACTACCTTTTATCTTCCTGAAACCCATTAATTCCTGTGTCTCAGGTGCCTCTAGTCCAGCTTAACAGGCTCACTGTTTCTCACAAGTTCTGTTTTCCAATCTTTGTGTCATACATATTTCACTACTGTTTGATTTGTCTACATGTTTTCTTAAATTTACTGTCCAAACCGAAGAAAAGAGTTCCAGTTCAGGATTCAGTCATGCAGATACAAATACCAGCCATGTTTTCCATATCACACTTCACTTACCTAACCCGAGAATGAAATGAGATTTACCTTTTTTTTAATAAGAGTGCCTCATTACTTTCACTTAGTCTCTCTGCAGCTTTCTAACCCTCTCTCACTGTTCTGCAGCACAGTCTGCAGCTCATTCTCCACTTCTGTATTTGAACATTAATTGTTTTTCCCCCCTTCCTGAGCACAGTGCTTTGTGCTTGCTGTTGCTGGATGCCATCTGGTTGGTTTCTCCATGGAGACCGCTTCTTCAATTTACTTATGATCCTGGTCTCCAAAGCACTTGCAACTGCCCCCAACTTGGTGTCATCGACAAAAGTCAGGTGCCTTCTTTCTGTTCCATCATGAAGGTGTTAATTAAAGTATTCAAGAGATCAGGACACAAAAGCAGACTGTGGTAGAAGCCCACGAAAACTTCCGTCCCTGGTGGATAACGATCTGTTGATTGCAGCTCTTTGAAGCATCCTGATGGTGATTTAACATCCACCATATTCTCGTGGATTGTTGAAGACTGTCAGGTCTTCTGAAGTCAAGATATATCTCATAATCACACATACTGCTCCTGCATTATCTAGTATGCCAGATATCCTACAAAAAAGGGAAATGAGGCTGGGGTAGCATGATATGTGCTTGCCAAAAGTACATTGCTTATTTTTTCCTTCACTTTGTTATTATCCTCTCGGTGCTTATAAATGGGATGTTTAATCATTTGTTCCAGTATGTTGAGTGACTTGTGCCAGGAGAATTGAGTCGTAACAGGGACACAGTGACTGCCCCTTTCCCAGCATTACCTTGGGTTCTTGTTCTTTTAGGGTGATATCTCATGCCCTTCTCAGGCATTAAATATCAATAGAGAAATCCCTATAGTCCTTGTCTCATCAGGGTCACAGGCACAAGGGCACAGAGATCTTAGCATGCATAGGGTTTAAAAGTTCTGCAATAAAGCCTTTCCAAGTCAATCTAAATGAATAACTCTACTAGGAGGAAGCAGATGGTTGCTACATTTGCTGTCCAGATCCTTTACAGCTAGGCATCATTGTGAATGGAGGTGTTTGGGAACTTTTCAATGAAACAAAAACATTCCACTGTTTTTGACTTTTATGTTTTAATTTAATCAGGAAGGTTTTAAAGGTCTGAGGTACTTTTTCTAGTCAAATTTGGGAAGACAAAAAGGTATAGCATTGCCACAGCCTATCTAAAAAATGGAGCATTCAGTTGAGGTATGGAGAACTCATGTTCACATTTTTGCCCAGAGCCTGGGACTCCTGCAGACTCACTAACATTTCTTGTGATTCCCAGTTATTGGCTGTTCAAAGATGTGGGTTCTCCCTTGGTTTAATGTTTATTTCATGAAAAAAAAAAAAAAAATAAAGGGCTTTGTCATTTTGGCAAAACGAAAACAAATTTGGAAATGTCAGCAGCAAATGTTCACAAAGAGGAATGCTTGTTTACTGCCCAGTCTTAAGCACAAACCCAAAGTCAAATGCATAGAAGCTAAGGCCGAATTCTACAGTTTTCTTTCTAACTGATAGTCATTAATGTGTGATAAAAAGCACAGAATGTAGCCTTTCTCCATTATGAATTGCCTTTGTAGAGCTCCTTGCTTGCAAAGATTGAGTCATTGTTTCAAAGTGGTATAAAGATGTATTTGTTGTTGCTAGGATTTAACCATAGAAAAATTATTAATAACTCTATGAGTAGATTAGCTGTGCTCCCTCTCAGTCTACGCTTCTGAAATTAAAGGACTTTGTGCTAGTGACTGGTACAGCACAGCAGAGAGAGATCCTTTACCCAGAAAGGCAGCTGAACCCAGTCTGGTTTCCTCAGCGTGTGAACTCCTCTGCCAGTGAGCCCCTTGGTAAGAGCTGGGTCTAGGGCCGAGGAGGGAGGGTGTTGTCCACCATGCCTGGAGATATTTGTAAGACGTGTAAATGCAGCGCTTAGGAACATGGCTAAGTGGTGGACTTGGCAGTGCTGGGTTAAAGATTAGGCTCATTCATCTTAGAGAGCTTTTACGACCCAAACAATTCTGTGATTTTATGTTCTGCCCAGACCTTGCCTTCATTTCTGAGGACAGCAATGGGGAAAGATGATGCTTTAGACTTAGAGACTGTGGGAAAGGTTTCTGATCAGAACTGAAGCAAGGCACATGAGTGGGTATTCTAGGAGCCTGAAGTGGTGGTAACTTCTGCTGGTCACCAGCCTGGGTCCTGAGCCAATGAGCCAGAGAGGGGGGTCATCCGAACAAATGTAGATGTTACCATTGCAGTGGTTTATCTTGGACTCCCTTTGTCATTAGTAAGGAGATGAGACTCTTCTCAGGCACAGCCCAGTTCATCCTTAAGTAGCCATCCAAAATTCATCAGATGAATTGACCAATGGAAATGTGATAGTCCCTCCCCTGGCTGTAGCAGGAAGCCCAGGGTGAGCAGTGCAGTTGGTGCCATGAATCCTCTTAGCCTTTCCACACCTCTTGCAGTCAATCTTCACTGGAGTTTTTTTCCTGCCAGAATATGTCATTGGTGGCTGTCAGGACTTGCAGTGGGTTGCTGGGAGAGACTGGAGCCAGACTGGTCTTGAGCTCAGCAGATCTGTGGTGGGAGCCCACCTTCCCCTGGCTTGTCTGGCCTTCCCACCCCTTCATCCTGCACTGGAAGCAGAATGGTTTGAAGAGAGCTGAAGCTATTTTTCCTTTGCTAGCTAGATGGTAAGGATGTCGGAGTCAGAGGCTGTTCTCTGAGAGATTTTGGCTTCCCCACTTGTGGGTGCAGAGCCCAGAACTCAGAGGGATCTTTCTGAGCACTAACACTGTAGTCTTTTTATTCCAGGGAGTATGCAGTAGGTCCACTTTGTCTTTTGCAGGACATAGGCCCAGTGGGAAAATGACAGCATATTTGGCATGCTGTTGCAAACAATAATGAGGTGACATGGGAATATGAATTTTCTGGGAAGTAGAAAAGAAAAGATCATTTTAGTGGGAATGGTGGGGGAGGAGAAAAAAAAGATTGGAGGGAGGAGATAAATTCAGGTTACTACAGGGACTGGAAAAGACGAGTCCAGTGTGCTTGGAAGGAAGTGACAGCAAATCAGTTTGATGGGGAAAATAAGCTGAGAGAACAGGGAATAATCTTGGGGAACTGAAGGATGTTAGGTCTTGCTGCACCCCTTTTGCTGTTACCATGGACCTTAATTTCTTACCAGCCAAATCATTGCAGAGTGTGAGACACACAATAGTATTGGTGGCAGTTTTTCTAGGTTTTCCATGCTGGTTTGTTTTGGCAAACTCATAAATTGCAGGAAAATGCACCTGGTGTTTCATAGGTTATCAAGGAACTTCCTTCCACTCCCCATCTAGTATTTTTATTGCCTCCCCATAGTGTCCTGATGCTCTTAACTTGTATTTTCCTATCTCCAGGCATGGCTGGAATGTTACTATGCATCACGGGCTTTGGCTCGTTATATTGGTTGGATCTTAGCACTTCCTAGTGCATAAATCAGGAGTTTTTTCTGGAAATATTTTGGTGCTTGCTTTGCAGGTGCAGGCAGGAGACAAAAACAGAATACTTCAAAAAATGCTTACTCATTTTGGAAAAAGAAGTATAGCACAAAATATATGGAATGCTTTCATATGGCTGGGAGGAAGGATCTTGATATGGTAATCCAAGTCCTTAGCAATATAAATCAGCTAAGCTTGAGTGGTCTCTTCAGAGCTGGATCAGCTGATTTTGTGTGATTTTGTCAGATCAGCTGATTCTAGATTCAGACCAGTCCTTTGAAAGATTTTGCCTTGTTATTTCTCAGTCTGATGTTCCCCGGCTACACTCCCCAGTCTTATCCCAAACTGTGAGACAGGGGAGTTAGGACAATATTTTTTTTTCACCTCCAAACACAGCAAGAACTTAGTCCCACCACCAAGTCCACTAGTCCTTGAGAGAGTTCAAATAACCATCAATTTTAAAGCCAACTGTGTTCCTTCTCCCACAGGTGGAAGAAAGCTCTGGTAGCACAATAGTGTTGCCTTGCCTTGTTGCTAGCCTTGAAATTTGACCCAAATTGCCCACAACAGGATATGTCCTCTTGGACATCCTAAGTCATAGATTGCCATTCCCTGTTCCCTCCATCATGACCTGTGTGTTGTCAGTAATGAGTGAATAATTTTTTTTGCCACATCCTCTTGAGATCTTTGTAGAAAAAAAGTATTAGTATGATCAGGAATAAATATCTTATTCATTTTACATAGCAGGCCTGTAACTGCTTAGTAGCCTGAAAGTGAGCACAAAATCTCTTTTTTAAAAATTCTCAAAAAGATCTGATCTGAAGCTTTGGATTTCTAACACAAAATAATGAGAAACAATATATATCTAGTCTCTGTTAGATACTTAAGGATCAGCTTGTCTCGTTACTTGCAATGTGGATGTAAGCCAAGGTTAATCATGCTCCACATTTCTCTGTCTCAGCTCAACCTCCTCCATAGCTTTACTGTCCATTTTATTTTCTTCCTTTCAGTTGAAAGAAATACTGCCATGTTGAGATTAGCCAGATTTGTGGTTTGCTCAGTTGAGCTTTTATTATATCCAAACCCTAGAGGTACTGAGAGCAGCTTGGCTTCCTGAGGAAACAAGAAGTGTGTATGGATTTATTTGTATGGTTATGCTGTTTGCTTGTCTTTCTGCTTGGCAGTCCTCTGCTCAGCTTACTCCGTCACCCCTCGTACCTGCTATGACCTTGCCCCAACAAGAGCCCCTAAAATTCTCCCACTGGACCCCTGCCTTCTGCATCCCTTACCAATGGGATGTGTGAAAGGCCGTGTGGTTGCAGGTTGGTTTGGAGCCACACACGTGCCAGCTGGTGGGGTGCCACCTTGCCTAAAACTGGTCAAGAACTCTGAAGGTTTTCCGAGGTATAAAGCATCAGGACCTAGGACACGTAGCTCTGGTAAAACAGGCCTTGTGAATTCCAGTGTTTGTGGAACAGTGTGTTCCTTTAGTCTGTTTACTTTATTTCATCGGTGCCAGTGGAGTCAATACTGCAAATCTGCCATGCTCAGAACTCCGTATGGGATGAAGTTCCAGATTCCTGGGGTCCACCAGCTCATGCTCTTTGGTTTTGGCTGCTGTGTTGCTATCTACACTTATTGTAATGTTTGTTAGTGGATGAGAACCTGGATCAGAATCTTGATTCCACTGAAGTTAAAGGGAATTTTGCTTCATTGGAGCCAAGATTTCATCTGAAATTGGAATTGGCTAGAAACAGATTGTAAAATAAATGGAGCCAGCAGTTCAAAAATAACATTGAGACTTATAGAAAGAAGCAAATTTCTTTCCTATCTTAACAGCTTTCAACTTTACTCTTTAATATTAATTAATTACAGAAAGAAAGAAATCAGCATATCAGGAAAGGGGAACAAAGAGATGGTATTTCTAAAATGAGACTGTCCTTTCAGAAGTGGCTCAAGGATTTGAAGAATGGGGAGAAGAAGGTAGGCATGGCCTCTGTGCTGTGCCTTCCTACTTCATCCTTGTGTCTGCTCGGTGGAACTTGACTCCAACTGACTCACAGTAACTGTGTGCTCTTACCATTTATCTCTCTGCAGTTGCTGACCCTCACCACTCCTGAAAGGATGCACAGTCTTTCTTTCTGGTGTGTATGCATGCTATGCCTTGTAGGATAAGCCTCCAGCTGCTTTCCACAAAAACAACAGGTGATAAATCGTATTAGGTAATAGGTTTTCAGGGTTTGGATTTTATTGGCTTTTTCAGAGCTGCAACTCTTCTTTTTATCTTTGAGAACATTGGAATTGCTACCCCAGTAGCAGCTCCTTAGTCACCAGAAAGTGAAGAAACATTCTGAGAAAATAATTACTTAATATCACATTTGCTGTATAGCTGCTAAAATGTCAGTAGTTGGTTGCTTGGGAAAAAAAAAAATCCACAAAATAACAGAATAGCAGTTTCATTTAATAAAGTCTGAGATGTGATAGTTAAGGGGAAAAAATAACTTTCCAAATGTGCACACAACAAAATAGACAAAAAAGAAACAGATTCTTAGACATATGGCTTCCATTTACAGAGTATTCAGACAGTGAGCACTTTCTCAAAACCCAACCACAGCTTTTGAAAACGTCTCTGAGAAAACAAATATTAGGTTAAAAAGTGTTAGTCTCCAACAGAAAAAAGGAAGAAGGTTGTTCCTGGGAATGAAACAAAGGTTGGCTTTGGCAGTCTGAGGGAGCATGAACACGAGGCTGCTCTTGCTGGCAGTGCTGGGTCTCTGCGTGTCACAGCTCAGGCTGTCAGTGGGCAGACCTGTGGTAGAAACTAAGCCCTGCTTGAGGAGTTGTAGGACTGTGTGAAAGTCTGAGAATAGAATCAAAAGACCATATTTTTTCTACAAGACTCATTGGGAGTGCCATCATTTGCCTGCCTGCCTTTTCCTGAAAGGGCCTTTGGAGATCCCCAAATGGGACTTGTGAGCTTTCTCAGTTCTGATATCAAAAGGCAGAGGCTGCTGAGGCTTGAGGAACGCTGCTGTTAAATTCCCTCCTTCTTCATGTATCAGATTTCCCTTACATTGTCCATTTGATGGCATGATCTTGTGCTTCCCAAGTCTTTCATAAAATGTTCTAGGAATGTCTTAATTTATTATGTGGACATATAAGAATGAGGAATGGTTCTTTAAAAATAAAATTTTTGGGGCTCCTAAAACAGAAAAGTAGACTACAACTATATTTTTTTCCTCATTCCCTGAAGGTTACCTTTAAAAAAAAAAATCTGTTGAGAAAAAAAATTGATAACTAGGGAGGTCCTCTTTAACAAAATGAGAATTGGATTTTGGTGATAAGTTTTAATTTAGGGCAAATAATTTAATTGGAATGACTCATTAATTTTGGGGTGCGTAAATTGGGCCTCTGGCAGCCTATTATCTTCTCTATTCCTTTCTGAGTCTTCTCTATCAGTAGTATAAGAAAAGCCTTTTGCCTTTTATAAGGTAAGGAGGCACTGCCTTTGAACGTGTGGGGAAAGGACTGTCGTGGTGCAATGATTTTAACGTAACGGTATCTCACCTTTAGGTGCCCTCAGCTTGTGAGATGCTCAGGCTGCAAGAGCAGTGAGTTTGTTTTTACAGTGTCTGGACAAATGGATACTCAGCTCTGCACAGGGTGTGGGCGATGTGGTGGGCCTGGGGCATCTGCCCATGGTTGGCTTGGGCAGAAGAGAGGTTAGTAGCGCTCTGTGTGGGAGGGCGGTCATGAGCTGCCTGCTGGATGCATTGAGAAAATTCTCTACAAGGAGACCAGAACTATACTACCAGAAAAAATTCTGTGTTAGGGCTAAAGTACTGTAAACTTTACTCTGAGTTTGTGGGTGAGTGGGACATCTACTCATGTTTTGTTAGCTGGGAAGTTCAGCTCTCAGCTTTAGTATGCAGCAAATATATCCATTAAATTGTTAAATGTAGACAGAAAAAGTAAAACACATTGAGTAAGGAGCGTTTTGCAGGGAGAGAAGCCAAGAAGCAAGATCCTAAACCTCAATTCCACATGGCCCTCACGCAGGTGCCGTGGCAGCAGCTGTAGTCTGGAGAGTCTCTTCAAAATGATTGTCCCCTTGTTAAACTGATGGGAATGTGACTTTTGGGTATGTTCCTGTTTTGAATGCAAAAAAAAAAAAAAAAAAAAAAAATTCTTTGAGAAGAACTATGATAAATCTCCCCAAATAGCTACAGAACAGACTGTGCAAGGTAGAAGCCTTATGACCTTGACTATACAAATCCAGCTATGATTTTAGGGATTATGAATGCATAGAGCTCTCAATTCATAATTTTACCTGAAAGATTAATCCACTTGTTAACCTGTGGGAATGAGGTTAAGAACCAGAGTTCATAGGGAGACCACCACTCATGAACCAGTTTGAAGGGAGTGTTAACAGAGTGTCAGTGACTGTTTCTACTGTGTTTTTAACTATTGTGAATATGTTTCACATAACTCATGGCATGCTTGTATTCCAGGAGAATATTTATAGCTGTGCAAAGTCTGTGGACCACCTTGGAAATTCAGGTTGACACCTTGGTTTTGCCTATACACTCTCTGTGGATAGTATCTGGGAAAGCTCTGGACTACAGGCCAGATGGCATAGATCAGCTCATGATCATGCCACTTGATGGTATTACCTTCTGGCATGGATAGATCATGGCCATACTACATTGGGCACTGGTGGAGAGGGCTGGTTTCCTCCATGCTCACTGTGGTGACCCTGTGGCCCTGAGACATACTTCTTTTTTGATTGCTTGATTTGTTACGTTTTCTGTTAAAAATTGCCTGAAATTATGCGAGAGCTGGGACACAGTCTGTCAAACTGGTGTTTTTATAACCTGATGCCAAGGGTGTGTGTTACATGGCACAAGAAGATACGGAGAAATTTGAAGGCTCAGGGCCTGTGGAGTTGGTGTTGGAGGACCTTCACTGGTGGAGGAAGCCAAACTTGGCATTATCTGCATGTCTAGAGTATGCTGTCCATATCAGCTGTGCCTGCTCCTACTCTGAGAGGGGATGCACTACTTCATTCCAGGAAAGAACCGGGGAGTGGTCTCATGTTGTGTGCACGGCTGTCCAAAGGACTGGAGCAAAACCACGAGACTGTGGTTTGCTCTCTGGAGCAAAAGAGAACAAACCACTTTAGCAGTATAGACATTGCCATTCAAGGTCATAAAAGGTTCACCTCATTTTAACAAATCCAGGTTGTGTACATGGTGCTGCTAAATAAATTACACAGGGGTCCTATCAGAGACAGGACTAAAATCCAAGTCCAGAGATGTACATCTCTGTCATTGAGTCTTTTAAGTGTGACTCTCTTACTGCGTGGCATCTCTGATCTGTATGAACGTAAAGTCATGCCAGCAGAAGTGGCATACTGCAGGTGAGATTCATCACACTTAATCTTGGACATCTGAGTGTTAGTAGCACAAATCTAAGCTAGTCATCTGGCCCTCATCTGTAGTCTGTTGTGAGGAGTTGGCATCTTACTCTTAATGCTGTCTGCCTTGAGATAATGTGATGGATCATCCTCCAGAAGTCCCTGTTAACTTTGGACTACAAGAGGAATGAGAATGACTAACTTAGATTTACACAGCAAACTTCTTGATGCCTGAAATTTGGTGACATGAATCCACCCTGCATGTGTATGTAGGAAAGATGAAACTGTGTAGAAGACTAGTTCTGGAGACTCTGGCATTACACACAGTCTAATACTGTGTCCTCAGCTGTATTGACAGGTGTTGACTCTTCCTCTTGCCATAGCTTGGATTGTGTGATATTAAATAGTATAACAATATCTTTTGTTTTAGTCTATAATCTGTTCTTCATTGGATAATGCTTTCAGTTATAATCCCTGACATATTTACCTGTCCTTGCAATGGGCAGCTGTATTCCCCTCCAAATCTCTTGCTTTAAGCCTGACATAAATTCATACAAGCTCTCCCAGTAGAAGGTTGCCATCTCCTTGATTCGATATTCTTGCTTGCCGTTTCCCACAGTGCCAGAGGGTAAGGGACTCCCCTGAAAAGATTTCTGTACTTCCTGCCACCAGCCCAGCATAGCCTGAGGCACAGGCTAAATTTTTCACAGGATGAGTAATGCTATTCTAGCCCAAATTATTCCAGAGCACTTCATTTTTCTCCTGGATTTCATGCTGCCCCGTCTCTCTAGTCCTTGAACTCCTTTGAGATATCAGTAGTGTTAGACCCAAGTGTTTTTTAGTATCTTCTTTCTTCTCCCTGGGGGTAGAACCATCTAAGATTTAAAGAAGAAGCTCCAGATATTTATTCACTTGCACGTGTAGTTCTAGGGAGCTGCAATGCCTGTTGCATACCAGTGCTGGATGCTGCCATGCTTGTTTCCATCTCTGGTGCTGCAAAGTCTGTTACTCCCTATGGCTTTCTCTATGAAGTGTTACCTTCTTCCTCCTGGGGTTCAAGAGCACACTCCTGACTGGTCTACCAGCCCTTTCCACTCCCTAAAAAAACCCCAAAAAACATCTCTCCATCTCCATTTACCCAATCCTATTGGGTTTGTGGGCACGTTTCTCACAGCAATTGCAGAAACTCTTGAGTCTGCACCTGAACAGCAGAAACTCTCCTCTCTTTGGCTCCCAGATCAAATCAAATTGGTGTTTATTTCATTGCCCTGATAAATTTTTTATTAACTGTGTTAGAAGCCTGTGAGGGAGAGAGAGGGGGAAGAGAAGAAAAAAGCTGTTCAGGAATGTAGACTGGGCAAAGTGCCCACGATTAATGGGGTAGCAGCAACCAGCGGGTATTTGAAAATTCACCGGTGCCAACTGCCAGGAGGTTTTTGCTGCCTGTGACAGCTGGTCATCATTATTGTACGACTGCTTCTTTGTACATCTTAAATCTGTGTCTTTGTGTCTTACCAAGTCATTCTCAGTTTCTGTTTTGCAGGGACATGCTGAAGCAATTAGGGCATGTTGGATGATTGCAGGGATGAGTGAACAGTGTTGGGTAATACACAAAAATTACAATTTCTCTTCTATGCTAACCCTAATTCCCATATCTCAAGATGAGCTTAAACCACTGTCCCAGAGACAGGCCTCCCTCAGCATTGTATGAATTTGAATTGCAGCTTTGCAGCTCTACCCAGTCACTTGGTTATTCCTTATTCGTGGCTGCTACTGGGCACTTGGACTCTTCAAAGATTGTTACAGCCCATATTTAAGGAAGCAAATCCCACCATTTGGTACATCATATATGTTGCTATGTGTCTGCTGGCTCACTAATGAAATAGTGAAAACCTAATCTTGGTGAGGGGTTGCAAACTCATTAGCAGCTACTGAGGGCAAACTGAGACTACTGGTTTTGTCACCGAGCCTGAGGAGAAGAATCTGTAAGGCTAAATTTCTTGTATGTGTCTGCCAGAAGCCCACCTACGAGACATCATGTCTCCTTGGGAATGAAGTAAATCCATCAGATAGGCTAAAGCAGAATAATTGCTATAAAGGAGGATCTCAGAACAGAAAGGTTAAGTACAATGCTGGTACATTCAGGTGGGGGTGAAGTGGCAGTAGCATTCATCTGTCTGTGGAGATGTCAGGGGAGATAAAAGGCTTATACCGGTTCTCATTAAAATTTTTGATCTGGAGCTCCCCACAACAGGCAGTGGCTTGACTAAATGTAGGGTTTACTTGCAGAAAGACTTCTTAAGGATCTAGAGGGGACTCAGGCAAAATGCATTTACAGTGTCTGACATGAAGGGAACATATGAAATAGAAAATTGTCTTGGATGCTATACCCCCCAGGAGTTTTGTAGTTTCTATTCCTCCTTGATCTGGTACATTCAGCCACTGGCCTGTTCTGGAAGGGGAAGCTCAGACCACTGATGGGAAGAGCTGTCTTGAGCTCTTATGAGGTGTACAGTCATGCCTTCTCAGGAGCTTTCCAACTCAGTCCTATTGAGCTAACAGCAGAGTGACCTGATTTTTTTGAAAGATTTATCTGGGGCACACTTGACACCATGCAGAGAAAGAAGGAATGTATTTTTTTTTGGATGAATAGCTTTTTCTTTTCATGGCAGCCTCAGAAACCTGGAATGGGAAGAAGCTGTGATTCTTGAGAAGGATATGCCTTTCAGTTGGAGAGGAGACTGAAGTGTATCTTGAAGAACATTGTTCAGCCAGGGATGTTGGACTTGGGAAATAAATAAGAGACCAGACTAAAGCTTCTGTGGGACATGGCACCTCAGCAGGGAAATACACTAACAGCATTGTTTACGTTCTCTAAGTATGAATGGGTATCCATGCTGTGAACATTTTAACTTTTTTTTTTTTTTTTGCTTCCACATCTCTGCAATAAAATGTATTAAAAATTACTGTGCCAAAACCCAAGTACAGAGGTATTCCAGATTGTGTCCCTGTAAGCCTTTGTGAGGCAGCCTCACGAGGCACTAGCTGGCAGAGGAACTCTTTAAGTGGATCCAGACTGTTGTAAATCAGTGGGAAAATGCTTCTCATAACTTGACTGGTATTTTAGTTTATCGTCAATTAATGTTGCCTCTTACAGGGTCTCAAAGTATGCCACAGTTCAGGTTCTTCAGTGAGTTTGTTCATTAGAGGACCAATCACTGAGTTGTCTGCCTTGGCAAACCAGGTGTTCTTGTCATACATCAGTTTTCTTCTCCTTCTCTTTTGCTGCTAGTGAGTTCTCACCATCCCCATCATGTCTTCAATTCACTTGTTCACAGTAATACAAAATGTCTCCTGCCTGAGGTCAATCTCCCTGTGATAAAAGTCTTCCATAGAATTAGTCAGGCTGGAAGACAGGCAGGTATCAAAAGTGTAAACCTTCAGAAAATGGTGGCAGGCTGTCAGTTCCCATTAGCAAATGCTACCTGGGCAGCCTGCTGACTCTTCACCATTGTAGGTGGGAGAGAGGTGTTTTAATGAGCAGCAAGGGAGTGGAGAAGGGAACAAAAAAAAAGTAGTTTAGATTTGAGATACTTCTGGTAGTGGATGACAGACATGTGTGTGCATGCTTGAGTTCATGTAGTGTTTGACAGCTGGTTTATATCAGTGCAATTTCACTGACTTCAGAGAAGTTGCTCCTGATGTTTTCCAGACCAGTGCTGGGGTGTGCTGGATTGGATCTAGGTGCAAAAACACCCTCAAACAACTGTCAGACTCACCAAGTATTTAAAGTAGTTGTGTACTTCTCTGTGGAGGTCATAGCTAGGACTCTCAAGGGCAGATCAGGAATGGGATGTATTCAACTGTGAAATAGCCTCCCAAGGGCAAAGGTAGAACAGTAATTTTCCAGAAACTTTAAAGACTAGTTGGCCAAAACACTATTAGATATGCAGCAGAGAACAAACCTGCCTTTCCGAGTGCCCCTAGCTCTGGAAGATGGAATAAGCGTGCAAATGATTCTTCTGTCTCTAGAGTACATGAACATCTAAAATCTGAATTGCTGCAGGTCCCATTCTTCTCCCTAGCATTCGACCTACATTTAAATTCTAATTGACTTAGAGTGAAGACTCATAAAGCTTTCTCTGTTTTGCCCGGATGCTGAATCCTCAATGAAAATATAAACTGTGCCATTAGATGTTGGGCGGATGTTGAGCATAAAGAAGCTGGATTAAGCTGAAAATTGCACAGCTCATTCCAGTTAGTCATTCTGCATATAAAATGCTCAAACTGACTATACTTTTAGTGTGGAAAGACATTAGTATAACTGAATACATCCCCACTGGATATTTTTCTTAACACAAAAGTTGATGCTGGGATAGTGATGGAGATGTCATATGCCTTCTTCAGTTTTCTAGACAGGTCCAACATCTTCCTCCCTACTAGGAGCCCCTTTTACTTCTTTAGAAAATGCATTGTCTGCCTGGGTGCACTAATGATACCAGCACCTGGCTTTGCCCACTCTACTGGGATCCAAGGGAACTATGCTGAACTGGTGAGGACACTGCCTGAGTACATTGTCAGTGCAAGCTATGTGACTGGTGGGACTTACCTCACTCAGCTGTGTCCTTCTAATGGGTACCTAATCTGAGGTAGTCTTGGAAATGCTTGGAATGAATGGACCTCTCAAAATCACTCTCTATTCATTAGCTCTAGGGTTAGGTTAAAAGTAATAGACTCATAGAATCAGAATGGTTTGGGTTCGAAGGGACCTTAAAGATCCTCTAGTTTCAATCCCCCTGCCATGGACAGGGACACCTTCCACTAGTCCAGGATGCTCAAAGACACATCCAACCTGGCCTTGAACAATTCCAGGGATGCACTTAGATTAAATGTCTTATTTTAGGAGAGTAAATTGACTGAAGAGAATTACCACCACTACCTTTACCAGCTTAAAATTGATGAGTAAATTCTACTGCAGTTTGTTTTCTTAAGAAAATTGTGTTTATGCATCTACCAACTGCCTGATTCTGATTGTCTCTGAAGAGCAAATAGAGTTATGTTTGTGTAAGCATGAGGAGAACTGGTTCAGCATTAAAGGTTCCAAGTAACCTGAGACAAAATAGCTTCTTCCTCATTACAGTCTATCAGTAGTGAGGTGCCTGTGGGCCTCCCCGTCCTTCTTGGACTGATCACTAAAAATTCCTGCTCTAATTTATGCATCAGAGGGAACTTTGCATAGAGGTGCAGCTTGCATTGTGTATTATTAGGAATTATTAGAAACATTTTCTTCTGTCTTGCTGTCTGTCCTCAAGAGCTTGCCCATAAAACATTCACCACAGGGAAGGGAGTCTAGCATACTGTTGGAACTTGATTCAGTGTTTGACCATTACATTGCTGAAGTCCAGGGTGAAAATTAGGATTGTAATTCTGTCTTTTGAGTTTAAAAGGGTTTCGGCTCTTTATATATGAAGAAGGATCCCCTTTCTTTAGCCAGTAGAGCTCTCAGCAGCTCATGGCCAAAAGAAGAAATAAATCTCCAAACCCTTATAACTGGAGTTCTCCACACATGCAGTAGTTGGCAGTAAGGCTCAGGAATGATCAGGAAAAACACTCCCCGAGCAACTCCTGTAGCACGCTTCCACTTTCCTATGAGATTCAGGGTTGATAAGACCAGATCTTCTGATGTTTGACCATACAACGCTCCCAGCCCTCTTTTCTAATCCTTTGGAGCAGGACGGCCTGAGGGGCTTGACCTCTTCCTTGTCTGAAGTGCAAAGGGCACACGCATATTTGGGTTTCTTCTCTAAACCATTGCAAATTGACAACCAATACAAAGAAGAGAAGGAAATAAATATCTCTTTATGTTAGGCTTGTCTTGATATGTCTCGGGCCCCAAGAAGACTGTTGGGGACTTCCATGTTACTGGTGACTGTCCTGGAAGATAGTCAAATACTGTGACAGAGAGCAGAATCAAAACTTTTAAATAGGTTAAAAAAATAGGTTGCACCTCATCCACAGGGCAAAAAAAGGAAAAGGAAGAAAAAAAGTTGCATTTTCCCTGTTTCTCCAGAGCAAGTAGCTAGTTGTTGGCAGAGTTCCTGTGCCTGAAGGCATCGCAAGATGATGTGTCTTATAATGGCTGCACACCTCCTGCTGTGGGCTGTGGGATTTGGAGGAGAGGAACCGAGGCTGGCCAGGAGAGCAGCTCACACAGTTGGCTTCCAGCTGCTGTTGTCATCCTGTTACCTGGCGCTGCCTTCTCATCAAGGGTGAAGGTGAGGTAGGGCTCCTCTTCCAGCCGGGCCATCCCCGGCTCATCCCACCACACCAGCTGTGGGAAAGCTTCGCCTCATCACTAGGGCAGTACAGGAGCAGAACAAACAAAATGTGTGTGACAGGCAGCATGAAAACAGGCAACACCCTCCTGCTAAAATACTCCGAGGGGAACTGCAGTGCCTGCTCCCAGTACGAGGCAGTTGGAAAGCCAAGGCCAACCTGACTGAGAAGAGCGAGGGAGGCAGGAGGGAAAGGAGGCTTTGCTCACCTTTAGAGTAGAGAGCAAGGTCACTCCTGTGTTTGGTACCTCCTTGGGGGTATCTAGATCCCATCCTGTGCTGTGCATCAGGCTTCCAAGTAGCTGTGGGGATATATTCTCTGAGCTTCAACTCTTGACTTGTAAGGCTGCTTGCAGAAGGCTGGTAGACCCATGGTATGCACCTGGCAGGTTTTCAGAAGTGATTCCATGTTATCACAGGTAATTGTAATGAACATACAAAGCTTCACTGCACAACAGGTGGTGTCTTCTGCCCTAACTGGAAGGCTTTAGCAGAAACCAAGGGTTCTGATGGCCAATCTCCTTCCAATTTCAGCCTATTCTTGACCATCCTGTCCTTTATCTTCAGAGAGATTCACATTGGAGGAATACCCCAGGGAAGGAGTGCTAGTGGTAGTAAGGCTGTTGTTTGGATGGTGGAACAGGAAAGAGAGGCTGTGTGATGATGTGACTAGGGCAGTGATCATCCCCCTGTACATGGCACTGGTGAGGCTGCACTTTGAATACCATGTTCAGTTTTGGGTCCCTGGCTGCCAGAAAGACATTGAGGTGCTGGAGAGTGTCCAGAGAAGGGCAACAGAGCTGGTGAAGGGTCTGGAACACAAATCTGATGAGGAATGGCTGAAGGAGCTGGGGTTGCTCAATTTGAAGAAAAGGAGGCTCAGGGGCAACCTTATCTAACTACCTGAAAGGAAGTTGTAGCGAGGTTGGGGTTGGACAAGAGAAAATGGCCTCAAGTTGCGCCAAGGGACGTTTAGATTGGAGATGAGGAAAAATTTCTTCACCGAAAGAGTTGTTGAACTCTGGAATAGGCTGCACAGGGAAGCGGTGGAGTCACCATCCATGGAGATATTTAAAAGATGCGTAGATATGGCACCTGGGGACACGGTTTAGTGGTGGGCTTAGCAGTGCCGGATTATGGTTGGACTCAATGATCTTAGATGTCTTTTCCAACCTAAATGATTCTATGATCCTATCGTGTATCAAAGAAAGGTGTGGGGAGCTAGTCTGTTTTGTGTACCTGGAAAACCCAGCCAGAATCTGTGTCTTGGGGAGGATGCAGTGGCAAGACATAGGAGAGTCACCTTGAGTGCAGTACGGCAGTGGAGAAAACCCTGCATTTCACAGAGCTTAATTAAGTAAGCAGGGGGATTACATCAGAGATCCTGTGATGTCACTGCTGTGCCATAATACTGGAGAGACTGAGGAAAAGCAAAGCTCTTTTCCCTCTCTTGCTGATGCAAAAGCTCTCTAAGAGACTCTTGGTTTTGTAGGAATTTGCTTTTCCGGAGGAGGTTAACAAGCAGGGGCTGGTCTCTTTACCTCGCTCTGTTTCCTTTAATGAATTGGGGTCTTCCTCTACCGTATACACAGGCAGAGAAACAAGGGAGTGTGTGCAATCAGCTCTCACTCAGCTGGCCAACGAGATGTGAAATAGGTTCCAGGGTGGATGATACCCTTGAACGAAGTCACACTGACTTGTTTGCTGTGATAATGTATGGATGCTCCTTCCTTTAAAATCTCCTGTGTAATTCAGCCTTGGCACCTGGTAACTGGTAGCAAGTGAGTAAATTGTTGCTTCCTAATGGAGGTTAAATGCTGCAAGCCTTGTTCACAGCATCTTATCCAACTGTCCCAAATGCTCTCCTTGCCAATGGAAACATGCTCTTCAGGGAAGCCCTGACGCATGCAAATGTCAGAGGGATTCCTGCCTCCTCTATAGGCATCCCAAATACAAATTGTTTTCTACTGTGGAAGTTATGGTAGGCCACACTGGCTATTTCCCATTTAGTCTGGGGCATTTTTGCTCTGCAGCTCAGGCTGTCACTTCCATTTCTTGCTTGGCGTGCACTGAAACAGCCTTTTTTTCCATTGACAGCTTTTCTCACTCTGTGTGCTCTCTCCTTCTCATCTTCCATTTATTTCTTTCTTTTCCTTCTCTCGCTTCCTCTTGTCCATTTTTTTTATTTATTTTATTTTATTTTTTTACTTTGTGCTGGAGTACAAGCCTGGAGGGTTTGCTGCTGGGTACCCTAGTGCATCCGTCATTCATATTACCCACAGTAAGTCATTTCCCCCACCCTACCTCATTAATGCTTCAATTTCTCCATGGATATATTTAGGGTGGTAATTAGGTGTTTCACAGTGCAGGAATTATAGGACTTGAACAGCATGCTTTGAGGTCCTTGATAAACACTGATAATGAAGCCCGTGCAGTCAGGCTGTGGGAGGACACAGAGTGGAATAAAGGCTGCCCCTGGCACAGACTAAAACAAACCCCATTTTCAGTTCCCTTTCATGATGGGCTTCACAGACTTTGGTAGCCATGGTGTCCAAGTAGATAATGTATGGAGGAGGAACACACCCCAGACTTTTCCTCACCTTACTGTTCTTTGAGCAGCCACATAAAGCTTCCTCTTGTCAGTACCAACAGGCTCTTAGAGACCAGGCTGGGGGTTGGTGTGGGCAAATTACCTTCATTTAATTTATGGCTCATTAACACAAACTTTTAATTTCTTGATAGGCTATTAAGAAACAAAAAGAAGAGAAACAATGCAACAAAGGGAGACTGCTTTCCAACTGCTTCCTCAGGCTCAGTCTCACACCACCACCTTTCCTTCCACCTTGAGACCCCTCTCCCCTTCTTTTGGCCAGGTTATTTTCTGTCCCTGCAAGTCCTTTGGTTGACACAACAGGCAGTGCAGGAGATGGAGTTGGGACAGTATGGTTTCTCAGTGCTGCTCCTGGTTTCCTACCCTTTTTTTCCTCGTCTCTTTCCTTCTTACACTTTTCCTGCTACAGTCTGGGTCCTCCATGGACAGTCTCTTCAGGGATGTCACTGTTATAGTTGGGGTGCCCCATAACCACTTTATCTCCAAATTATCCCCCAGCACAGCATTCCTCTCTCCAAGAGCTGTTCCCAGCTCTTTCCCTACCAATGTCCCCTTCCACATGCATCCTTCTGTACCTGCTTCTCTGTCACCTCCTGTGTCTCCTTTTGTGCATCCTCACACCTTCTGCCTTGTTTCCTGTTGCTTCTCTTCTCACACTTCCCTATATGTCCCCTCCGGAACCCCCTGCCCCAGTGGTGCCACCCTTCTCTATCCCTGCTGGGGCAGTAGGGCTGGGACCCCTCTGACTGGCTGTTGTGGCATTGGGATGCAGATCCATGCTGGTTGTTGCAGAGCTGATGGGACCAACTAGGATTAGTAGGGGGGTGACCCCGGACCTGCTTCACACACGACACCCTGTGCCCAGCTCCCCAAAACCTAACAGTTATGCCCAAAAAGGAGTCTACAGCAAAAAGAGGGGCAATCCTGCGAGATGCCAGCCTAGCACTGCTCCCTCCCAATGGTGCAGATACAGAATCTGTGTGTGCTGTGCAGCTGCTGAGCAAACAAAGCAAGTCTGAGCGGGTCATTGGCTAATTGCTCGGTTTTATGGTTCCTCTTGCAGCTCTTCCCATGTGTTTTCTGTCTCATCAGAGGATCAAAACCAGAGTACTTTTGCAGCAGTTTGCTGGACGAAGAGATGTTTGCTTTGTATTTTTCAGGGGGTCACCTGTTTGGGCTGGGAATATTGGCTTTTAATTTCCCTCTTGCCATCACTCTGATCAGTGCTTTGTTTCGTGGGATGGAGCTTCTCAGCTGGCAGATGCTTGCATGTGAGGGGTGGTTTTGCAGAGGGCTGTGCAGATGTTTATGTGTCAGTGCTCCTCCAAATTGGAAGTGACATGCCTGTCAAAGTCAGGCAGAGCACGATCCCTGGGAAGGGGTGGGAGCAACTCTGCTAATGTCAGCTGAGCTATGCCAAAGCAAAAGCAATGCAAGGGAATGGAGAATGAGAATCACTGTGAGCAACCAGAGATACTATACACTAGATGGGTGGTGAGGGCTTCATTTTTCATCCTATGACTGACAGGCTTACCTTCATCTGTATCATCCCTGTAATGGATGTTGACCTCTTCTCTCCATCAGTGGAGCTTCAGTTGACAAATCCTGCCTCTCCCTCCTTCCCAGGCAGCATGTTAGAGCAGAACAAGGCCGTTTCATCAACTTTTGGCTTATTGTTTCAAAGGAAATTAATATTGCATGGTCGTGGTGACTGTCAGTCTTCTGAACCCAGAAGCCTGTTGGCTGATTTCCACCACAGTTGGGGGAGGAGTTAAAGCCTCAAGGCTGTTTGGGCTCCCATGTGTTTTATGCGAAGTATGACCCGAAAGGAAAGAAAGCCTCTTTTATTATCTTCATGGAGCAAAACCATGAAAGAATGAGCACAACTCTTTTTCAGGCATCAGCAAATCAATACAGCAACTCCACCTTTCACAGGAAAGCTGTGGGAAACCAGAAGTATGCCCAGAGAAACTTCATTATGCTCTTCATCTTTACCTTTGCTTCCATGTACGTGAACAAATATAGCTCCGAGTAACTCCTTTCCAAGTTATGTAGAGCCCTGGTGTTGCCAGGGTGTGCTGCCAGCAGAGTCACAGCACCTCGTACGCTGCAGAACCCGTGGTGGCTGCGGCAGCAGCCACTCCTGACGGGAACATTGCGTTGTGGGATTTCAGCTAGGGAATTGCTTGTGCAGGATGGATTTGGATTTGAGCACATGCTTCCATATTGCTGCAGTGACAGTAGGCAGAGGGTTTACATTGTTCCTGAAAAAAATAAAAATAGCTGGGTATAGGGATGTTTTCTCACCGGTGGACAGGGTAGGCTGTATCAAGTGGTGGGTTTTTTTGTGCACCTTTACAGGTGGTAAAAATGGAAAGCCACTCGTAGGCTGCAAAACAGCTCTGAGAAATGTTGTAAAGGTTATTGGGTGTGCTGATGTCCTGCTATCTGCCTTCTGTCCAATTCTTCTAGCCAGTACCTTTCATATATATTTCTGAATCTCTAGTGGAAAGACTCATCATATTTGTAAAGCTTTAAATATAGAACATTTCCAGAGCAGCCTGAGACCGTACTGGAGTGAGGTGAGAAAGGTAATTTTCTTTTTCTCTTGTCCCTTTCTTTTGTCTCTGAGACCTCCAGTCATAACCAAAGGACCTGCAAACAGCAAAAATGTGGAAGAATACATTTTACAGTTCCTCGTGGGTGCTCTGGCTTTATTGCCTCTGTGCTGGTGAGGACCAGGACCTCTGTGGCATGCCTGTAAATGAAAGGGGTGTGCTTGTGGCAGGGGTAAGCGAGCAGAACATATGTAACTCTTTGGTGGGAATGTTCTGAGCTAGCTAAATCCTTCCCCTTTACTCCAAACTCCTTCCAGCTATTCCAGCCCTGCACAAACATCTTCTCCCTCTTGTCCTTCCTCTTGCTTGTTCCAGCATCCCAAACCAGGGCCTTTGAGTTCTGCCCCTCCATCTAATCTGTGCTTCCCTGTCTAATGACATGCTCTAATGTGTGCTAACAGATGTCTGAGCGAAAATTAGCTGTGGTGTCCAAATCAATTAGACTGGAGAGGCTATGCAGGAACAATTGCTCAATAGGCCGTGTGGGTTGGGGTTTTTTTCCCCTTTCCCTTTCCTTTCTTTACAAGAGGTGAAATTTTGCAGCCAAGCCTTTGCCTGCCTCCCTGCCGTGCAAACTCCACTTCCATGCAGTCTACTGCCTCTGTGCTTAATGGGTTCTGATCTGGTCTCCAGATGGAGCTGGCTCCACCAGCTGCAGGCAAAGAGCAGCTGCTCTCCGAAAGGAGAGGTACATGCTTCTCCAGAACCTCGCAGTATGGGTACAGCCGGCACATCAGAAGCAGCTAAACGATCCTGGCATTTCTCATGTGTTTGCCTGCTTTGCAGGAAAAGCAAATTAGTTTTACAGGATCAACCACTTGTGGAGCAGCATCTTGCAGAGAGCTCAAAACAGGCTATGGCACACTTAGGCGTGCTGGCTCAGAAGTGCTTGAAACTATGGCTGGGATTCACCTGGTGTGGGAAAGGTTCTTGGAGAGGCTGGGAAGCAGAGGACGTGAATCCTGACATGTAGTTCCCATACTTCTTGGGCAAGATAAGATCTGCTGCTGAGGCACGCTTCTTTGTAGTGTTATTGTGTGCTGTGATAGAAGTCTGTCTTGTCAAGGACCTTGCAGTAAAGCTCATGACAGATTGTTACAAATGGCTCATATAAGTTTTACCTTCATTTTTAATTAAACAGGTTTCTCATGTCGCTTGTCAAAGAAATGATGAGTCACAGGCCCAAAATAAGCAGTGTTGTTTGCAAGTGAAATACTGAGGTGCTCAAAGAGATTGGTTTAGGGGTATGCAGGAATAACTATTCGTCTTTCCCAGCATTCATTGTCCTGTTTGGACTATCTTCCTAGCAGCTATTGATGAATTGGTCTGCCCTGGGTGCTGGCCACCGTTTTGAAGACCAGATCTAGCCACAATGCACAGACCTGGCCAGGAAAGTCTAATTTCCATGAAACTTAAGTCTTCTGGACATAAATTTGTAGTTTCACTGAATTAACAAAAAAGAAAAAAAAATATTACATCTGGGAAAAGAAAAAAAAAAGAAAAAAAAAAAAGACTTATTACCAGTGTGCATGTTCTTGCACTTCTCCAAAGGTTATGAGATCTTCCAGCTGCTGCTGTGTGCTCCTGAAGGCTAACCTGCGTTCATGAGGATGCCCAGCAGTTTCTTTCTCTTTCCAAACTGAACTTACCTCATGCATTAAGTGGAAATGCATGACTTGCAGTCACCTACAGAAATAAACAGTGGACTCTAACTATTCGCTTTCAGAGATGGTATGTCTAAAAGCACATACCATCGAGAATAATCATATACCTAATGACTTCACAGAGTCTTTCTGAACTCATTTCTAGTTTCAACCACCTTTCCTTTAACTGCACCTTCCTTTTTGAGAACTAATAGTTCTTAAGAGTCTAGAGCAAAAGTTTTGGCACAGGTAATTCTTCATCTCAGCTGCTGATACCCCTTGAGTGCATTTCTGTTTGCTCCTACCTCTCATTTTCAATACATTTCTTGTAAGATGGTGCTGCATGAGGTTGCCAGTCAGTGAACCACAGAAGCATTTACTTTAAGTGGGCAAGTACATCGACCAAAGGAAGTGCCTTCAAATAATTTGTGTGCTCTGCTGAACTGTGGCCCAGGTGCATTTGGTCTCACTCAAGCCTTTTTCATTTCTCTGCAAGCTTGTGTCTGATTTCCTGCCTAGTGTCACCTTTAACTCCATTTTGTTATCACAGTTTCCTGGCTTCCTTCTCCCCCCTCCACAGTTAAGTGTCTGTGTTTCTCTAGTTGTTCTAGTCTGCTTTTTCCAAACTGCTTCTTGTTTTGTTTTCCTCCCCCCATTCACATCTCACTAAGCCTGTTTTGCTCTTGATCTTTTGAAGAATCTGTCCTACAGCACTGTATCTGTCCTGTTGAACAGACCCCCTGCCTCTGCTCTCCCTCCTGCCTGGCTCACCCCCAGCCCCATGCTGCGCCCACCTCTTGCCCCCTTCTGTGTGTGCAGCAATGGGCTGTGAACACACACCAGCGTTGTGCTTGGTTCTGTCAGCTAGGCTTCCCAGTCACATTTATCAAAATTATCCCACAGTTCCTTGCAGAGTTGAATATTAATAGGGTTCATTTAAAACCAAGAGTGTCGCTAATGCTTTTTTTTGTATGCGCTAAATGGGAGGAAACAAGAATTACCCAAACAAGCACACATGCAGAAAGTGGAGTTGTTGGGAATAGTTAATAAGGCAAGAGAAATTGTTGGTAGAGGGGGCACAGAACAGAAGCAGCAGGAAATGTAAGTGCCAAGTGCGCCGGTTGCTTCCCCCAGACCTGGTGTCAGGGCTGGTAGAGTGCTCCTCCGGTGCTAAGGCAGAGTGTTTCTTTCTGTCCTATGGGCTCTGCTTCAAAGTTGGGGGAAACCTGGTGCTCCTCTTACTTTGAAGGCTGAGGGATGAAAATTGGAGGTGAACTCAAAACAGGGATGAGAAGGGAGGCTGGAAGGTTAATTAGGCAGGGTGCAAGAACAAAAAGACGCACCCATGCCATTCACCCCTTAGTCAGATAGTCTCTTCATTCGGAGCTCCTACAATGCTTTGCCATTCCCCACTCACAAGTCCATCCACAAAAGTGCTGAAATCCTCCTCCTTTTCTGGTTGCAAGTTCCTATTTGTTGGAGCCTGTATCCTACTGTTCATCCCCCTAGCCCTACAGTCAGAACAGGCTCTTTCCAAATGCTCCACCTCAATTCCCTTACCTACACCAAAACTGAACCTCCAGTGGATTTGTAATAGAGAAAGTACCCAGGATCATATGCTGTACAGGAAAAGACTTAACACGCTCTCATGAGTTCCTGTGGGCATGTACTACACTACCATCAGGCTGAGAGTTATGGTATTGTCTGGCTACCCGCAGCAGAAGGGTGGCTAGCAGGCAGCCATCAGCACCCTGTGGCTGGGAGAGGGAGAGAGAGGGAGAGAGGGAGAAAGAGCTGCCATGCACAGCAATACTGAGAATTGCCCATGCTAGTGAGAGTTCATCCAGCACTGCTTTCTGTTCCAACATCTCATGTCACAGACCTGGCTGCTCTTCCTCATTATGGTTGGCCAAACTGAACTACAGCAGCCCCAGTCACTTGAAGAAGCAGCATCATTTCCTCTGGCTTCTAGGAGGCAGCTGCATCCCTTGCGACCTCCCAGCTCAGGAGGACATGTACTCCTGTATCTTAGGAATATCCCCCCAGTTTGAGAAACATCTCAGCCCTTTGGTGTCCTTATCTTCTCCCAGGCAGCTGGTGTCAGGCACCCTCGATTTTTTTTCTTACCTTTCCTTGTTAAGGGATCGACAATGGTCCACCACTTCATAAAGCATTTCCCTGCTGTTCCTTTGATGTGTCTCCAAATGCAGCACCCGGGCACTTATTTAGTACTGCGATATGCAGCAGTCAGGGAACTTAACTCTGTTCATGCTGCTATGGATAAGAGCAGAGTTTGACCTGCTGCCTTTCGGGAATGGCCAGATTGCTGTGCTGGAGAGGAATCCTGTGATGCTCTGTGAATCCTTCATGCTGAGCTCTCTCCTCCTTTTTTTACTTTCTGTCTTGACCTTTGCTGCTTGGCCAGCTGTTATGCTTAAAACAGCCCAAAGTGCTCTGTGGTTCTCACATGGAGATCTCCAGAGAGAGGCAACTTATGCCAGCTGCATTACCCAGGTTTTTCCTCATTCTGTTCTGCCTGGCCTGGGGAGCTATCCCTGGCTTGGGGAAGTAGAGGATCAGAAAGAACATCTCAAGTACATAAAAGCACAATGATCGGTACCTCTATGCAGTTAAAAAAGCTGGTCCAGCCTTTCAATGCTTTGCTTTATAGTGGCTCTAGCAGTAATGAAGTCATAAAAAAGCTGGTATAATTGGCATCAGTGCTGGCCAGCTTAGTCCTGGAAAAAAGCGTTCATTCCTAGGAAAGAGTAGTATCACTTCTGTTGTCTTCAGCCTTTGACATGTTCAGTGGTCGGAAGGGGAACAGGGACTTAGGGAATGCCAAGGAAGCCTAGAGAAAAGTGTTTGCATTTAACTAAAGACTGTGAGACAGCAAGAGCTTATGAGAGGTTGCCCAGTCACATGAAACCAGGAATGTCAGACTGATACGTGCTAGTAGGTAGTCCTAGGAATGAATGAAAGGGTTGGCATGAACAGTCCGGGCAAAGATGGTATTTATTTCTGGGGGAAACAAGCAAATGAGAAGGGAGGCATGAAGATTTGGCTTCACAAGGGGAAACAGCAAAGGGATCATTTATTACTTACATGAAAGTTTCTGGGGAAATGTATGAAGAGGAGGAGTGGGATGAGAAGAAACAAACAAAATGCCATGTGACTTCTGGAGCTTTACGGAGCGAAACCAGATCCTGAGCAAATTTCATATAAATTTGCAGGTTTTTAGCTGTTAATGTGATTCCTGGGAAGGAAAAAAAAAAAAAAAGAGTGTTAGCAGCAGTGACAATAAAATAAATCAATTAAATGGGAGCAATTGTGTTCTCCAGTCTTTCTGCCCATCAGCTGGTTTGATATCCAGTGTTTGTAAAGGGAAAGGTGTGATTATTTTGATGCTCCTTATCTCAGGCTTTCCCAACACAAAACCCCTTGTGTCTCCTTCCAAGTCACCTTCATGTAAATCTCCAGCAGCTCCATGGTTCCATCAGACTTATACAGCTAAGACTTAGTGGCCTCCTGTGCCCTTGTTCCCTCTTCCCAGTTGAGATGAGTATTTCAGGTACATAAAGCTACAGCTTCTGGACTGTTTTGTGTATAATACTGTTTCTAGCCAGCTTTACTCTGTTTGGGATTCTGCTAGGATTTCCAGAGGCTGTTTTGGCCAAGTAGAACTTGGTCAAGGGGGACAGAAAGAAAACAAAACACAAGACCTTTCCTGCACAGTCGTTTCACAAGAGGACAAAATTTAATTGCAAAGTGAATTGGGGAGATCAGAGCAGCAGTGGCTGCAGGCAGTGAGGGGGAAGTTCTCTGCTAATAAATGAAACGTCCCTGATCCAAGGAGAGAAAATAATCAGCACAGCTATAGGACAAACTTGGGACATGACACCAAGCAGCAGCACCTGTCAAATTAATAACGCCCCTTTAATTTTGTCCAGCTATCCTATTAAGCCTTTTTCCTGTAGCTGAGTGCTATGAGCATGCTGACTCAGGAAAATAGGGAAGGGAGCTGGGACAAAGGAAGGAGCTCAGAGAGGAGGTTCACATGCATGCAGAGAATTTTGAGAATCTCCTTATTAACTTGTTGTGTGCCAGGAAATGCTACAGGCATTCAGCCAGCCTTGGAGCAGGTGCTGAAGGCTGGGACAGAGCCCTCTGTCAACAAACTCGGCAGTCCTGCTGCCTTGAGAGGAAAGTGCTCCCCAGCTACTGCTGCTGTATTTATGCTGTAAGAAATCTAGGGTAGTTGCACTGCTCCTTGGCATGTCAGGAATGGCAGCTGCTCTTCTGGAAGTCAATTGTGGACAGGGAATCTGGGCTTCCTTCTTCCCAGTTCCCCATGTACTGTACTCCTTGTGCAGGAGAGACCCACCAATGCTCCCGTTTGCTCTGGAGAGCAGTGCAGTGCTTTGAGCCCCCTGCAAGCTCAGCACAGTTGGTCTGACATGCTTATGGAGCAGTTCTTATGTTGGAGGAAGGCACTGCCCTCTCGAGTGGGATCTCCAAAGGCTCTGGCCCTGATCCAGAAAGACATGAGAGCATTCCCTGAGATGCTGAGGGCTGAGACAGCCTTCCCCCATGGTCTGTGCCTACCTAGGTGGAACAAGAACATGCACATAGCAGAGCATGCTTTTTGCTGCCTCTCTATCCAAACCTTATTCTCCATTTTGTTATCCACTGTGATAAGGCTCAGAGTTCTGGCTTCAGACACCTGAGCAGGAGAAAGAAAGGACTGGAATTTTTTTCAAGCTGCAAGTAATGCAGCAGTAGCCTTGAGCACACCTGGTCTGTGAGTGGGGGGCCGTGGGGGCAGTGATGGGAGGGCTGCGGTGGGAACATACAGACAGGCACTGGGCACTGCAAGTGTAATTGCTGGCTTGCCTTTAGGTGAAAGGGTTGCTGCTGCCATTCCCACTGGGGCCAATTTGCTGTTGCTGCTCTTATCTCCGATGTTCATCAAGCTGCAGCTACAAACCTCCTTTGTCCAGGAAGTCATCTGAACCTCTCTCGCTTCCTCCTACCCTCTGCTGTCTGTCGACAGAAAAGGGGACAATACACATTTGCCTGTCAGGACAAGGAGAGCTGTTCTGCTAAATTGGAAATCTAGCTTGAGAAGGAGAAGAAAACCTTAGCTATCAAAACTAGTGGTCCACTTACTGCACCTGGGTGCCCTGTGGAGTGTCTGTGTTCCTGAAAACTGGCCTCTGGGGTTAGGTTCTGAATTTGTTATTGGATATTCTCTGTGTGTATGTGTGTTAAAACACTCAGTTCATAGCATCACACTTTTCATGTGCTAAAAGTACTTCTTCTCAGACTCTCTGACCCTGGGATCTAAGCCCAAAATTGAAAATATAAGGCCTCCTGACAAAAGCACTTATGTCCTTTGTGGTTTCTAGCAAGTCCCTTAAATTCTCTGGGCTCCACTGCTTCTCCTTTCTTCATCTCATCGACTTTAAAAAGGGAACTATTCTAACCTACCTCAAATAATGTTATTTTAAGCATCCTGAACATCATTTTCTGAGGCAAAAAAAAAAATATATTTCAGGCTGAGTTGCCATGTTTTATTGAAGCTCAGTTGCAATTTTTTTTTTAGTGAGGATTTAATATTTAATATTTAATTTTGCAATGAACACCATACAGAATTAAAGCCACACTTCTGCAAGTGAACTGATACTTCAGATTACTTATTTAGCTCTTAGATAACTAAAAAACAGATTTATTTTTTAACTTAACATTTGGCATTTTTATGGTAAAGACTAAGCCACATAATTTCATTTTGCTTATTCCAGTTAAAGCTAGTGTACTGTCCACAGGCTTTAAGGTAAGGTTGCGAACAAAGCCTGAGAGATAGTCTCTGCCCTACAGAGTCTGCAGTTAAAATGGACCTGATAAAAACGGAGTGGTACGAAAAAAGATTGCAACTCCCAGTGAGCTGAGTGAGGCACATGGAAGCTTGCCCAGAATAAGGGCAAATGAGTGGCAGGGCCTGGTTCTGAACTGCTGTAATCAGTAGAATATTCTATTTTTGATAACTTCCTTGTCTTCTCTGTCCCTTGACACCCCGTTCATTCAGAATTTTTTAGCATACATAAGCATACATTTTTTAGCGTACATACATTTTTGCCCAGTTAAGTTTTAAAGACCTTAAATTAAGGAGTTGGAGTAGGCACAGAAGGACCACAGGTGATGTAAAGAAGGGACAGGCGAAATTATTTACTACTTTTCATTCCTGATAAGTTGTTCCAAATGGAACAAATTTTTTTTTTGAAAATACAAATACAAATAAGGAAACACAGCTGCTATAAGGGATAAGTTAGAGTTTCAAGTATTGTGGTCTTGAAATGCAAAATTGCAAGGATTCACAGCCATGAAAGAGTTAACACTTTAAAACACAGTCCTGTGACCTTCTGCATTTATAGCAAGGAGAGAAAATTCTGGCCAAGTTTTCAGGAGTGCAGGGGGGACACTCCAGCACTGGGTTACTTGGGGAGTTAAATATCAAGCTGCTCTCTGGCTAACAGCAAGGGGTATAGATCAGTCTCAGATGAAGGCTTAGCCATGTTGTGGAATAGTGTGAAATGAGCCTTGATCCAGTCTGGTTTTCATGTTGCAGTGAAATGTTGTGCAGGAGCTGCTGTACTGTCCTCTTTTACATTCAGATTTAGCAAGCTAAGGAATGCCTCTCCTGCTTTTTTCCACATCTTTTGGGTGCAGCAGCAAAATGACTTGTGGCATTGAATATGTATTGTTAGCAATGCTAAGAAGGATCATTATTCCACCCCATGATATCTTTCTGTCTAAAACTTTATTCCTCTGCTATGTCATTTGTTTTGGTCCTAGGGATACTTCTTCAGCATTACTGTTAAGCATATTGAATCCAGGAATTTCAGTGTTCTCCTTTCCTCTCTTCACTGTGGTTAATTGTGCCTCAAATGAGGGAAACATTATCCTTGAAGCATTATTTAATTGATATATTTTAACCATCTGTGAAAACAGATATGGGCTGATGTGCCATCGCCATGTGTTCTAGACTGGGCTTTAGATGACATTTCCATCTAGTTAATAGGGTGCCTGGATGCTTTACCATTTATTCTTGTCTTGAGTTCAGACAACCCACAGTTTTACATTCTTCGGTGCTTTGAGAAATCTCACCCAAATTTGCACACCCATTCTGTCTGAAAAGATGTGGAGGTCTCTTCAACCCCCATGACCTTCCCTTACCACAAGCTGTGATTTTTTTACTTCAGTAGAAATAATCAACATGTTCCATTATTTTCTTTCTGCCCCTATAACTAATCCCTGTGTACCCCTTTATGTTTATCTGCCCTGATGGATGTTTGCAGCTCCTCCCAGTTGAGCATCATCCACCACTTTCATTAGCAAGCTATTCTTAAGGCTCATTAATGAAGATGTTAAATGAAAACAGACATCACATGGATTCCTACAGCACCTCACTTACACCTGCTTACAACTTTGCTCTTACATGCCCCTTGTCATTATCCCTTGTTTATGGTTCTTCAGGCAATTGCCAGTCCGTGACAGTGCTCCTAACCCAAGACAGATTGAATTAAATTTGCTAGCAGGAGTTCATGAGGTACTGTATTACACATTGCATCCTCTGAATTCCCTTCAACTATGAATTTTAAAACCAGTCTAAAAATAGTATCATAGGCCATGCATAGAACATAGTGGACCCTCACAACTTACAGAGTTAGGGTTTGAGAATAGGTAATAAATATTGTTAGAGTGATGAATCTGGAAGCGTGCCTTGGCTCAGATCTCATCATCTCCAGAACTCACATTGCTTGTGTCATAATGTCAGGCCTGAGACACCTGATTTGGAAGCTTCATCTGGTTTATAAGCCACACTGTTTTCCCTCTTTGAATTAATGATTTAATTGCTGTTATATTTGCTTAGCACTTATTCATGCTCCAAAAGTGGATTCCAATGTCAGTGCCACAGTGCACGGTGAGAATTGCACCAGTGAGGTTCCCATTCTGATCTCCTTCAGGGAAAAATCTCATTTTGGTACTAATCTTTCCCTGGTGATCAATTAATTCATCATTACTATTTATTTATTTTCTATATATCCTATAATCTGCTGACTCTCCAAGGGCATGACTTTAGAGGAGTCCCAAGGAGAAGAGTAAACCTAAAAGGAGAGAAAAGGTAGTCAATATCCCCATGATCATTTCTTAAATGGTGCCAGCCAAAATGGAAGTGGTCAGGAAAATTCAAAAAGAAATTGTGAAATGTGAGATAAGTTCCTGTTGGAAGATCTGTTCTGTTGGCATCAAAGCATTTTGCAGGAGCATGGCGATGCAACAATTTTTCTGGACAGATGAGTGTCACAACAATCATTTTAACTTTCTAGTTTCATTTCACTAACGTCAAAATGTTTAACTGCAATGAGGCAAAAAGGTTTCATTTTGACTGTAGCATTACATTTAATTTTGTTTAGATTGGCATGTTAATTTTGATACCATATATTTATACCTAATGTTGCAAATTGTTATAAAGCAGTAAGAGAGAACCCCTGTTTCCATGCTTTTGAAATACAGACTTCAAACATTTGCAGAGTTAAATTTTATTCAGTGACAGTGACATTCTCTCACTGGGGCAAATGTTGTACCCCACAGTGGCAAGAGGCAGCCTTCAAATTTTTCTACCAGCACTATTTTCCTCTGAGCTCCATAGACTTCTGGAGTTCTGCAAGCCTTGTCACATATAATTAGCAGCTGTTGAGTGAATTGATCAGTTAATTTCCATCTCACACTCAGATGCATTTAATCCATTAGCTGATGATTTGCAGAGATTTTTTTCTCCTGCATGTTTCCTCACCTGTGTTTTATCAATAGTTAACTGAATTGGGTCACCATTACTCACTGCTTCTCCAAGCCCTTTCTATTTGTTTGCCTCCCTCCAGACCATGTCGTATTTTAACAAACACTTGGCATCTAGTAATTTAAATGTCATAATGAATGTCGCCTATTTTCATTTATTTATTAATCAGCATCCCCACTATTGAGCAGTCTTTTCAAATGAAATTCAGTCATTCTTCCTGTCTGTAGCCTCTAGCATGATCCCATCACCGCCTTACAATACTTTTATCTGTTTCTTGGCTAAACACAGATAAAGGCAAGCCACCTGTGAGGTGTCCTGGGCTCCTCGGCAGTTCAGGATAGCAAGTTGGTCATGGTTGGTTTTAAACGGCTTTTTGAGGAAGGGAATTTTTCTGGCTAATACTGTTTCCTCTGCAAGGTCTCATGTCTACAAATCAGATTTTCTAAAAATAAGCCTAGAATACATGCCTGGACTTTGCAAAAGCACAACCCTGGTCAAACTGCTGGGTGGCAAGTCTGAAATTCTGGGTTGTTCCATTTGTACTGTTGTAGTAACCAAAAGGCTCAAGTGAGGCCCAGGCTGCTGGTGTGTACACACACACACAGAGCTTCTCACTTCTTGGTCAAATGAACTGAAAAACAGAAGGGGTGGGAGAGGGAGGAAAACGGAGGGTAAAGAGGGTTGGAACAAGTGCCTCAGAACCACACAATGGCAGAGTGAGAAGCTAACCTTCCTTACCACCAACCCAGTGTCACACTGATGAAACTCATAGCCACCTGCCTCAGCTGTGGTCCCATCTGTTCCCTTGGGCAAGTCACATCGCCTTCAATGTGCTTGGTGTTCCTTTCCTGTGACACAGGGATCATGACAACAGCCCTCCTCATGAACTGTTAGGATGTGACAGAGGAACCAGCATTCCCTAAGAAAGAGACTCATCATCCTGATGTCAGTGCTTTTTCATCCTTGTGGGTTGGAGTGGAAGTTATTTAATAAGTGTACCTTCCATACCTTCCATACACATGTATCTCCTCAGCTGGACAGAGAGGCTGTCCAAAGAATTTTTTCCTGCTTGCTTCCCAACTTGGCACTACCCAAAGCCCTGCTTAGCTAGGAAGCAACACAGCCCACTTACAGATGTGATCACTGCCACCAGGGCCAGTGCCCAGATGCGAGGACACTGTTGGTGGTGTAGGTGTTGTCCTACTCTGAGAGCCTGGCATTCAGGGATTTACATGTGCATCTCCACGGCCTTCTTTTGTGGGAGGGACAGTGAGACACTACAGAGTATGTGGTATGTCAGTGGTATGCCTTCATCCTGAACATGCCCTAATGGGCATGCATGTGGTTAGAAGTGACTTCTTGTGGTGGGGCAGGATGTGCCTGGAAACTTTTCAAGGAGACAGGGACGCTTAAGTGTACTGCAAGCCTCTACACGTGGCAAAAGGTCCCCATGTGGCAAAAGGTCCCCATGTCTGCAGCTTTGTGTTTCTGCTCCTGTTGCTAAAGGGTCAATAACCAACTCAATACCCCTGACAGAAGAAGACTATGAATTGTGAGACTTTTTTTTTCCTTTCTTCCCCATAGGAAGTGAAAATCCATCAGACTGCCACAGTCTGTGACTCTCAGGAAGTATATGGACTTCAGAAAAACCAAACATATTGTTAGCAGTTATATTCGCTATATGGTGCATGTACCTTCCCCTGGAAGTTGCAAGGTGCCCTCAGAACAAGAGTGATTGGAAGTCACCAGTTTAGATCATTTAAACTAAGTTACACGAACACAAAGATCACAACTCCTGGAAGAGAAATGTCCACTTTACTTGAATGAGGGACATACTCGTAATTTCCCAGTAGGCCAAGCACTGCTTCCACTGTGCAAACAGTGAAGCAGATTAAAGCTGCCCTCAAATTTAATACAGCACCACAGCCTGAGGGCACTACAGCTGATCTGATTTGGGCACCAGTCAGATCAGAATGGAGCTTGGCTCAGCGAGATCCCTGTTCTCATTTGACATTGAATTGAAAGCAGCCAGCAGAGCTACACTGCAGAGCTCAGGGGACCCTGGTCAGGACAGCTGTGTCATGGCTGCCTGGCAGCTCACAAAACACCAGCCAAACAAGAGCTCTCCAAGAGGCTGGGAGTTTCAGGAGCAAATGGCAATATGTTTGTATGTGCATATACCAGTATGTATCTATCTATACATATACATTCTAAGTATGTTTGTCTTGTATGTATACACAGACATCCACATAAGATAGTTTTATGCCATATGTATTATTTCTCTGCATGGACTTGTCAAATGTTATGCATGTGTACACACAGTTCTACCTGAACTCTCCAAAAACCCTGAACAGCTGTAAATCTTCAGCGTTTTACTCGAGCTGAAAAGACGGGCTTCTCCACTTGTGTAGCTGAGTCAGAATTTCTCCTTGATCAAAGGAAATACCACCAATACTTCTGTCTGAAGGAGGAATCTAGGTTTTTTCCTTTCTCCTTCCTTCCCTCCGCTCTGTCCAAGCTTGGGGCATCAGTGGAGCACGTAGCAGCATTGGCCACCGGAGGAATGAATCTCGGAGCAGGTGGTGTCCTTCTCTTTCTTGGTGCAATGCCTGGTGGTTGGCTGAGATCGGCTCGTTGCAAGGAAGGGTCAGTGAACATGTCTTGTCACATAAATGTAAACATCTTTGGATGGCTACAAATGAGGTCACAAGGGGTCTGAGGTTGCTTTGGAAATCAGCTTCCGTGATTCTTAGTCCCCCTGTGGCAGATACGAGAGTTTTTGTCAGGAGCTGACCATCTTCTGTGAGCACAGGGGTTGCAGAAGCTCCTGTGTGGGAAAAGATGAGTTGGGGGAAAGAAAGGAAGGGAGTAAAGAGGCAGACACATTTCTCAAACAATTGGGACAGATACTGTTCAGTTTGGGAAGTTGTAATAGTAGGAGAAAAAGTATACTGGGTGAGGGCATCATACCATTGGTTTCCCCATTTCAACAGACTTCACTGGAGTTCTGAGGGATGGCAGGAGCTTGTGAACTCCTTTTCTAAGACATGCAGGATCCTTTAAAAAGTCAGTGACAATCTCCTTAGCTCTGCAGGAAAGCACCTTGGTGCAGTGCCTCCCTGGTGCAGTCAGTCAAAGCTGTTTGCATCTCAGTGCCATGCTTCCAACTCAGTCAGCAGAGGATTTTGTCTCCCTCATAGCTTTCCAGCAAGCACATCACCCTTCTATGCCAGAGTGTGCTTTCCATTTCTACTTTCCTTCACATTACCTCAGTGCTGTGGTGCTGACTGTGCTCTATGCCCTTTGTCTCCCCTCACAACAGGGGTATCTGGCTGCTTGATCTCAATCTTCCCTCAATTCCTCAAGGGATGTCCCAAGGCATGTAGTAACTATGCAAAGGCATGTGCCTGCCCTGTTTCCCTTGAACCCCCGTGAGTTTGTCCCCGTCTTTCTCTTTCTTGAACCACGTCTCTGTCTGTCTCTTCACTTTCTGTACCACAACGGAGTGGACAGCTTAAATCCAAAATGAGCTTCCCTGCCCAGCATGATGGGGACGCACCTCTCCTTCCCCATTGTCACTGCTTTCCTCCTGAGGTAACTAATAAATTGCTCTGAGTCTTTAAATAGGCTGTTATTTCTTCCTTCCATCAGCACTCTCACTCTTGACTCGCAGTGCAGCTTCAGCTTCAATGAATTTATTGGCATGACAAGGTACACAGGTGATGCCAAAGTTGACAACTTAATTCATCAAGTGCTACTGTCTTTTTTTCATCTGCACTCTGCTGTCGCTCCTTTCCTGTTTCCTCCTCCTCAGCTCTCCTTTCTGTCTGTTTGTCTTTGTCTTTCAGTCTGTCTGTTTGTCTCTCCCTCTCTCCCTCCTTCTCCCTCTAATAGCCTCCCCAGGTGATAGTTAGCTATCTCACACTCCAGACAGTCTGTCTCTCTTGACGAACGGAGCCATCAATCAGAGGGCTCACCAGAGGGGGAAAGGAATTGGTCTTTGCAGCATGTTGGCTGTTTTCTTACCTTTGCAGCATGCGTGGAGGAAAGGGTTGAGGGGCAGCAGTTTTCAAACCAGCTCAGAGAGGCCACATTGGCTCAAAGGTTGGTTGGGACTCCAGAAGAGCGAGGTGTTGTGTTAGAGGGACAGAGGAAAGGAGTAAAGCCTATCAACCCCAAATGTGTACAGGCAGGTAGAAATATCATTTAAGAAGAAATCCAACATCTTGACAAAATCCCCCCAGAGGATAAAGTCTCTGTTAAACAGAGTAGCAAATGCTCTCTCCTTCTCACCCCCCCAGTCCCATAATCCTTTGTTGGCATGGCAGTTGCCAAAGTGTATAAAGAAAGAGACAGATCCCTCAGGTATCTGTCAGCACTAGATACAATCTACCCAGGACAGTGTGTGTGTGGCATTTAATCCTCCATACATCAAGCGTATGCCCAGGATATAGTGTCACACTGTATTTGCGCTGCATCCCTTGTGCCTATTTGTCACAAGTGTCTGAGCCCAATCCAGTGGCAGGTTGATCCATAGTGTGATGCCATCTCAGCTATATCTCTGCTTTTCCTCAGGCTTTGGCAGAATTTTCATCATTGTGTTCTGATGCAAAGTTTCTTTATATTTTTTATCACTCTTTGTACTTTAAGGAAATCATTTTTTGCAGACTCCAGCATATCGTGACCATCAGAACGGAAAGTGTATGAGTGTATCCTTATCATTCATCAGTGTCCCTAACTATATTGATTACATTTCTATTCCTCTTCAGTTTGAACAATATTTTGTGAGTCCAGCTTTTTACGCTGGGTTTATGAATCACAAGGCCGATTCTCTCCTTCTTTGCATTCCCTTTGATGTAAAAGAGTATATTCTCTTTAAATTATACCAGCAGTGAAGGATCAGGCCTGTTTCATGTGCCCATGAATAGTTCTGCCTTGGATTGGCCCTTTTTGCTCTGCTAAGGAACTCTGCAGCATGTTAATTCCTCATCGGGAACAGTCTGAGGCTTTGCAGGTATTCTTCCCTTACTCCTCCTACTTGCCTGTTGGAGCTGGTGATGGTAGGGCATCATACCTCTTGTGATACCAGTCAGGTGCCAGTCTCAGGGGGTGCCACATATCTTGCACACAGTAGTTCCCTAAGAGTGGCAGTGGGAACTGAGCCTTAGAAAGGTGGAGCACAAGTGTGTAGCAGAACAGTTGCTTGAACATGAAGTACCTGAGTGATTCCTTCAGTTTTTGGTAATGTTGCTTACCCTGCTAACTGTGCTACTGCAAGTGCACGGATGTGGATGTGCTGCTACAGCAGAGAGACATGGCTTACGTTTTCCATCGGACTTAGTTTTTGGTTCCCTACTGTGGTGGAAGTATTGGCAGTTTCTTTGTTAGTGTTCTTTGTTGACAATCAGAGGAGGTATCTCATTCCTAATCTCCAGCCAGTGGCATTGGATTTCTGGGGTGGTGATTATTTGCTTTCAGAACCTTAGATGAAAGTTGTCTGTAAAGCTGTTGCCCTACTCAAAATAAAGGTGCTGGAAACCTTTCTGGATGTAAGCTTATTGTCCTGAATGGACAATGACTACCACGTTCTTCTCAGTTTGTTACTTATGATTCTGAAACTTACAAAAATTTGCAGCTTCTTTCTTGTAGGCACCTGCATTTGTAGTTAACCCTGGACATCTGATAGTCAGCCTCCTCCCAGAATAATTTGGGTGGGTAATCCAGCTCAGCTCTGGTGGAAATTGAGTACCTGAGGCACTTGATCCTGCATTTCTCTGCAATCCTAGAATTTAATGTGCTTTAGGAGAAGCACTGTCAGCAGGTCAAGGGAGGTGATCCTGCCCCTCTACTCAGGCCTAGTGAGGCCACATCTGGAGTGCTGTGTCCAGTTCTGGGCTTCTCAGGACAAGAGAGACATGGAGCTCCTGTACTAGGCCCAGTGAAGGGCAACAAAGATGATTAAGAGACTGTAGCATTTCTCTTAGGAGGAACAGCTGAGGGAGCTGGGCCTGTTCAGTCTCAAGAAGAGACAACTGAGAGGGGACCTCATCAATGTGTACAAGTATCTGAAGGGAGGATACCAAGAGGATGGAGCCAGGCTCGACTTGGTGTTGCCAAGCAATGGGACAAGAGGCAATGGGCAGAAACTGATGCACAGGAAGTTCCACCTGAGTATAAGGCAGAACTTATTTATTGTGCAGTTGACCCTGCACTGGAACAGACTGCCCAGAGAGGTTGTGGAGTGTCCCTCACTGGAGCTATTCAAGAACAGTCTGGATGCAATTCCGTGTAGTGTACTCTAGGGCGATACTTGAGCAGGGAGGTTGGACCAGCTGACCCACTCTGGTCCCTTCCAATGTGACCCATTCCCTGGTTCTGTGACTCTGCCTCAGTTTGCTAACACTAACAGACCGGCAAAAAAATTGGCAGTTTTGAAGAGGGCAGACTGGAACCCCTCTGGGGGAAGAAGACAGTGTTTTTGTGTGTCTTACTAAAGCTGCAGGCCACATGGAATAAGCCTCATGCTTGGCAGTCTGGGAGAGATTCTCCTTTAATTGAAATGGCATCAATTCAATGTAATGTGTTTACAGAGCAAAGCTCTTGGAATTCATCCTTTTCCCCCTTTGAGGTTGTCTGCATGTATACAGCACATCTTTACCACAGAGCAAAGCTTGGAAGGGGAAACAGTGGGAAACTTCCAAGACATCAAGGTGCTGCTGCACGTGGCTGAACCAAAACAGAGCACTCTCTTTTGGCAGGGAACTCTCTCCAACAGCAGAAATTCTCTTCCTCAGGAAACCTTGGCTTTCAGTTGGTTTTTTGGGAAGGAAATCACCACAATCACATCTCATCTTTAGCCAGCTGCTTACTTTTTTCAAACATACATTACTTCAGGAGTACTCTATTTGTTTTTTCCTCTTTTCTACTTGATAAGATGTGTGTAGATGAGAATTTCTAACAAGGGGCATTCTTTGCCATGAACTCTTTGGCTTTCCCTTCTCAGATGATGATAACACCCTGGCCTTTAGAAAATAGGCTGCTGCAGCTATCACCAAGCTAGTATTTCATTACTGTGTGTGGCGGGGAAGGCCAGCATCTGTGGATCAAGCAATAGTGACAAAGCAGGATTGTGCTGAGCAGCCCAAGCTGAAAAAATGTGGAGCTGCACTTTCAGTCTTTTACACACTCAAAATTTGTGTATTCTTAACAGATATCTGTCCTGGGCCATAAGTTGGAAACTTACAGATCAAGGACAGTGTACAGTACTTTACTGTCTTCTCCAAATCTGTGCACTTAACAGAAGAGTAAATTTTATCTAAAGCATGAAGGACAGGATGCCATCTAGAGGGAACCGGACAAACTTGAGAAGTGGGCCTGTGGGAACCTCCTATGATTTAACAAGACCAAGTGCAAGGTGCTGCACCTGGGTCGGGGCAACCCCCAGTATCAATAGAGGCTGGGGGAGGAACAGATCGAGAGCAGCCCTGCTGAGAAGGACTGGGGGGTGCTGGTAGGTGAGAGGATGGACCCTACCCAGCAACGACTGCTCACAGCCCAGAAAGCCAAACGTGTGCTGGGCTGCTTCAAAAGCAACGTGGCCTGCAGATGGAAAAAGGTGATTTCTGCCCCTCCACTCTGGTGAGACCCCACCTGGAGTGCTGCATCCAGCTCTGGGGTCCCCAGCCCAGACAGCACATAGACCTGTTGGAGTGACTCCAGAAGAGGGCCACCAAGGTGATTAAAGGGGTGAAGCAGCTCTCCTATGAGGAAAGCCTGAGAGAATTAGCATCGTTCAGCCTGGAGAAGAGAAGGCTTCAAGGTGACTTAATTTTGGCCTTCCAGTACCTGAAGGGATCCTCCAAGAAAGATGGAGAGAGACCATTTACAGGAGCATGTAGTGACAGGACAAGGAGGAATGGCTTCAAACTGAAGTAGGGTAGGTGTAGATTGGATATTAGAAAGAAATTATTTACTATGAGAGGGCTGAGGCACTGGAACAAGTTGCCCAGGGAAATTGTAGCTGCCCCATCCCTGGAAGTGTTTAAGGCCAGGTTGGATGGAGCTCTGAGCAACCTGGTCCAGTGAAAGGTGTCCCTGCCCACAGCAGGGGAGTTGGAACTAAATGATTTAATGTCCCTTCCAACCCAAGACATTTTATGATTTTATGTAAAAGTCCCAGTATGGGATTATTATCTTTGTTCTTTATACTTTTGACTGGAAGCAAAGCCAGCATTTCCAAAGTGCTACGCTAGCTTTCTGCTCCCCCAGAAGCCTGAAAGCACTCTTGAAAGGTGGTTACAGAAAGCTCTCCCGTTCCATTTTGCTCGTTTCAATGTGTAAGGAAGGAAAGCCGGCTAATGAAGGATATTTTACATGTACCACATGCATTTTATTTGAGTGAGAGGGTTGTCACTAAGAAGCTGTCTCAGTTGAAACTGAGCCAGATCCTTGGGTATGTGGTATGCATGAGACACTTAGGAGAGTTCACCACCCTATTGTTTATCTAAGAGGCTGTGGGATAAACCACGGGCAGCCAAAGGAATCTGAGAACAGCGTTTGGAGAGAGATGTTTTTTCTTTTCAGCCTGTATGTGGATGTCTGTCAGGTGGCTCATGAAGGCTGTTCTGTTGGTTGTACTGTCTGTCCCTAATGAGCTGAACATAAGCACCAGCATAAGATCTGAAAACAAACAAACAAACATTTTGTCTCTGTTTCTCCAGCATGTAAAGCTATGATGGACAACCTCATCTTCATCCAGAGTGGGTTGTTAGCTGACATTAACTTCCCTGCTTGGCTAATCAGGAAAATCCCAGTCATCTTCCTAAACCTTCCCTGAACCTATATGTCTTGACTTGGAATTGCATAGGCTTTTCTCTGTTGTTTTTTCTCATACCTGACCTGTCCTCCCTAGTCTACTTCCCAAAGAAAGAGTTAATAGGCAGAAGCCAAGACTTCTGGGACTCAGTTAAAACCTCATAATTTTACTTTTTTTTCCTCTCAATTGGCTTATAAAGCATCCCTGTTCTGGCTGCAGCATTTCCTTGAAGCCATCACCCATTCTGGCTGTGTAAGAATTTGTCCAAAGGCCATTAACATCAGAGGAGGAGCTCCCTGGGCTCTGAATCAAGCCCTAGAAAGGCTGCATATTAGGACTCAGCTGCATGCCATAAACATCCAACATGCTTAATGCTTCTGTGGAAACGTTCTTCATAAAAAATTCTCAGAGATGTCTTTGGAGGACCTGCACACCAGGGACAACTCCTCTCACAGAATTTTCCTTCCAGGATGGCTGATTATATCTGCAGAAGAAAAGATTTTGTATCGTTACTGTCCCGTAAGTAAATACTTCCCAGATTTAAAAAGAACAGTTTAAGGCAATATATAAATACACTTGAAACAAAGACCAAAAGCTGTGTACATCTGTAGTCCTTAAAGTGGATTAGGTGGCATTCCAAGGGTTAATCCCTGGGGATTAGCATGGCAAGCACTTCTGTTGTTGTTTACACATGTCCTGTGAGGAAGGCTCTGTTTTCACAGCAAGCTTCTCTAGGAGAGTTAGTTTTACAAGCTGAAAGAACTGGAGAAACACAAACAGCAGATAAGTGGCATAAATTTCACATGTTAATATAAAAGGAAAAGAAGTTTTGTAGCAAAGAACCTCATATCCAGATGTTCAGATCTGGTGATAAGGGGACCACATAACTGAGAACCTGCTCCCCTGGGCTGCATCAGGATCCACAAATGTGGGTTTTGTAACCTTGTGCTTGGTGAGGGAACACCAAAAAAACAAGTGTATGTGGAATGCTGTCAGCATTGGGCCAAGGCTGGGGCTCAAGCTTGGAGCTGGAGCTGCTTTAGAGTGAAAGGCTAGCATCCAAGTTTAAAGCAGAGATACTGGGCTAGGAGCAGGAGTGAGACTGCTTTTAACCTGATCCCACATTGGTACCTTGAGTGCACCTTCAGTGCACTGAGAAACAAGGCTGGCTTGAGACTTAAGCTACTCTTTACTATCCATTTCTCCCTCAGTCATGAAGGTAAATAATTTCTCTTCTGAAATTTTCATGGAGAGAAATTTTTAAAAAAGTAGAGTCAGTGGGAACGAGTATAAGCAATTGAGCTCAGGTCTGTGTTGACTTTTCCAACAGCTCAGGAATGGGACAGTCCAACAGGTTTGCACTCTGTGCTGCTCTCTGCTAAGAAAGAATGTTGTGGTAGTGCTTCCCATGCAATGTTATGCAGAAAAATAATCCAGGCACTTAACTATATATTGGATGACGCACAGCCTTCCTTTGGACAAAATATTTTGGCTTGTAAGCTCTTTCCTCTCAAGTGCGGTGAGCTCTGACATGCTACCGAGCTCAGCAAAGGGGGATCGCTTTCCACATGGCTTTGATTTACAGCATCTATTTGTATGTACAGCATACATTTACAGCAGAGTCTGCTTCTCTGCTCCCAGTCAGTGCAATATGCGCAGTCCCCATCTGGATTTTAAATAATTTCCTGCCTGGCGTCTCAGTGGGTGAGGCTCAACTGCACAGTCGGGGAAGCTCATCAAGATGCAAGGCCCAAGGTAGCAGTCCCTTCTGCCTGGCCTCTCTTGGCATCAGCAGTGGTGCTCGATGGAGATCAGCCACGATGATGCAGAGCACACTGTGGTTTGGGAACTGCAGATCTCTTTGAGTGGTTTCTGTGCTCTGGCTGTGATAGACTCTTCCCTTAAGGGCCGCGTGACAAGGCACTCCCTTTCAGACAATAAAAAGAAGCACTTTTTACACTTTGTAAAAACACTGTAATGTATTTTGGGTGGGGTTTTGCTGCCAGGGGATTAAAGAACAAAACCAAGCCTTCAGCATTTGCCTCTACTTCACAGTAGTGAGGCATTGGCAGGGTGAAACCAAGCCTAGAAAAGCGGAAGGTCAGAAGGCTGTTTCAGAGTCCTCTCTCTTTAATGAAGTTCAACAACTTTACTCTCTGCCCTCTCGCCCTGGTGACAGCTTCATCTCCCTCTGGCTGAGGCTGCAGTGTGAATCAGACCGTAAAAAACACATCTTGGGTCTCATGTCACATTTCTTCTGCAAAATGGTTCAAAACATTAGCATGCTGCATCCCAAAGGGTGTCTGGATTTTACTTTCCAGCCCTCAGCTTGCTTCCTTTGCGGACTTCAGCTTCAACAAGCTGTTTCTTGCTACCGCCGTAAAGGGCTGTGATTAGCCTGCTGTACACATAAGAGGGAAATTAAACCATTTAGTTGTGTTTAGCAGCTCAGCCCCGTCTTCGGGTCCTCTCTTCCCCACTAAACACTGTAACTAAACAATGACTAATGAGGCCAATTTGCTGTCAATTAATTACCCCAGGAAAGGACCCCTAATTGTGGTGAGCAAGGTGGCTGCTCCAAAACATTCAAGGACCGTATGATGGGCAGCGTCCCCCCTACCTCTGCCTTGGGTCTTATTAGCGTCTTTGCTTTGTTGCAAAGTGCTGTTAATTGGGAGCTGGGGACAAGGAAATGAGAACTCTCGAGGCTAATTGATAGGCACCTGCGGAGGGCTTTAGTGGCTACAAAGTTCCTTTGACTTTGGAGTGAAGTCCTGATGTTTTCTTTTTTTGCCCTGAGAGCCAGGGGCTCCTGTGTATTAGTGGATGGGAAGCTTAATTTTCTCCAACAGATGGGGGTCCTACTTGCCAATAGAGAGGAAGGAAATAGGCTGGAGGAACCAACTAATGAGGATATATGGAAGGTATTGCAGTGACTTTTTCCATTTGTATCCAAGGTGCCCTTCTTGGGACAAGCAGAACACTTAAATGAAGCTTATGGGCTTTCTTAGGAAGTTTCAATACTGTTTGCATCTGTGTCTTGGAGGTATTAAATAGCTTTTGCTGTATCATAGGTCTGTAGAATGGGAATAAGAGATGTATTTTTTTAAATGCATTTTCTGACTTCTTGAAAAAATACTTGACTGTTAAGTGGTTTTGTAATTTCAGATTGGGGAGTAGATGCCCCCCTGTAGAAGCTGCATTTAAAGGTCTTATGCAAAGCTCTGTTTGCCCATAGGGAACAGTTGGAATATCTGACTGTGAATTTCTTGTGTGTGCATTACAGGGCTCAGAGCTGTCTTCCAACTAGATCTCCTGTGTTTCCATTTTTTATTCTACCATACCTGATTTGAGTTCTTAGTCCTGTGCTTTCTGCCCTTGTCTCTCAAACCCATCCTCCTGCTGCATTGAGATCTTCCATGTAGCATCATGTAAGTGGAGCACCATCAGTGCAGGAGCCAGAAACTGCTGCTGGGGGCCTTAAGTATCCCTTGCATATAAGTACCACTTGTGCAAAGCAGAGGTTCCTGTTCGTGCCACTTTCTTTGAACTGTCTGGGAGCTGTGGCAGGACCAGTTCCAGCGTAAACTAAATTAGGGAAAGGGGTGTAGCACTACTCCTTGCCTCCTTCCATAGCCTTGAATTATAATGTTGATCCAGCCCACCCACACCTTCCCAGGTAAATATCTCAGGAGGAATTTTGAGTTCTGAGGGGTTTTGGTCATAAAAGGCAAGGATAACAACAGCAGATGTTTGTGTATTCTCTTGTATGTGGTTTCCTTGCTTCCTCCCGTATGCAGCCCCTGGTCTGTAATAACTGCTACAGCGGGTGTTTTTGTGGAAACAAATCACTTGCTTTCATCTGGAGAGCAACAGTGATTGTGCTGGGGAAGCATGCTCTATTTTTCATGTCTCAGTCTTTCTTATTATTTAAATTAATGTGAGTTGCAGTTGTCGCGAAGTGAAGGATTGACGGCAATTAACTAGGACAGGCTCAGTGCAAGCTGTTTCTGCACAAGCCTGTCCTACCTAGCTCCCTCACTGCATCTTGCTTGGGACTTGAGTTCCCACACTGGTTCTCACCTGGCACCCCTCATGCCCTGCAGCCTTCCCAGCCCAGAGCACCCTACAGTATCCCTGCCCTTGTGTCACTCCTGCCTTGCAGCTCCCCTGCTCTTCCAATCCAAGTTTCTCAAGGAGAATGGTCACTGGTTACTTTAGGGCTTGTTATTTACTGTCAGTGACGGGGAAGATGAAATGCTGACCTGGCATCACCTTTGTCCTGCAGATGTGGTACGTAGAAGAAACAAATACATGAGTTTCAAGTCATTGAAATTCAAGTCATTCATTTCCTTTTCTCCAGAATCGGTCTCTAGTGTGGGTGGGGCATTCTCTCTCTCTGGGATGGAGCAGCTTGGATGGAAAGCTTGGAAAGCTTCTCTGGGATGGAAAGCAGATGGAAAGCTTGCTTTCATGTCTGTCTCTGCTCCCCACGTCATCCAGGGAGATCCTAAGCACAGTGTAATGGATACCCCATATTGTATTTACACAGGGAGGAAAAAATCTGGCAATTTTGTCTTTTTCAGCAGTACCAGAGACCATGGCAGTCATTTCCCATGGTCCTTGGAGCCAAGGGGGTCCAGCATCAGCTTGGTCTCTCCTGAAGGAAAAAATCAGAATATAAATACGCCTGGAAGCACTGTTTAGCTGTGCTGTCCCTGTTGTGAGCCTGCAGCCAGTGGTTTTGCCTCTGCTAGTGGTTCAGAGAGGCCAGACACAGAAGACTTTTGCAGCTGAGGGTCAACAGGAGATGGCTGGGCAAAAGGAGGCTGTGACACCCAGAAGATCCTGACCCCAGGAGATTTTAGTCTCAGCAATTCTTCTTCCAGCAGTCCAGAACCTGTGAAAACATAACACAACCCACACATGGGAAAAAATAATAAGGTCAAAGCTTCTCATTTAAGACTGTCCTAAAAAGGTGTGTGCAAAGTAATGACAAGTGCCAAGGAGGCAATGCTAACTGTTGCTGGTGCTGACAGTTTTGGCATTTTAACATGCTGGCTTGACACCCTGAAAATTAAAAGTCTCTGACTTTTTATCTGAGTGAAATTATTGTCCATTGGCTTTGGATTCTAAGCAGACGAAGCCAAACCAGGTTTTAAATTTACAAGGAAATTATTTCCTGCCCTATTCCCCCTTCTCTCAGCCTTTCCATGCCCTCTGACTGAGGTGTCAGCTGGAAGGAACCAGCCATTATATTCCTAACAGGATTTCAGCCTTGGATGCCCTTTTCTCCCTTGTCTGAAAAAGTGGCAAGCAAGATATGACCATCTGGACACATGCTCCTCCCTTTGGGCATTTGGTAGGCATGGTCAGATCTGTATTTGCTGAGTTTACTTGATCCTGTGCGAACTAAAATGTCTTGATGGCTTTGGGAAGTGGCAGGTTACACATGTCCTAACTGCAGCTCTGCTGCTGCCCTGTGGTGGTTTTTGCTGCTCTCTCCTCAACCTTGGCTGGCATTGCATCGTTCTGCTAGGACTTCACACTGGCTTCCAGCTCCATCTGCTAATGCTGATTGACCTTAGTCCTTCTTGGTTTGCTGCACGGCTTTTTCTTCCTCATGCAAATCTTAACCCTTTGAGGTTATGATAACATTCCCAAAATGTGGTCTAGCTACTGGTTTTACTCCTGGGCTCTGCTTACCCATGTTTGCTGGTAACCCATGTGTCCCTATTGTGTTGACCCTCAGCTGATTCCTCACTGCCCTCTGCACTCTCACTTCTCCACAGGCTATGGCAATCCTTCCCCAATGTGCCTGGCTTAAATCCCTCCTTGCCAAGATGAGAGAGTGTCAGCAAATACATGCCTGCCTCACTTCTTTTTGACAGGTCCTCTTCCCCCAAGGGAGTCCCAGGGTCATAGATGCTCAAGTGTTTTCCGTGAGTCTGGGGCCTACAGAGAGGGACTAGTGAGCTGTGGGTTGTAAACAATATTCCTATGAATCCAGCAACAGAGCTGGAAGTAGTGAGTTGCTCTCTTCAGGCTTCGTTTTCTTTTCCCCACCTAGCTTATAGGCTTTGCCTCAAAAAGACCATCAGGCACTCCTGCCAGGGAGGGGGAAGGGGAGGCTGTTGTCTGTTTACTCTGTGGTAAGCAAAGCAGAAAATGATGTTGTTTCATTCCTCGCTACACACAAATTTGAAAGCTGAAAATATATTAAAAAAAAAAAATAGAAGATTCCTTTTTAGTCAAACTCCCTTACTACCTCTGGAGTTCAAAGCATGGAAGCAAGACATGGGTATGAGAGAGGAGAGACTGCAACAGCTGGCACACTCCACACCTGGATGTGTTCAGGTCCCAGTGTGGTCACTCTGGTCCCATGACACAAACTCAGCTAGCTGGGAAGGTCTTTAGGGATCCTGAACGCCCAAGCAATTGCTGATCTAGTGAGTTTTAAAGACCCTGCTGTGCTTTTGGTGCCATGCTGTGTGAGGTGCAGTCATCCAGAAGCTACCTACTGCAGATCACCCATGGGGCATCTCTCTTGGCTGAAAGATGTCACAGAAGCCTTCCTGCAGTTGCCGTTGTACAAATTCCCATTAGCCATGGCACACATCGTTGCTTCTCATGCCATTGCACAGTCTCTGCAGGAAGAAGCTTATTGACTCAATTCCCAGTGAGCATTTGGTTATGTGAACAGAAGAGCATGGTGCTGGCTAGCAGCATGGGTCCTATCTACCCATGGGAGGTAGCAGTAACTAATATACTCTCTGAGTCAGTGCCTCAAGGCCTTGCATCCTGCAGGAGAATGTAGAACTCCCCCTGGTACTGTTTGGAGTGTAAAAATGAGCTGGGATGGTGCTTGGATCCTCCTTGCTCCTTCCATGAAGCCTTGGGACAGGCAGGCAAGTTCTTAGAGGTTGTTTCATGAAGACCTCCTAACCTGTTCAAACACAAAGCATCGCAGTTACAGTGAAGGCCATTTCAAACTGCAGATCCTTGAAACAGTGGTACATACTACTTTGCTGTGATTTCAGAAACCCAGGTAGTAACGAGGAATGAAGCCTGTGACAAGACCCCGGTTAATAGATAGGTAGCTTAATAAGCCAGACAGGCTGCCCCCCATAATTCTTCTTCTAACAAGGTCGAACTTTCTTTTGTCTTCACAGTTCCACCAAAGATCTCCACTATCTCCGCAGACATCACCGTGAATGAGGGCAGCAACGTGACCCTGGTTTGCATGGCAAATGGGCGTCCTGAACCTGTCATCACTTGGAGGCACCTCACCCCAACAGGTAAGAGATCCAACTGGACTCAACTGTGCTGATGATTTGTGAACTGTTCAGTAGTTTCATTCTCTTCCAGCATCAAAAGAAAATTTCAGTAGCAATACAGGCAGCTGTAGAAAAGTGGCAAGAATTTTAAATGCACTTCAAACTTGTTTTGAGATGTGATTTCCCGGGCACCATAAACAGGTTTTCCAAATGAACAAATGAAATTACTTCAGTAGATGCTCTACAGAACTGGACCTGTAATTTTGTTTAGCTTTGGTCTTCATTGAGTTGTCCCAGTCTCTGCTGCTGGTAATGCACAGAACGTTGGTGGAAACAAAATGCTCCTGGTGCCAGATAGAGGGGAAAGGATTTCTGTTGAGATACTACATAAAAGAGGTTCTCTCTAAAAACCATGGAATTTGCTTCCTACTGATTTGCCTTAAAAGGGAGAGGCAAACAGTGACACAGATGACTTCATATTACACTCCACTTTGGCAGCCAGTTGTCTTGTGTCTTGTGAGGTGAATAAAGAAGGCATTTGATCTTCAAGGTGAGTGAAGAGCAGGATGGAGACAGAATAAAGGAGAACTCACCATCTTTGTTCAGCTATCTAACTGTGCCTTCCGTGCTCAAGAATGTAAAAAGCTTGGAAGGAGAATATCTTTTCAGTAGTCAGACTCTGGGGTTAGTAGCTTGGGTTGCAAGGAAACCTCACCCCCTGAAGATTATCAGTAGGATGAGAACAAGAAGTGGGTTTCTCTTACTCCGTTTCATGTGCTTTGAGGAGAGAACTCTTTAGCTGATTTCTTTTGCTGTCAGATATTCTTCCATCTAAAATGCATGGGGAAAGCATTGATTAGCTCCATGTGAATGGTCTCCTGTGATACTCCCATATATTTTAAAGGGTTAAAGAGGGTTTGAGGTAGGCAGAGTACAAACATTCTGCATGTGCTACAGATAGTCAAGTACCTACTGCAGTTCACCAGCCAGAAAAGAAGAGAGTGTTGCAGAGAGAAGGTCTGAGAGAGAAAGGCAGAATGACACGTCGGAAGAGAGCTTAATCCTAGGGCTGCATCCCAAACCCCCTGAATTTGGAACTTGTGGCTCAGGTTGGGGTTACTCAGATTTGCTGTCTTGTTCCTTCAACCAAACCAAACTCCTCCTGAGGTTTCATGCATACGAAAGGCAAATGTGCAGTTTGTATTTCTGGCCTGTTTCTGGCAATGCCAAAAGAAGGAAGATGGGGAAAGAATGCCAGGAAGAGGTGAAAGGAGCAGAGCTGGTGAGGGGAACACTACTTCTCTGTGTTCCATCACTGCCTGACTTTCCTCTTCTGCTTTTTTCAGCATTAAGCATGATGGTGCCATTTGCATTCATAGGAAAATGGATCCTATTTTTTTCATCTTTAATTATGTATATAGAACCTTCTACCTCTGGTATTTCTGTTCATAAGTTTTATTTCATATCAAATTTTCCATTTTACTGCTGCATCAGTCTTTCAGTTCTCTATCTCTTTCTTGTATTCAAGTAGAAGATATTCCCTAGCTATTCTGTGAGCACAGCCTAATATTGTCCGAGTTAAGGACGTTCCAAGGATGCTAGCTTAAATCTTCATGAAAACTGAGACCTGGTACACATGAGATACATTGTTCAAAGCAGTAAGAAGATTCTTGTCCTTACTCATCACTTTGACTGTTGGTGTTTTGTGATTTTTTTTTTTTTCAATTGTACCTCCTACTCCGTTATATCAGACACGGACTTCTTTTCTTCCTTTGATAAAAGTCTCCTCAGAACAAATCCTCATTTTGGCTATCCTGTCTGGTGAGCAACAGAACTGGAGAACCCCATCCCCACTTTTACTCCAGAGTCAGACTGCCTGGATTTGTTGTTCAGTTTTCCGGCATGTCCCTTCACATTTTTATTCCCATACTGTGTGCCTCAGAGCCTCCCTCAGCACCATCTCACTGACTTGCTTCCACCCTCTCCTCAGTCTTCCTCCCTACAGTGAAGCCTGCCAAGCACCCCCTTTGTAATGAACTAGAGGTTACAATGAAGGGCAGGCAGTCCTCAGTCTGTCACCTTCATGTCTCACTGATTGTTGTTCTCTCTCTTTTTCCCCACCTGAACCCTTCTGCTATCTTTTACGGATACAGAGGAACTGCTTTCAGGCAGACATCAGGTCTTTGAGCAGCATGTAGCCCAGTGAGACACTTGTCCCAAAATGGGAGAGTGAAGGCCTTCTTTGAAGTGTTTCCTTGAGGTTGACAATTAATATAAATTCTGTATCTATTCCAGAGCTGCTGCAGTTGGAAATGCATCTTATCTTGGAATCTCCCTTTTCCAAAACTGCAAGGCATTTTGGCTCCATTTATGCGAGTTTTGAAGACATCTGCTATGCATCAAAGAGCTATTTTAAATCATTGTAAAGGTTTTTTAAAATATATCTCTCTCTGATTTTTTTCGTGGTTAAACTCATGACTGCAGAACTGGAAGACAGAATGTTATTGAGCTTGTGTGGGAGGTTTTGAATGGACAGGTAGTGAAATTAAACCCGTACTGGGGGGCAAGAGGGCCAAATTACTTTCTCACTGTGCATTCTCCTCAAGGAGTTCATTAGCGACTTTGTCTGCTGTTTCTTTCATTCATTGACTTAGTCAATAGTGTTTGTTGGCTAATTACCCGAGTTAGGACCACAGAAATGATTTATTTCTTGTTGGCTGAGAAGTGGAAGATACAAATGCAAAGGGAAAGCGGTGCTGCTATTTATGCAGAGAAGGCAGGAATGCATGTTCATTTGAATTCTGTGATCATAGCCTACTCATCTACCTATCTGGGAAGTTAAAAAAATTTATTTAGAAAATGCTATGTCCCTTCATTTGCTTGTCCTTCAGTGAGCAGTTGAACCAGGCATTTTTCTCATATCAACTGTAAGTCCCCAAGCCCTGAAGCAGCCCCTAGGAAAAAGCCCTCATCTAAGCCTGTGAGATAGTTAAAGTGTGACTGTAGCACTGACACCTTGGCAAGAAGGCAGGTAAAGGGAAACAACCCTTAATAATTCCAATGGCAAATGACAACACAGATCAGCTTTAATTCGATGAAAGCAGGAATGACATTCTTTGGAATGATGCAAGTCCTTGCTCTCCTCTTCCATTCCTCTTCAGATGATGGACTGATTGTATTTTGACGGAGCAGGTGGAGAGAGTCAACCAGACCCTTTTCTTTCTCATCTGATAGGCTGTTGTTCTGTAGGACATTGGCAACCTGGTCTAAGTAGTTGTGGATAATTTAATAGGTATTGCCTGGGAGCACACACAGCTTCATTAGGTCTTCAGCTCCAGCCAGCAGAGCTCTTTTCTGGGATTGCTGGACCTGCAGCTTCCAGCAGGCCAATACATCCCTCCCTGCTCATAGTCTGATCCCTTTCCTGTGATTCAGGATACAGCTGCAGGCTTATTAAGCCCACCATGCCCAATGACTTTTGCCATCCCTGTTTGTGATGGTAATCCATGGCAAAGACTGTAGCAGCATTCTGAACTGGATTTGTCAGGAAACTGGGATTTGTTCAGTTAGAGTGGGCGTGAGTCTTGATGATGTCCTTTACAGACCGTATGATTTAGCAGTTGTCAGCATTAGAAATTCTTCACTAGGGAATATGCTGTAGCCTCTCATCTCTTGAAAGGGATAAAACCCAGACTCTTTGTACAAATAGTGGGTGGTACCCTATTGTTTCATACTCCTTAATATTAAATCATAACCTGCCTGATTCATGGCTCACAAAGGCATAGACTATATTTTCCTCATGGAATACAATAACCTCGAATATCCAGTAGCTGCACCACAGTCTGGAAAAGATCCAAGCACGGGACCGTGTATCATTTATCACGCTGACATGGTCTATGCAGGCTACCCCAGGCAGCCTACACATCTATGGCTAGGTATGTTAGCAGGTGCTCGGTTTTCTCTGTACCATGCACCAAGATAGCGAACACAGCCAAGAAAAGGGTCCAGTAAGGTAGATTAGACATGGCAGCCAGTGCCTGCTTTTGAGCTCATCTTAGTTTTACTTCATGTCTTTATTGACTTATTTTTGTTCAGGATAATGTGACTTCTCCCTACCCATAAGATGCTGAGATCACAGTTTAGAGGCTTTATAATTTATCATTGCTCATCCCTCTGTCTTACTTAGAGCCATGCTAGATGCCTGGTTGACTGAAAAAAGAACTTCCTGGGGAAAGTAAAGATTCATGTATGTTCATGTTCTTATCAATAAACTCCCTCTCAACAGAAGCCCTAAAGAGTGGCCTCTTGGGAATTGAGTTAGCAGCAATATGAACATGGGAGAGTTGTTGCGAGGTCTTTGTATTACGAGATTTCTCACTGCCAATCCTTTTGCTGTGTATGGGCAGACAAACGCAGAAGAAAAAGGAAAAGGCAGCTCCTGTCCTGAGGAGCTTGTACTCAAGCTCACAGGAACAGTCCCATTCACGTTTCTGCTCTTTTACCACAAGGAAACCTTCCTGAGCTCATGGATGCTGTGGCAAGTGCCATGGCATTGGAACCCATGTTGATGACAACCTGAGAGGCGGTGGCAGGGAGACAAAGCTGTATTGATCAAAGTTGAACAATTGAGGCTTTTACTGGTTGTGCACAACCAGCTGACAGCAACCAGCAATTCTATTTTCCTAGAGAAAGTGAAACCTGTATAAAACCACTAGGTACCTCATTCTTGATCCAACTTCCTTGGCCTCAGCCTATCAAGGCTGCTTGATGTAGAAGAGAACAGTCTTGATTCTCCCAAATTCCACCTGACAGTCTAAAGATACCCACTTTGGCTCGGACAAGGAGCTTAGTTATTACAGTGGTAATCACAGCGTAAGAACCAGTCTAGAGCAAAGCAGATAAGTATTGGTTGCAACACCCAAGTTTCATGTCACAGCATAAAATGAAAGGAGATGGGAAGGCTTGTCAAATATGCCAGTCTGATTCTCCCTAGAGGGTGCTAGAAATTCTCATTGAGCCTTAGAGAATTTACCATAGCCTGGGAAGTTTAGAAGGGATAGAGAATACAGAAATGTGCCTGCATGCTCTGTGTAATTGAGATGGTATATATATAATATGTTTATAAACAGCTGTAGAACTCATTGCCATGGAAAGTTATTTAAAGATGAGAACTTGGCAAGACTCAAACAGCTTATGTATTCCTGAGGATAATGTGAACAAATCTGGATATTCTTGTTATTCACAATAAAAATATTGAAAAGGATGTTAAACTTCATGCTTTGGGGCTCAGAGATCAGGATAAGACCTAAAGTGAAAGAGACAGATTATCTCACACCCCCGCTCACTTGTGTATCTTCCTTCAGTGCATGCCAGTCTCCTTGTAGAGCTGAATGCTGAGCACTGAAGGAAGCAGAGACAGAGAGCTTTCTGAAGGTATGAGATTTAAGAAGGCCATATCATTCTCATTGGGCAGCTTTGATCGTTACGTCCTGTGTTTGCTTGCTTCTCATTGCTGTCTAAGTCCAAAGCCTTGCTACTTCACTTTGAAGTAGCACAGGAAAAGCCAGTCTGTCACCAAAGAAAATAACAAACAGAAAACCCTCAGCCAGAGTCACCACAAGTCAACCCCATGGGTAACAGGTAGTGATGAGTGGGAAGCGGATTTTCTGGTTATCTAAACCATTTGGATTTAGCCCACCTCTCTGCTGGATTCCTAAAACCTCAGTAAAACAGTTGTGGAGAGGAGTGTTCTTTTGGGAGGCTTAGGGTGAGGTTTTTTGTTTGCATTTGGTGGGGGTTTTCTGGAGTTACTGTGCCAGCTCTTCTCATGTCACAACCTTCTCCCCGCGTAACTGTCTCTGCCTCGTCAGGAAATTTGAGATTCAGAAGGTGTTTGTTTGACACTGCATTTTAGGATGTTGGGTGGGCAACTGATGATTTTTTAACCAGGTCTCCTTTCCTTCCCTTTTTTTTTCTTTCATCTTCAAAATACTCTCTGGTAAAAATGTGGTCTCATCTTCCACAGAGACCTTTCATTTTGGCTCTTAAACACTCTTAGTTTGTTTTAGCACACTTTGTGAGATGTCTTTTTCTCCCTTGATCTAGTCTGCATCTTATCTAACAAAAAAAAAGAAAAAAAAAAAAAGAAAAAAAAAAAAAAGGAGGATGCTGGCTCACAAAGAGCCTGGGAAACAAGCCAAACTTTCAACTTTTTCAGGTCTTCTCCAGAAGGCATCCAAAGTAGTTTCAACCTCTATTTGCTTCCCACTTACACTTGCTCCACATTTCTTGTATTTTTAGAAGTCTACTTTTCCTAGTGCCCACAATCCGGATCCCCCTGCCTCCTTCCTCACCTGTAACAAACTTAGGTTGAAAAGGAGCTCTCTCACTTTTCTTTCTTCCTTCTACACCCAGAGACACATTGCCCAGAGATCACTCCTGTTGTTAGTAATGCCCCATTTGGTTCCTGTGGTCTGTGATGCTGTTTCAGTACAATCACTGTTGATGCATGAAACATTCATTTTTTTAACAGCTTTGATTTCTCTCTTCTGTCCCAGGTCAGAGAGGGAGAACAAAGCCTCCTGAGTATTTTGGCATTTCTGGGGAACAAGCAAATAAAGCTGCTGTGTGGAGGAAATTTACTCTGCAGCCTTCAGCAGTGCTTGGAGGGGAACATGTGGAGTCTTCTGGTCTGTGCTTGGCTGCTCCACCTCTGGCAGGATTTTCTGTGCTGTTGCTGGCAAGATGTGGCAGTTGTGTACCCAATCAGTGGCCTTCCTGCCACATAAAAATGTTGCTCTTTACAGCAAGTTGGAGTCTGGGTAGAGTTACCTCCTTTTTTCCTTCTCCCAGATGGGTACAAATTCTAGTTGGTCATGCTGGTAAAGTCTTTTCCATGGCATTTTAAAGGCTGAGCTGGATTGTGTCCATATGAAAACTTCCCTCCACCTACAGAAAAGCAGATTTTTTTCAGCTCATTGCATGCTGTAATACTGCTGTCTGTGCAGTGCTGTACAGTCTGCCCTCAAGATTAGTGCTGTACCTTTGCCTTGAAGGTTAGTGCTTCTCAATGGGCTGTTTAGTCAGGACATTCAGGAATAGCTACCTACTTTCCCTACCCTATCTCCATGAGCCAGTCTTAAAGGATCCCGGAGGGCTAGATGTGGGAGTGAAAACTGAGCGCTTCAGAAGATGAGAGTTCCAAATCTTCTGTAATTAATGATGACAGGAAAAGGAAGTGCCATACACTGCCACAAGTTGGATCACAACTGCAGGTTACTGAACCTTACCAATTCTGTCTTTCCCACCATCACAAACACAGGATCAGTACTTTTTTGTCCTGATTAGAATGAAAAGAGGAGAGATCTGCTAGGCCTGCCATTCTGAGCATTGTAGATGCAGTCTACCTTGCCCACCTTGGTTGCCAGCCTTCCGTGTGTGCCAGACATGCCATTGAGCACTCTTGTATCCTACCTATATAGTCAACTATAGCAAAACAGATTGTTATAGAGTGCAAGACACTGATGGGATATGTGTGTGTGTTACTGTGTCTCCCTCTAGTGATCTGAACTCACGAGTCTGCTTTGGGTCCTTCGTGCTTGGAGCTGCTCATTTGGTGATAGAACTTCTCTGGGTTCACAGGGGTAAAGAACGAATATTTTAGGACAGGATCCCATTCAGTCTGCCATCTGGAGGTCATACTCCCCACTGCCAACTCCGTGGTTGCAGCTGTAGTTTGAATCTGAAAATTTAAATGTGCTTGTAGAGATGCAGAGAGGTTGAGTGTGAATTAAAGAGAGAAAAAATTCATAGCATGGTAAATGGAATACTTTCAATTCAAACATCCTTAAGAAAGCTAGCCTTAAGAAGAAAATGGGGAGACTGAATTTTTTTTTCCCCCTTGTATGTAGCTGTAATCTATAAGTAGTTTTACTTTAGGCAAGCATATTTCTCACTTTCCCTTCACAGTAGGAGAGAGACAACTAATAAAACGAGAAAGTTAAAGTAGTAGCTTATAGTTGGTCCTTGCATTTATTTTTTTTTTTTTTTTTTTGATTTAAAGAGAGAGACTTCACTATTTTGTTACTATGCTGTTACGTGACTACAACTGCTCTCAATGGCTTCAGTATCTGGTATCTCCTACACTGGAGTCAGACGTACTGTCTTCCCTCTTCCAAGGATCCCAGTGAGCATGGAGGACAGCATCTTCTGCAGCACATGGGTCCTGTCAGGACAGTGATGTCTGGAGGGAGTTTCCTGCACAGCCACAGCCCCAAAGCCTTCACCCCTTCACCACCAAAGCATCTCTTGCACAATTATTTGACTGTCTCTTGCCTTTGCCTCCACCCCCATGCCAATCCCACTGATGAAGCCACTCGGCTTCTATATTTCAGCTCTAGTGATAGCTGGAAGATAGTGAGAGAGAGAACAGAGGAGTGTAAGGAGAAGCAGGATTATTTGCAAGAATCTCCTGTATACAGAAATAGACCGAGGGCAAAGAAAAAGTCAGCTTTAGGGGCAAGACATCTTGAACCTGCTTGCCATTACAACCACAGCAAGGTCAGAGGTCACTCAGCCTCCTTGTGGTGTGGAGCTATTCCCCCAGGTCTGAATACAGTTGTAGTGAAAATGGGAGTCTCCCAGTTGAAGGCAGTGAGCTATTTTGGTAACGTAAGGCTGCGACAGGCCCTGGTGAACACTTGTGTTCTGTTTGCTTCCTCAGCCTCCTTTCTGAGCATTTCAGAAATGTGTCTTAAGAACACCCCCCCCTTTCCTATCTGAAGAAAAACATGAGAGATCAAAAACATGATTCAGGGATTTTATTTTTTGAGGGGGAGGTGCATGTTCAAAAGCTTCATTCTTCTTTCTTTCTTATGATTCTCATTTTCTTTCGTATTTCTTCTTTGGATACTCTTTCTTTCTGAACAGTGCCTGAAAAATACGACTCTTCTCATGTACTCTGTATTCTTTCATGCACTGGCTGAACAAATCATCCTTTCTCATAGACTCGCAGTGAGTGCCCACCGCAGTGTTACTGCGGCACGGGAGCAAAGCAGGGGGGCTGGGAGGGGTTGGTGAGTCCCAATCCAGGAAAGCAAGAGCTGCTCTCTGATGCAGCCTTTGAATTTCACGCCCAGTTTGGAATGACTTGAGCCGTTGGAAAGATAAGCATATCCTGCCAAAGGATCAGCACAAGCTGCAAGGAAGAAAAGTGTAATGGAGGTATTGATGGCCTGGGAAAGGCATTGATCGTAAGAGATTTCAGTTCTTGTGTCGACTGAGGGCTGTGGCAGATTAGAAGGGTCATGGAGTGAGGACAGGACTATATCTATAGCACACTTTAGAGCACAGTCATAGAGCCCACACCTTGTCCTGGCTTGTGTCCCAGGAAAGGCACCAGTGGGAGATGAGATGGCTGCAGTCTGGGGTAGGCAGAGGGAAGAGCAATGCAGCCTCCCAGGGGTTTCTTAGGCTCCTCATAAGGGTCCCTGTGGGTCACTGCCCTGTCACACGTGCCTGGCTGAGAACTGCTGGCAGGATCATCTAATTACAAGCACTGTAATGGTCACCGTACGTCATTACCACCATCCTTACCTGCTGTGCAGCCTGTACATTTGTAAAAGCTGCCTGAATACACAGGTGCACACTGCTGTATGCATTATTTGTGAGCATTTTACTATGTGCTCCTTTGTATGTTGCCCATGCAGGTGTCTGTCCATCCATTTTGCTGCACAAAGTCCGCAGCATTTTGGTGTTTACCTGCCTTATCCACCAACCTCAAAGGCTTGCATTTTCCACCTTAAAGGTAGAATTGTGAAACATAGCATGAAAAATGGGAGCAGAGTACCTGCTAGGCTTTGGCTGTGTGGCATGGTTCTGTCCAAAGCCTGTCTATACCTAAACTACAGCTGCAAGATGGGAACAGAGAATTAGTATTTTTAAAGTCAATCATGATAGGAGACAAAATTCCAGAAGTTCCCTGAAATGCAGAAGATCAGGTCAGGCTCCAAACTCTGTAACTCCAGCCTCTGTTTGACATGCTTACTTGTATCTACTGCATTTATCTCTGCTGTACTTGGGCATCTTCCAAGCAAATAAATAATTGGTTCCTGCTTCTGTCTTCCCTTCTGCCCAAGGGACCTAAAGTTAATTTGTGCTGACTGTTAGGCTTTGGGTATGTGGTGGTTTGACCTTGGGTGGATGCCAGATGTCCACCAAGCCGCTCCATCACTCACCTCCTCATCAGAATGGGGAGAGAGAATAAGATGGAAAAAGCTTGTGGGTCAAGATAAAGGCAGTTTAATAAAGCAAAAGCAAGGGCCACTCATGGAAGCAAAGGAAAACAAAGTATTTATTTTCACTCTCTGTTTGCCACCATCAGGCAATGTTCAGCCTCTTCCCAGGAAGCAGGGCTGTAGCACACGTATTGGTTTCTCCAGAGGGCAAACATCATAATAATGAATGGCACCAACCCATTTCTCTTAGCTTTTATTGCTGAGCAAATGCCATATGGTATGGAATATTCCTTTGGTCAGTCTGGCTCAGCTGTCCTGGCTGTGTCCCCTTCCAAGATCTCACTTACCCTTAGCATACTGGTGAGGAGGAGATGTTGGTGAGACAGCCTTCATGCTGTGCCAGTGCTCCTCACCAGTAGCCAAAACACTGGTATGTGTTATGCACACCTTTCTAGCTGATCTGCTGTGGGGAAAATGAACTCCATTTCAGACAGACCCAATACAGGGGAGAGGCTGCTATTGTAGAAGGGAGTCAGGGCATATTATATACATGTAGATGTTCCTTGCACTGTGAAATTCTAAGTGCCCCTACTTCCTGTGGGGAGAACTACAACCATTCAACTTCTGTGAGGAGGATTCCTTGTAGCTCTTGGGAGCTTTCCAGGGGGCAAGACAGAGAAGCCAGTGTTCCCTAGATATTCCTTCTGCAAGCTCCATCTTGGATGCCTGGGGCTTCATTTCACTTGAGTGAAATGCAGACCCATGGAGAGGCAATTCACTCCATGCAAGAGGCTGGGATGGGTCTTGGAGTCCATGCACAAAGCAGAGGTTTTAAGGGAGTTGGGGACAAAGAAAAGTCAAAAAGAAAAGCCATGCAGCATCTCCTGTATGAAACCCGGGAAAGATGAGGGAAGGAGACTGTTAAGTTGAACAGACAAAAGTAATTAGAGGAGTAAAAGAATAGATTAATGAGCAGCCAGTGTCAGGGGAACTTACTAATTATCAGTAGAGGATTTCCTTCAATATGCACTCTGGCCGAGGGCATGCAAGATAGCAACCAAAACTCAAGCCCCATTTAAGGAAGGTGCTAAGGAATTAGCGGCACTGGATGTCTGGAGAATGATAGCAGGAGTCGACTTAAATGCTTCCTTTGAATCTCGTGTTCTGTGTGGTTCAGGTAATGGCTGGGGATGAAGGGGATCTGGGAAACACTAGATTGTATCTAACCAGTGTTAATAATGGCTCAATAAAAATGCCCTGATAAGGACACATTAAAGTTGCACAGTTAAGCACTCACAAGCCAGGTAAGGTGAGATTTAAGGTTACAAATGCAACCTTAACTCTTCTCCTGCTGAGGGTACCTTAGCAGGCAGCCTCTAATTAAGGGGCATTGGGCTATTGCCCAAGTAATATGTCATAACATCAGTTAATGCTCACTTCAGCTTTGGACAGGTGCACACAATGTCTTGCCGTACTGTGGTTTTGTCTGTGTGTGCCTGGTGAACCAGCCTCCGTTTTAATCATGGCACTGAGAGTATTGCATTCATTGTACTGGAACAATGGTGGTTCAGAAACTGGTGGTTTAGAACATGAGGCCCATTTAGACTGAAGATACAGGGCAACCCACCACCCATTCTCTCAGGTCACCATCTGACATGTCAGAAAGCAGAAGTTGAGGAAGATACTGATATTTGGGGATAGTTGTGTTGAAAATGGGTGTTTCCTTTCTAAGGACTGATTTCTACTCCTTTAGCTCAACATGTTGTATTTTTTTTTATGTGGTTGCCTTACTGAAACATTCAGACTGTTCACAGAGAAAAAAGGGAAAAAGTAAAGGGCAAATCTCTTCTTGGGGAACACTGCAGAAGTGAATGGATTCAATGGTTTTAAACCAGACATCGTAGATCTGACATCCTTCCTTAACAGTGATGCTGCCCAAGGAACACAAAGTTCTTTCAGGGGTGGCCAACCCTTCTGCTGTGTAAGTCCTTGAGTAAAAACCTCTGTCCTTCCCTGCATATCCTGCAGTAGTCTGAGATTTCTCAGAAGCCACTGTCCATGTGTCTGTCAAACACAGTCTGCAGCACCTCCTGCTGTCCCACTGCTCATCCTTGCAGCTACACAGGGAGGCCTGCTTTGATTGCATTTGAAGCAAATACTCAGCGTTGTTCTGCCGTGAGCGTCATCAAATCTGTTGGGCATCATGTGAGCTGGAGTACAGACTTGCATATGAGTTTGAGATTATCTAAAGCAGTTCAGATGCCCTGAGCTTTATTTTTTGCATTTTGGATCGCTGTCTAAAGAGCAGATGGGGTAACAGGAATGGCAAAGGCAAGGGCAGCAGTTTTAGCAGCAGCCAGAGATCTGTAGGTATTTTTTAAAGGTTTCCAAATGTGTATTCATCTGCCCTCAGCAAGAAGCAATTGCGTAGTGAGAGCTGTCCCTTGGAGGCAGGTGCAGCCTGGTCTGAGTGGAGCAGAAACTCATCAAGAGGGTTACGTGTGAAACGGAAAGGTCACATAAGCCCAGGTGGCCCTGCAGGAGACAGACAGGGCGGCCACGGTGGGAACAGATCTTACGTGCAAGGTACGAGAGAACAACTATGAGGAGGAAAGGTGGAGAATTTCTTAGAAAGCCCCCAGCACAAGGAAATATGCTGATTAATTTCCACAGACCTGCACAGACCTGAAGTGAGATAAAAATTTCCTCACTCAGAGACTTTGGGGATCAATGAGCGGAGTTTGTTTAAAAGAAATGAGTTTCATCTGAGAGGTTTTGCAACTTGTGCTAATGAGAGTCTGTCTGTCAAACTTAAGTGGCATCAAGTGGCCCAGAACAAGGGCTCTTGGGCGTTAAATGGTTCCTACCAAATACCAAGCCCATTACCATGATTGGCTGTTGTAGCCCTCTAAACGGCAAAAGTGATTAAATTGGTCGTTATGAAACGCTAAAGATGCATAATTATGAAAAATAAGTTTTGAGTAAGAGGAGATTTCATCTCTCTAGCTGCTTTGTATCTCAAGAAGGAATCAATGTAGAAATGTTTTAAAAGCATCCAAGGGTTGCCCCTTGTCTGATTTTCTCCTGATAGTCTGGGAATCATGAATGTGTTTGGAAGTGAAGGTGTCTCCAGTCTCTAGGCGGATATAAGAACTGGAGACTGAATGTCCCAAAGTCCCCCTCTCTCCATAACATTGTGTTTCATTGTCCAGTCTCTCCCTCCTGTTTGCTAAGGTGAGGTCCAGTGCACGACTTTCCTTGATCACTCTGGCTCATCATGCACTTTTGCCTTTTCTAGGAGGGAGGGATTTATGTCCTCAGGCAGTGCTGCAGACATCACACAGGTATGTTTTCTTCTTCTAGGAAATCCTCAGGTGTTCCGGTGGGCTTTTCTCCGTGCCATGGAGAGAGGCTTTCTAGGAGGCAATGTAACAAAGGTTTATTGCAAAAATCAAGAGTTAGGCTGTGTACAAGAGGACAGGGAACACTGAGTATCCATGGAACTCTATGCAAGTGAGCAAGGAGGTTGGATATCTTAAGAGTTGCAGAGCTGTTACACAAGCTATTGCTGAGCATAGGGTGTTGTAGTTGTGTTGGGGGAAAGGGTTGTGAAAAACAGTAATCTTCTGCCTTCGTAGCAGCTCACTTTCCTATTGTTGTACAGCTCTGAGGGTGAGACCAGTGCTTTGAACGCTTCCTGCTCTCCCAGATCTGCCTCCCAGCAGAGCCAGTGCCTCTAACTGTTGCTTTGGAGCACCTCTCAAATATTCTTCTCCCATTAAAAGCCTGGAATAGCAACAGGCATAGAGCAGAATATAAGCATAGGGTTTCTCTGGCACAACTCGGTCAACCCATACTTCCTAAAGCTCTGGTGTTCCTGATTTGCACAGACCTTCAGCAGAAATAGATTATTTATTCATTTTACTTTCCTTTTAGTTTTATCCCTCTTTGGTGCTACCCCAGCCCTAGAAGAGTTTTACATCCTCCTTAGAAAGAGTAATAGTGGTGGTGAGTTATTTCAGCCTCTGGGGCCCTCTGCTCTCCTTGGGTTGCTGCACTTCTCTCTAGGAGAGTGCTAACTGAGCCACCGAGCCAAGTCCTTGTTTCTCTTGTCAAAACTAAGTGGTCACTAGGGACATGCTGGTATTTACATTCTGTTACTCCTCCATGAGATGTGTAATGTACTAGCAGATCCTATCCGAAACTCTGCTGACCATTCATCTCCCTCATCTGTCTGTCTGCTCACCTTCCCTTCTTGTGTGACAGCTGATGTTGAGTATCTTTCAGGAACTTGATTTGTTTGTAGATCAGATGCCTTTAAGAAATGATCAGACACTGCTTGGTATCAGAGTATGTCATTTAAGGCAGTAGTCACTTCTAAGAAGATACTCTGTGTGTGTGTGTCATTTATGGCATTATGCATATCCCAGAAGACAAGTAGTGTCATCTGCATATTTATGTGAGATTGTGTGAGCTATCTAGTCAGCTGATTTGCCGTATGAAATTGTCTTTTCTCCGGTACTCCTGTGGCTCCTGTAGTCAAAATAAAATGTACCATGTCTTAAATGGAAAGCTGACTATCTCTGCCTTTTGAAGGAGCTGCACTCTTCACTGAGAAAAAGTTGTAACACACCTCTTGGCACCTACCTGTGCATCCAAACCTAAGGCAAACTTGATCTGTCTGAAAAACTAATGGTGTTAATTTAAACAGTTAGATGCATCCTGAAAAGTTTCAGACTGCTCTTGAGGTGCTGATCAGAGGACAGTCTGTGAAAATGATTTGATTTCAATCCTTAGATGTTTTTCTAACTTTTTTTTCATGGCTTCTGGTAATTTACACATAGTTGTTGGCTTAAATCCCCAGCTGTACTGGAAATGATTATTCTCTGTAAGGGTGAATATTTTTACAAATTCTGGTCATGGGAATGCAGAAGTATTTCATTGTTGCAGCTCTCTTCCAGAAAACACTGTGATCACTGTGAGGTTCTTTGCCCACACAGTAGCTTGTAGGCATTTAAAAAAATGTCAACATTTAAATTCTCCCGAAATTATGAATAAATTTGTCCAAGACTTCCCATATTATTGTCCTAGCTTATGATAAAATATAAAAGGGTTGTGGTTGCCATTGTCTGTGGACCTGACACCACGGATGTTTTTACTGGGACCCAGATCACATGAGGATTAAGCTTTCTCACTGGAAACACTTCTTAGCAGAAAAAAATTAGCCCAGATGCCTTGAAGGCCTTAGTTTGTGTTCAGGGAACAGTTTTTCAGGAAAGTATGTACTACAGAGCTTGCAGGAGAGAATGAGTCAAAAACTGATCTGCGTTTCTCATGTGGAACCTTTTCTCAGCAATTTTTACCACAGAATATAATTTGGCCTATAAGCCCCAACATTAAGCATGTTAATCAGTAGCTCTCGTAATGGATTACTTGTATGGCAAAAAGTATGTGTGTGGGAAACTCAGTTATATAACCAAAGTGATTTTCATATAGTTTGGAATGGCCTCGGGACCTCCTCAAAATTTATAGGCTTCATGGCCAGCATGTCAGTGTCTGGAAATTGCACAGGGAATTGTACCTAATGAGGGAGGTTGCTTGTTTCCATCCTAAAAATGAATGTACTGGTTTTGTAAACATTGCCCTGTGACTGTGGTCTTACTGATACTTGTTGTTTTGCTGGTCTTTGTCTCATCACTCCATGTGGCCAATTCTTTTATTTAATCTAGTGGTTATACAATGTCAGTAAATCTAGGAGAGAATGTTGCAAATTCCTATTTCCCCCTCTCAAACCCTAGATTGGAAATTCAGTTTTAAGGTTGTAAATAGAATCCACTTGGACTTGTCTTCTCATTGCTATGGCAAATGGTGTGCATTGTCTTTATGATGCTGCAAATAGCTTCACAAGGAGACAGCTTTGTTCAGGAGAGTTGGGCAGAACAGATTTTCTGAAAGTGACTTTAAATATAAAAATACTGTCAAAATATAAATGACAGTAAAGGCTACTCATTTAGCTGGTTAGCCTGCAAACCTCAAGACCCTCTACTAGCTGTTGTTTAGTAGACATCACTCTAGTAGAGGTATACCAAAGATATCCCTCTGTTAGTTCATTGTTCCTTTTCTGACCATTTGTAGTGCAGGCTCTTTCCTCTCCAGAATCCCCCATGTCAGGAAAAGAAAATGGAGCGAGGTACCCTTGTCAATAGCTCTTCTGTCAAAGCCTGCCTAATTTATATGCAGGCAATAACTAAATGATGCCTGTGGGGAAAGGCAGCAGAGACAGGGCTGGTTGAGCAGTTTTAAGCAGTCCTTTCCCATATGCATTTTTCAGTGTTCTGAAGGCCATTTTAAAAGGTAACTTTACTTTAAATTCCTGGACTTGCAAATGTGTGAAGGAGTAGGATTATTAAAACCATGCAGCCCCCTTAAGTATCTGAAAGAGAGTGCAGCTTGTGCTGAGGTGTTGCACAAGAAGATAAGAACATTTGCTGCCTCAAGATCCTGTTCCCTAGCCAGATCTATCAGTCTCCAAAGTGTTTGTCCTATAAATGTGGTGCTTGGGACAGGAGTGTTGCTGGAGTCCCTTCCCGTGCCAGGAGCTGGAAGTTTGGGGGCCATGAAAGTGGAGGAGCGATACTTGTCAAAGAGCTTGGAGCAGATGCCCATGGGGGGAAGAAGGCGCCCTGTGTGATGCCTGTCTCAGGGAGGAACCCATCACACTGACGTTTCACAATCGTTATCCTCGAGGACACTAAGAATGAGGCTGCCTCTGCTTCTGCTTCTTTAGGTCATTAAATAAGCACTGCTCTGGGACTTGTCTCTTGTCCTCATATCAACATCAGAAACCAATATTCATAGCCTCTTACATCCTCTGCCCCCGCTCAGTGCTGGCAGCTCTTCTCCCACCCCCTTCCTGCACTTGAGATAGCTGCCACAGTAATGGGATCCTCCTGCAAGCTCTTTAATTGAAAGGAATTTCTGTCTGGCCTGAAGATGTCAGGAGGCTGACGGAGACGTGTTTCCATAAAATGAGGCTTGATCTACAGTGCAACAGGCAGTGTCTGGATCAGTGAGAATCCTTCACACTTGCTGGCTGCATCCCGGCTTTTCGAAGGGGGGCATTAATTAAGGTGTGTCTGTCAGGGTGTGGGTGCTGGAGACCCCTCTGGCTCAGCTGCCAGCTCTCCCCCCCGGCAGCGTCAGCCTGCGAGGTGCCATTGCTTTCTTTCCACTTGGCGCTTCCCCTTACCTGCTGTGCCACTTCCATTTCTGATTCCCATCAATTTGAAACAGAGCCCTGCTGACCCTGCTGACCGCTGCTCATACATCTCCCGGCATGGTTAATAATAATGGCCTCTGTGGGAAATGATGGGCTGAGACAGAGAAAAGGACATCATGACGCTCTGGCTGGGGTAGGCAGAAAGAGGAGAGTGAAGTGACAAGCAGCTAAACAGCAAGAGAGGGGTGTGATGATAAAAACAAACAAATCTGCAAATGTCTAAAAATCCACAGCAATGGCATCCCTGAAACAAATGGGGAGAGACAAGCCTGAGTCCCTGAGAGAGGGAAGAGGGAAAAGGAGAGAGAGAGGGGAAAGCGACCAGAGAATCCGCCAATAATTGAAATGGCACCAGAGAAGAAAAGAACTGGAAAGCAGAGACAGGCTTGGAATTGGCAGGTGGCAAAGAAAGAGGATGAAAGACAGAGAGAGAGAGAGCATGGAGGAATGAAGATGTGGATGTAGAAAGCAAAAGGGAAAAATGAAGAAGGTGGCCATGTGGACCTAACCAAAGAAAATGGGCACAGAATGGGAAGTGGGAAAGCAAGGAGGGGAAGAGATCCATGCATTGGCAGAGGAGGAGAAGTGGAGGGGAACTAAACCAAGGTGGAGGAAGGAGAGAAAACAAGGTATTTGGGTTAAGGAGAGGGAGGGAAGAACAGAGAAGTGGGAGAAACAGTTAAAGAAGAGCAAATTGAAGAGTTGCAGGCCTATGCCATTAAAGTTCAGCAGATGCATAAAGAACAGGGTTTGAAAACCTGATGGTACCTGCTTCTCCAGGGCTTCGCCAGTCCCCATCAGCTGCTTGGGATCCCAGTGTAAATTCCGGAGAAGTGCATGTCATTTTTGGGTAAGCAGAATTTGACTTGATGGAAAAGCTTTGAGCCCTGCGTTGCAGCCCCACCACCCACAGCAGGCAGGTTTGTTGTGGGTTTCATCTCCACAGCACTATAATAACCCCAGCACGGAAAGCAGCAGGTACCTCTTGGTTGGGCAGATCAGTCACTCCCCTGCTCCGTGTTTGCTGGGTAATTGTCCCTAGTGCCTGATGCTATGCTGGAAGGTTGTTTCCTTCTGTTAGTAAAGCAGATCAATGCTGACATCATGCACCGTCAGAGATTTTTGTCTCAGTGCAAACACTTGCTGCTGCCCCTGGCTCTCATCAATAACCAATTATGCAATCATCTGTGTTTCCTGGCTCATGATTTTTTACCCCCAAACAGAGGAAATCAGAGAAGATGGTTAAATTTCCTCTCTATAATTTCTGTCCCTCAGCTGTAGCTGGGATAAAGCTGAGGCAGTTGCTGGAACAGGACTGCTTTTGCTGTGCCGAGGAGAGGTTAGCCAAAGCACAGGGGTGAGCTGTGGCCTGTCCAGGCAGAAGTGTGTGGGCAAGATCTTTGGCAGGGTTCATCACTCTTCTTAGCTGCTCCCATGCTCAGTAATTGAGGGCTGTTTTGCAAGCAATCCTCCATAGTCCTTCCCTGAAACGCTGGCACTCGTGTCCTGGATTCTGTGCAGGACAGTCCAGCTGTCCCTGCCCTCCTGTGTAGCACTGCATAAGCCAAGGATCTTTCTGTGCACTTTTTTTTTCCCCTGAAAGAATTGTCTCGACAATATAAGCCATGGGAATTTTAGATTTGTTGTACTTCTAAGGCAGTTCTGGTCTTTTTGATGGAATGGAACAGGTATGTGTTTATGGTAAGCATATAAATGTATTAGGGTTGGGTTGCAGGTGCAAATACATGTACAGATAGGAAGTTTGTTTACTTCAGATCTTCATAGCATTTGTCAAATTGAGGCACAAGAATAAGGCTGAAAAGCAACCACAGCACAAACAGAAAAAAAGTATTTTTTAAAGATCTGCATCAATATTCATGGAACTATTTTTTATTGCTACCCTTTTCCCCAGCTTTTTTCCCAACTCCTTGGAAACCACTCTTACCCCTCCCATTTTGGCATTTCAGCTTCCACCTATCTCATGCAGAATGCTCAAATAAGCTCTTGTTATTTTTTCTTTCCTGGAAAAGATGGTACTCGTTAGTATCTAATACAAGTGGTTGTGGCACAGGGAAAAAGAGGGACCTGGGTGAGCCTCCTGGCTGACATTCAGATGCAGAGATTTGGTTTTCAATTAGATAATGCTCTCTGAAAACAGGACTGCTGGAGTGCGTGGGACAATATTGACTGAAGCGCAGAACAATTCAGTGGGTGACCTTCATGGTCCTGCGTATGTAGCCAGTCAGGATGCCTGGTGTGTAAATGCCACCCAATCAGTATTCATTTCGTGTGACTTGTAACCAACCTGCACCAGGGAATGGATGAAAGGCAGCATTCAGGTATGTAATATGATTATCAGATGATCTATCAGACTGTGATTCCACAAAGCCAAAGGGTCAACAAGACTGGAAAATGTATTTTGCAGCTTCTGAGATGATAAATTTTTTTTAAGATTACCGTGTACTCAATATAAAATTAATAAATAAATAACATCAAATGAATAGATGTTATGTAACATGGTTCCTGCCTCTCCTTAGCTGAGCAGCTGGCTCCCAGGGAAACTGCTGACTGTGTGGACACCACTGTATGTATTTGGTCTGGTTTGTGTTTGCACATATGAAATGGGAGAAAAGTTCTGGCCTCTTCAGTGTTTGGGGCGGAGAAGAAGAGGGTGGTTCATTCCCACTGTTTTTCTTAGCGCTTTGAGATGGTGGTCTCTCTTACTGAGATGTCCTGTTGGCAGTCGCCATGTCTGGACTCCCAGGGGTGGAGGCAAGGTCGTCAGTCCGTCTGTCAGTCCGTCTGTCAGTCCTGGCTCCTCTCACTAGCATGCCTAGAGAAGGTTTTGTGCTGGGCATCTACATCCTTACCAGACTGACAAAGGTTTAAGTCAAACCTTTGCCTCACAGAGTAATGCACTTTTTCTCTGAAGTCAGCCTTTCCTTGACGTTGACTGGATGCCCTGACTCCCTCACATTTGGGAGGTTGAGAATGGAGACTGTTGGAGAATGGCTGAAGTTGTGCTGTTTAAAGTTTTAGCAAAACACACTCAACTGTTTTCTCAAGAGAGACTGCAGCTGTGGTAATGTTATAAATCATTAACATCAACCTATAAAATAGGTTCCCAGGCGTTTGCGCTGCTGCTGTTGATCTCTGATATGAGGAATAGTCTATGACTCCAATTCCTGTCTCAAAGATCATCTTTGTGATTTCATCAGCACTATTATTTAGGCTGCTCATGACAAACCACCAGGTTCAAAAAGATGGTGACAACAACTAGCACAGACAGAGGGTTTCAGGTTTGTAAGTGGATACAGCTGTCCAGAAAAAGCTGGGAGCTGTTATCACAAGGCACCCAGAACAGCTTGTGCTTTAGTCAGTGAGAGCAGCTTTTAAGACAGACACTTTCTTTTCTCACAGCTCAAAGAGTAACAAAAAGTAGTAAATCTCGGAGAAGAGGAATGACCTCTGAATTTTCTCAGCAGAAAAAAACATGGATCTCTTGAACTAAAAAAAAAAATATGTAGCTGGACTTTGTTAAGAAATATTCCTTACACTGAGCTAAATTTTAAGGCCAGAAGGATCATCTAGTTTGGTTTCATTGTAGCACAGTCCAGAGAACCTGGCATGGCAATTTCTGCATTAAGTCCATAACACCCCTTGGAGCGACAGCCCATCTTTCACACACGGGCGTAGGTGGCACCACTGTGGCCCTTCCCCATGGCCTGTGCATGCTCCACCAGAGTGCCCAAGCACTATGTCCCCTCTCAAGAGACTCCACTAGACCTGGCATCCTGAGGGCATAGCCTTTCCCCCTTCTCCCCTGAGCCAGGTTTTCTTTACATGGAGAGCTTTACACAACCTGTGGGGTGTATGGAGGAAGCAGGGGAATGAAGATAATGAGGTAAAATATAATCATAGCACTCCTTCATACTCACGAGCTGCTCAGATCAGGTTCTGGGGATGGGCTACCATTGGTCTTTCTTCCAAACTGGCTTGAAGTGGTTCACCTTTCCCCCACTGAAATGCTCATGATTTGAGTGCCTTAGGTGAGAGAAACATAACAGCTTCACTGCACTTAGGACATCATTGTCCAGTTGAAGGACTGGGGAGGAGCCACTTCAGCTGAGGAAAGTATTTGTATTCAGCGACTGCTAAAGTGCAGACAGCTTCGTTTTCATGGTCCCATAGCAGAGCGAAGCACCTTCTTGCACTTTGCCTGCTCAGGGAAACATTTTGAATTTCAGAATGTGAACAAGGGAAGGAGAGGAGAAATGGGCAGGTGCTTCCGGGGAATGCACAGCTTTCTGTCCTGCTGCAAATCCGCCAGCATGGCAGCTGTTCTTTCTTACCATTTCAGGTGTAACTCTGGAGAGAGAGGACAAAGCCCTGCAAATAGGTGAGGACAGGAAATCCTAGCCCCAGGGGTGTCCCATGTAGCCTACAGAAAGCTTCATGTAATGTTTGCAAGTTACAGTGTCTGTTTCAAATGAACACTAAATGGAGCTGAAAAGGGAACATCTGGTTGTGTTTTGGGCTGTTTCACTGCATTAACATTTGTGCATTTTTTGGGAGTCTGACTTCATATCTTCATGTACCTTAACTTTGGAGCAATGGGATCCGCTACCAAAAAATAAAATAGAAATTAGAAAAAGAAAGTGCAGTTGGATGTGTGCTGTGCCCTGAAGAGACAGTGATCAGACAAAAAAAACAGAAAAAATCAAGAATCTCTCCATCAAGAATGGGACAGACAGGAAGGCTTTGTATAAGTTGGGGAGAAGATTTATAAGTTAGATCTTCTGAAGAAATGTTCCTTTGTGTGCAACTAGACTCAGGTGATACCTGTTCCAACTTGCTTAAAGAAACAGGACAAGTAGAAAATATTTGATACTGAAAAATCAAAGGTGGCTCTAGGTTGTCATTCTTGGCTTTATCTGTCAGAGCCGCCCAGTTGTTTGCCTGCTCTGAACCATGGCTGTTTGCTTTTGTTATGGCATGGTAGAGAGCAAGGTGCATCCTGCCATATACAGAAAGGGTGATGGATCTCCCTGTCTCACAGTAACCTGTAAAAGGGAACACAGCTTTGAAATTGTAAAGTGTACTGACTTCTGAAAATCTTCTGAAAATTTTCTTCTGAATCTTTGGGTTGATCTCCACTAGAAGGCAGAGCAAATTGCTTGACTGGATTTCTGTGATCTCACTGTGTGGAAGTTGCTGTTGTCATGATTTACTGCTAATACTGCCTACCCATTTATTTGTCCTCCAAGGATCTCAGTGTGGTTTACAATAGTGTGCTGTTAATCCATGAGACAGGGAGTCATCAGTTCTGATTTTATTTCCAACCCTGTCCAACTTTGGAGTGTCTATCCAACAAACCTCTTCCCCTGTTAGTGCCCCTGAAAGCAGGGTCTGTGCTCTTGCATCTGTGTAGAGCCCACAGATCCCTCAGACAGGACATGTTTCTACTACCTAGCATAGCTGGTATGGAATAAGGATGAGCTGGAAGGTGTGCTCTTTTAGCAGTCCCACCTGTTCTTCACAGTTAAATGCAACTGCCTTGATAGCAGTATGAAGTACAAAGAAGTGAGTGGAAGCTCGTGGCCATCCTTTGGAAATTGAGATGCTCCAAAGGAGCAGCTCTAGTTGAAGTACATGAACAATCTCCCTGTAGCCAGCACAGAGGCTGGTCTTATGCTTACAGTTGTTCCCTGGGTTTGGGAATGCTCTGGACCTCATGGGAAGGAGCATAGCTGGAGTTTATGCAGGCAGTTTAAGCCTGATGGGACAAACAGTGAAGACACTGGAGCAAATGTATCTGGATAGGCCCAGATGTACACAGGCACATTTAATATATAAGCTCTGTTGGCTTAAGCAGGTTCAAATCTCAGGGTTTATATTGCAATTTTTTCCACTGTATGATAATGCAATTTAGTGGATAGACTTAATACAAATCTGTTAGCTAATTTGGAATTTTTAGGGGGATTGGCAAATTTGGGAATTAAAGTATTTTGAAGACTCCAAGCTCATTAAAATTTGGGATTTAGGATAGGCTTGTCACATGTTAGGAAAATGATCCTGAAAGTCAGAAGTAGAAAAGGAGTAGTTCAAGGAGAGATGCATGTTACCATACCAACAATGCAGAGAGCAGGTGTTGAATGTGTATATTCCCTGTCTCCCTGACCTTCTTCTGACTTTGAGGGAGATGTTTGAGTGGTAAGAAATATGATATATTATTATAGAGTAATATTTGTAAAACTGAGATTTGAAATCTGTGTCCTACAAATAGTTTTCTGTAACTGAGTAGTGATGGAGAATGCTTAACCACTTGGATAGAACAAGGCGGCCAGTATTCCCACCTGAGGACTTTTTCCTTGCTGCATGGCTACCGATACTCCAGCAAGAGCATTTTGAACAGACTCACAAGAAGCCTTCAGACTATTCAGGAACATCCTAGAGGTGTCTGTCCCAAGCACCATGGGAGAAATTGTTGATTTAAAAAGATTCTCGGTGTTAGCAGAGTTACTGTGTGAGAATTAGATAAGTGAGTAACCAATCAAAAGCTAACCATGGCACCAGATGCTGTTGAAAAGATAGGACAGCATTAGAAAGAACTTTTGGGTCTTTGAAGCAGAGCATTTCTTTCAAATGGTCACCTTCCCTTCAGGTACTAACAATAACTTCGTAAAGCTGTGGGTAGACGATAAACTCTGACAACTGTCAGTACCATCCCTGGAAAACCTGTTTTTATTTAAGCAGGCCTCTGAAACCTAAAGAGTCTGGGCAAATGTGTGTTTTAGAATTTGATATGGAACTTTACATTCAATAGATTACTTTTTTCTAATCCCTTGGACTTCCACCACTGCCTCCCCAGGAAAGTGATCAGCATTTATTTGTTGAATGATTAGGTAATAAATGAAAGTGATTAATTGGAAAAGAGAGGCTGGTGGCTTTGGAGAAGGAAATGCCTTTGACAGGTAATGAGAAAAAAGCATAAAATCTTCAATCCGGAAATAATGGATTAGATACCAAGAGAAGCAGGAGAGTAACACTCACCATGCTTTGAGAGAGAAACAAAATCCCAAAAGGGACTTGTAGCAGGTTGCCAGCAAGCTGAACACAGAAACAATGCTCGGTGGCAGATAAGTGGTGCTTACATTTAGTTTAGGTTAAGAGACATAGTAGAGGTAATTTGCTGTGCGTTGTTTTTTGTTTCATTGGGTTTTTTTAAGAGGATTCATTTCTTTTCTTAAAAGCTATTTCTGGTTTGCAAAATTAAAAATTGAGTAGATTCCTTGGGTTTATAATACCTTAAAAAGGAACTTTGAAGAATGTATTTTTCTATAAATCTTTTTTCCCCCCTCATTATTGAATGTGATAAAATGATAATGCCATATGTATTCTGTGTTTGTATATATTGACACTTTTCACTTTCTAATTTTTCAGAACATCTCCGTTTATGAATGAGCTAAAACTTGTCCATTTATTATACAATAACTCCAGAAGTTAAGAAGGCTAGACAGCTATAACAAAAAAAAATTGAGTTATAGGAAAAAGCAAAGGTGAAAAAATAGATATGTATGGATTCAGCATCAAATAGAATGAGGAAATAGGCAAAGGGCAGGAGAGAAACACAAAACCGATATGTTTCCATTTTTTTTTAATGAGTATTTTTAAAAATACTTTGGAACTTGTAGCAAAGTTTTCTGCTGAAATAGTTTTCTTCATGGAAAAAAGAGCATATGAATAGTACATCAGCTGTGGAAAAATCAGGTTTTTCAGGAGTACCCTTCAGCTGAAGTATTTTATCTGGCTGTAGAAGACAACAAGGGCTATCGAGAAGTGTTGTGTGGCCTTCCTATCTAAGAGGCTGCAGTAATTCTGGGAACAAAATGGCTTTAAAAATGTTAAAGGACAGAAATAGGCATTATGGTTTACTTTTACATGTTCCTCGTTTAGAATACATATCTAAGCCCTTCCAGTGTGCATTCAGCTGTGACATGTTCTCTATGCAAAGGTACCTGGTATTGAACTAGGTAACAAACCTATTGTACCTGTGCAAATGTTGAAAATCAAGAGAAAGTGGAGTCTGGAAAAAGAGTACATCAATACAGACATAGCCCTCCTGACTAGGGAAACCCATACCTCAGCAGCAAGCGGGCTTTATTGTTTGCCCAAAAAGTATATTTGGAGAAAGAGTGCAGCAATGGCAGAACAAATCATTTTAGCATAGCATGGTGGGGCTTGGAATAGGAAGCTGAGAATCCTGATGTCTGCTTTTACATCTGGCATGGAATACATGACCCCATATAAACAGCACCCTTTCTTTGTGCCTCAGTTTCCTCAACCATAAAAAGGTATTAGTTCATCTTTAGAGCACTTTGGGCTCATGTCTGAAAAGTCCTGTGCAACACCTATCTAAGAATTATTTATCCTAAATGACAGCACCTCATGTTCGCTTTGCACTTTCCTCTATTACCAGCCCTTTCTTCACTCGTAGTTTTCCTTATTTATGTCTTCGCCTCCCCATTACCTTTGTGTTAAAGCTCGCATCTGCATTGATTTTACATCACTGCACTGTACTGCAGCCATTACAAGTTTACATTTCTGAGAGATCCTTCTGAATCTTTAACCCATTGCTCTAGAGCCCTGACCACAGGATATCTATCATCAGGTAACCCCAATTGTGCTTATTGTGATGGGGTGTTAACTGACCGGTTACTATCAAGGGAAAGGGCCAAATACACTGATGATAACTGTGTTCCTGCAGCTCCTAAGTCATTTTTCCCCAGTGCCTATAAGATTTTTCAAAGCAGGACACTGTCAATATTAAAATAAAGCATTGTCCTAACTTGGGAAGGTTGAACGGTGTTTCATGGTGTAAGGAGACTTCTACCTGTTAGGAAATATGAATCTTTTAAAAAACGAGCTCCCTTGCTCCATTCCTCTGGCTGTGTGTTCTTAAATCACCATATGTGCAGCACACTGGCTTTGTGTGTGCTATGGCAGCAGCATTTCCTGTTGAGTGTGGAGAGAGCCAAGCATGAGAGCCGTGGAGGAGAGGATTTCTGGTTTGCTTACTGCTCTCATGAACATGGACGCCCAGCACATGCCCAAGTCCACATCATCTGTCCGGGTAGCTGGACAGTATAGAGTTTTTAATTATTTTTTTTTTTTTGCCTCCATTCCTCATCTGCAAAACTTTATAGAAGCACCTCCTTACTTTATTGTGAAACAAAGCTTGGTATAGATAGTGAGTGTGTTCCTACACATCAGGAAAAGAACTACTCAGGCATATGAGACTGTTCAATAAGACACTGAAAATATTTACTCATGTGCCTAAGGAAGGGTTTACCTCTTATTTTTTTCAAAGAGTGAGCTTGCTGTTGCAATTCATTTAGGAGGAGTAACCAGAACCTCATAAAAATTTTATACCAGATCTTCCCCAAAGTCTAGCATAACTCATGTGAAGACCTTCCTTCAGCTGGCAGGGGTTTTAGGGAGAAGGCCTTATCTCCATGCCTAAACACAAGCCTTGCAAAGGCAAGAGTAAAGTGCTAGCTATTGCATTTTTGCTTGTCTGAGGATCAGTTTAGACATATCAGTAGTCTGCTGGGATGAATTGAAAGCCTAAGTGACCTGTCAGTCAGGTTCACATTGACTAGAAAGCTTTGCAAATGATCTCATCACTTGAACAAAGCAGACCTGAGTCTTTTCACTGTAAGTGCAGGTATTAATAAAGTGTTTCTATGTTTAAGTTGCTGCATAACTTCAATTGCTTTTCACCGTGTACTAAAGCACAGATTTACAATGATGCTGGCACACAAGTAATTGCTTAGAGACAGCAGGGCGTAGGAAGCAGAGGAGCAGGTATCCTTTCATTTTTGAATTAGTTACGGGACTCACTCACCAGGAGTCCTGATGCTGAAATAACAATATCCTGACATTGGCATAAGCATATACTGAGTCAAACTGGGTTCCTAATAGACTTGCCTCACTGCTGAATGCAAAGGGTTTGAGTTATCCCTCGCAGAGTAAACTATGAGATCAAAAAATAAAAGATCCTGTGATTAATTTACTAAAGAACAGAAGAGATTCATTTTCCATGTGCTTAGTCTTGGTGTTTGAGAGAAATTGCTCATGCTCTTGTTCCATTTGACAATGTGATTGTTCAGTGAGGATGAAAGCTTGGAGATCTGGAAGTTCACTCAGAGCTTGATTTGAGAAAAAAACTATTTCAATGCTATCTAAGGACAGATGAAAAGGCAAGACTGAGGGTATGCATTTGGATTAAATATTATGATAAAGGACACTCCTTTAAACTAAGAAGGTACTCCTGTGTTAAGTATTAGACAAAGCTATCTTTCTGTTTCTCTATCCCAGTCTGGTCTGCATTAGATTACATTTGGTCCACACTGTCAGATTATTTACAGGCAGAAGCACTTTCCCAATCTGAGAAATGTCCAAAATTGTAGCATGTGAATTATGTGAATAGGTTGGACTTCACACAATCAGATTTTTAGTACCTACTTCTGTCCTTGGGGTTGGAGCGTGGGAGGAGTTGTTTGAATGATTGTTTTCACTTCCATTCGATTTGGTGAATTGGTTAGTTTAAAAAAAAAAATCAACGACTTGATCCACTGTCAGTTAAAAACTAAGAAACTGCAGTCAAGGTACAGTCTGAAGCTCAGACTGTAGCAGGGTCATCAGGATCTCTCATGGTGAAAATCGTGCCCCGTGAGTTCTACATCCGTGTGGCTTCCCACCAGTAGTCTGGTATGGTGGTGGAGTGCCCAGGTTCAGCACAGTTCCACAGCTCTTGTATGGAGACCCCAGAGAAAGTGGAGTTTTGAGAAATGTGCAGTGTGGACTGTTTACATGAATGAGGCTTTAGCATGAGGATTTATGTTCTCACTGTAAGCAAAGATTAAAAACTGGACACTGGGAACCAGAGGAAAAAGGTGACATAATGTCTCTCATTTTTTGTCTACATATAAGGCTAATTTTGCATGGGGAGCCTCCCTGCAAAGATCTGGAAAGGCAGGCTTGCCCGGTAAGGAATAGCTCTGGTGCCCCTTGCACCTACCTACTGTCCTGGGAAAACTACATGAAGTTGTGTGATGAGGATAAAACAGCAAGGTAGTGCCTAAGGCACAGAGTGCTGCTGCCAGTGAAGATTTTTCAGTACCCTGAGGCAAAACTGTTTTTAAGTTGGGACAGGGGAGTGTTGATGTGCTAATTCAAAGGAAATGCTTAGCTCTAATTGCAGCAGAGCAGGAGAAGGATGGATGGGTTTAACAATAGATGTACCGAAAGAATGCATGGCATAAGGAAATAGAGAGAGATAAAGACCTAGATTTGAAGAAAATGGGTCCAGCCCATTCTACCAAATGGTTCCAATTAGTTTTTTTCTTGTGGTCCTCTTCCTCCTTTTCAGTGAGCACATCTGTGGCTATACAGCTATTGTTTATCCAAGGTAAAATCCATCTTTCAGGGGAACTGTCTTGTTATTCCTGAGCTCGGCATTGCATTTCAGTTGAAAATCTTAGCTCTGTTTTTTCTCTTCCTGGGTTTCAGTAGGCTAATGTATTTAATCCCTACCTTGGACACGGTGAGTGGATGTGGACATAAGAACTGACTTAGAACTTGGACACAGATGGTGATTTCAAGCACAAATTTTCTAGAAGATTTGAAAGCTTGGGGGTTAGTTTCTCTTACAGTGATCACTCCTTTTTACATGCCTAGGTGCTTCTTGATTTCAGATTCAACAGGGAAAGGAAGTGCCCAACTAGAAAGAAACAGACAACCTTAAGCTATTTCTTCATCATCTCAAGCAAGAAATCCCCTTAGAGAGCTCATTCAACTGAGATTTCTAGCTCTGTTTTGCAAACTGAGGCCCCTCATCTTTTTGGTGGAGACATGATACAGAGTGGATAGGGAGTTACAGTTTGGCTGAATAGGTGACCCTGGGAAGTTGCTCCTGTGCCCTGTGTGCCACTTACTCCATCTGTAAAATACAGATAAAAATACTTAATAAAGATTAGTGTTGGATGGGCATTCAAAGACAGTTGAGGGTGTCTCAAAAAACTAACTACTTCATGACCTTTTTTTTCCCTGTTCTCAGTACTTATGGCATATAAAATTTTTCTCACCTTAAGGCTGGTGTGTGATTGCTCTTTGTTCACCCATCCAAATGAGATTAGAGCAAGTGTGAACAAATATGGTCCATTCATAGTCATCCTCACTAACGAGGTTCCCATTTTGCCACCAGGGTGGTTAAATGCTGTCCTGTGACCCAGGACACCAGTCACAGTCCTCAAACTGCTGGGGCAAAGACTTTTGGTGTATTCTAGTACAGTGACATTTGTTAACGTTTTCTGCTCATTAAAAACTTTGGAGCAGCAGACACGTTCATAAAGCTCACAGCCTGCTCACAGATAATTCATGAGCATAATAAAAGGATTCATTATTCATGTAAGATCTTTGCTGTGAAAATTAAACAAGCTCTAATACCTCACAAGCATTGGTGCATGTTGGGAGGGTTTATTTTGTGGCATTTCTCTTGTGCTTTGAGATCGTGGAATTAAAGTTGTTATGGAGAGGGAAAGCAGTATGGACCGAGTTTACAGCTGTCATTAATGCCCTCATTAGTTGAGGCCTTACAAACACATAAAGTGTAACTGCATAGCTGTAGTTAAAGCAGTGCATAACCAACTAATGCACAGTGTACTAAAGCAGCACTAACAGCACAGCTGAACAGGAGCGGGAAGACTGTCCCAGTATATACACCTACATGTTCCAGACATTAACTTTATAAACATCAGATGCAAGAGTACTGCCCATTCTTTCACCTGTGTTCTTTTTTAACCTTCTCCTTGCCAAAGGTTGCAATTCTGTAAGGCAGAGCACCACACTTCTCTCATCTGCTTTAGTGTAAAGTCAGCTGGGGTTGCTGTTGGCTTGCCTTAGATGAAGCAAGAGGTGCTGACATAGTTAGTGGGAGCAATAATCTCTAGACAAGAGGTAAGAGTAAGCATGGGAAGGGATAGTGTCTTCAGATGTTACGCCTGGAGTGAGCACTGTCTGACCACAGCCTCCTAATGTTAATCAGACTCTTACTATACAGATACTCAATTAGTTGTAGATCAGGCCTAATACCCCTAATAGAATCATTTCAGTGCAAGTTAAATGATACAAATGGTACAGAAATCAATGACTATTTCTATCCAATCTGACACTAGCATAAGCTGTTTGTTATTGCACATTTGAAAGGGTCTTATTATACATCCTGAACAGAAAGCTGTGCACACTGAATGGCCTGTGCACAAATGGGCACTGGAACTGCGATCAAAACAGACTGTTGCATGAAAATGAATGTGTGAGCATGGAGATATTCCCCTGGCAGACATCCACATGCATGCCAAGTGAAATGCACCAGTGAGGCATTGTTGGTAGTAGCAGTGGTATAATCATTTTCATGCCTACAAGACCTTAAAGATCCCATAGGCAGTGGAAGATGCTTCAGGGAGAGAGGAAAGCTGTTATATTTATTTTTATTTCGCGGACTTTGGCAGTAGTGAAATTACTTTTTAACCATTTCTTCTTATTCATCTGATGCATTTTGGGCAAACAGCAAGGTGAAGTTGCCACCAGGGATGAGAGGAAATGTCTTTTGTAGAAGGTACCATTTACAAACAAACATGATTGCACTTGTGCACTGGGACCTCCCTGCAAATTGTTCCTGCTTTTATTTTTTTTTGTTTTCTTTCAGTCTGTCACCTGTAGGGATACACTGGGAGCAGGGCAAGCACAGCTGTGTGATGATGGTCAATAGATCCCTTGCAGTCCCTTGAATAGGCAGTGTGAGAAGGGATGTGGACCATGAAGTCAAGGGAACATCTAAATGAGGCAGGGACAGTCTCTGAGGCTCCTGGCCAGCACTTTTATAGAGACACACTTCTATATTCTGTTGTCCCCAAAATGTGACACTGAGGAGGAGCTCTCTCAAGCAGAGACTTCACAAGAATTTCTGGGCACTTTGCTAAGGCAGGAACCAGCTGAAGAACAGGGCAGGTTCTGCACAAGTACTTTAAGCACTCTTATGTTGCAATATCCACATTAAGTCATGCTCTGAGCCACCAAACTGCTTATGTGCTATCCATACTGGCTTGCTGGGGACTATGGCTACAAACAGTGCCTTTTTGAAAGAGCCTTGCATGCATGTTTATGGAGTGTCCTTCCTTTCTGGATAGGTAAAATACTCATATTCAGCTGCGTCCTCCAGCCAGTGCATGAAGCAGTCCCACTGATTTTCTCCCCTCTTGGCTAGGGAGGGCAGAGCTAAACTGTATTCCTGCCCCACCTGAAGAAGATGTGAGATCCACAGGAGTAGAGTACCTTGTCAGTGCCTGGAGCTGAAGGCCTTGGATTTCATCAGTTGTCAACCTGCTCCTTTATTAAATATCACCCTACTCCCACTGTGACCTTCCAGAGTGAGTGCCTAAAGGAAGGTGAGCAATGAGCTGAGTACAGCAGTGCCCACCCTCCTCCATAGTCTGTACCCCTGTGTGATCAGCCTTGGGACACTGCCATGGCCAAGGTGGGATCTTGATCGGTGACGTGGTTTTAGGCATTGACAAAGGTCAAGGTTCCGTGCTGGTGCTCTTTGATATGTTGGTATTCTTGATTGCATTGATCAGAGAATTCTTTGAGCAGCATCAAGGACCCAGCAAGAGGTCATGTTTGCTGGACAGAAAGAAGAGCCAATATTGTTCCCTCCCTTTTGCTCTATTCTGTGCACACACAATCCCAGAGCACTTAGATATGTGAGACACAATGTGCTGCTTTGCCAATAACACATTGATGTGGTTCAGTTCTGCACACCCTTCCCTACTGAGGCAATCTCTGACAGCCTCACCAAGATGTTTCTTTGCCTGGAGGAAAGAAGCAGATTGAAGAAGGGTGGCTACTTCCAACCAAGCACAGAGATCATGGAAGTGTTTGGGACAGGAAGGGCATACTCACAACATATCATCAATTTGAGGCCTCTGACTGCCAGCCACCACATGCTCTCCTGCTGGTCATCCTGAATTGCTAACTACTCTTGAGCACTCAGATCACAAAAACATCAAGGAAAATATGCTGCTATGCTTGTAGAGGTGGCCATACACAGATTCTTGCCTTGATAAATTTATCCTGAAGGTGAAAACCTCATGATCCAAGCAGTAAGGATATACTGCATGAAATGTTGCTTTGTGACTTCCTGATAATTCATGGGTTTTTTCTGGGTTTTTGAAGCAATAGATCTGCTCCACAAAGCAGGTCTGGGCAACCATGATGGTCAATACTTAATCTGTAACTACCATCTTTCCACCAGAACACTCCTCCCACTTGGTAGTATAGACTCTGGTACAAGGGAAGAGCAAGTTTCAAACAGCATTTTGTCTTGGGAAAGCTCCCCTGAGCAATAGCAATTCCTCCTCAGAAAGAAGAAATCAAATTGTCTTAATAGGTGGCAAAGAAGAGAAATAAAAAATTTCTTGGCAGTCATGTTGCTCTTGAGGAGCACCCGATGAAGAAATGTGCCTTAGGATCACCAAGATGGATGATGGCCAAGCCCAGTCCATAAAATGGACCTAGAACAAATGATACTTGGGTATTGGATGTATTTGAAAGTTGCTTTAGGTTTGTCCTTCTCAATCTGGTTGGAGATAAGGCCTGAGAGAAGCCTTGAGTCTCAAGTCATGTATTTTTCTAGTCTTTAAAAATGGCTGGGAAAGACACAGTTTCTGTGGTTGGTTTTATATGGCTCAGACATCCTCTGGCTGCGACAAACAGGGAGCATTTGTGCCAGTGGGGGAAGCAGCATATGTGAAGAGACAGCCACCTGCCCCCTCGTTAGAGCAGCATACAACAGGAATGGCCTCCCCGTGCCAGGCTTGATCTCCCTCGATCACCAGACGTGCCACTTGTCAGTAGTGAAAGGGATGGCCTTGAGATCATCTCTCCCCACCCTCAGTGCCCAGATGAGGGTAGGGAGGCCAGGCCATGTCAACTGGGATGGGTTACATGGTAAGGGGAGCTGTCCCCATCCCTCTGAGCCTCCACTGAGTCTGCTGCAGCCCAGAAACAGCCCTCAGTCCTGCAGACAGCCCCTTAAAAGAGGGCTGGTGGCTTAGCTGCTTCCCCTGTGTGTGCACACCAAGCCAGGTTGGCTTGCACTCTTGCTTTCCTTTTAACTCCTCAGCTCCCTGTCAATGATGCCAACTGGCTCACCTCATTAAGTTACAGAGAAGGAGGCCCCTGGATTGATGGCAGGCAGGTTTAATGTGGCTCTTTCTGAGCACTCAAGTGCGGCATGTAGGAGGCTGCTGAGGAGATATTCCCACAGGCTCCAGCAGAACTGACTGATTGAAGTTGCTCTGAATTGATGGCTAATGGGGGAGCTTTCTTTGATAGCTCTTTCATTCTGGGTGCAGCTGGATGGAAAAAGATATCTTGACACAAGGGAGAGGGGTTTTATTCCCCCCCCCCCGCCCTTTATTAACAGATGCTTCCAGGGCTCTCCAGAAGCAGAATGAGATCTGATGAAAACCTAATGGTTTAAATGATTCTTAACTCCTTCTTTTTCAGCAGCAGCTCAGTTACACACACCAACTGACAGTTAGGTCACCCAGAAAGGTGATAACTGTGTAAAGTAAAAAATCCCGTGGGAAAGTTTAGGCCACTGTAGTTGGATGCAGCCTCTCTGTTTGTGGCTCTGAAAATGGGGTTCTTGGTTTGCTGTAGATGTGGTAGCTGCAAGTAGAGCATCTAATGCCTTAATGTGATGGGTGGTTAGATAGTGATGGAGTAACTGAGGGGCAGGGGCAGAGCTGGTGTAGTGAGGCAAGGGGCTGAAGGACCAGAGGGAGCAGCGTTAGTGGAGGCTTTAGAGAAGCTTTCATGGCACCTGGTCACGTTATGTATGGCTCAAGCTGCTGTGGCAAGAATTAGGCACACTCAGGCAGAATTATATCAAAACTGATTATGAGAAACTGGCTAATGGTGAGCTTTTTGCATCCTCCCCACAGAGGCCTCTGTTCAACAGGCTCATTGCAGGTACTTTTCCCCCTACATTATCTAATCTTTTAATCAGATAATGGATTTCTTCCCATTGCCATAAGTTCTACATCTCCTAAAGTTTCTGTCAGCCAGATGTCCTTGCAATCTGTGTGTATCCATGAACTGACATATTTGTGAGCATGTCATTTCTCATTCACATATACCGATCAGGGCATGTGTTAGAGAGTCCAGAAAATCCAATAATTTGATCCAGTTTGAGATCAGCAAGCCAGAATTTGGCTGATATAAATCAGTGCTTTCTTGGAGCACAGTCATTTTGCTCCATTTGGGGATCTGACTCATAATTTCCAATCTAGGCCCTGGCATCTGGTAGACTCTGTAGCAGGCCACTAAAGAAGCTGTTTGTGTAGGGTTTGCTTTGCCCATTTCCGTGGCTTGACACAGCAGCTATTTGTTTTCAGTGATGTGTGCTGTGCCCCATCTTAAACTGCTGAGGTAAATTTAAGACAGTTGGAAAGTAACTACACCCTCACTTGGGAACTTGGCCATCCCATTGCACTTAAAACCTCTTTGAGTTTACAAGAAAGGACTTGGGCTGCAATGAGTTTTATTTGCAGGTGATCAGAAAATGCAGTTTTTCACCTCAGAGACAGCAGCTTCAGTTTTTAATGACATGTTGAAGAGCAAGAAGCTTCAAGTCAGCTCTGAAAAAAAGTTCACCACGTTCATGTCGTAACACAGGTGAAAATGGGTATGTCTGCTTGGTTGGGATCCAAGAGAAGACTTTGACCTTTGGCACCTGACAATCTGACAATAAGTTACTAGTTTAAGCAGGGAGGGCCCATCCTAGCCCTTTTGCTTGATAAGGTCCTGTTCCCCTTTTAGCTGGAGGTGTCATGCACAACCTCAGTTACCACAGACAATGATGGTGTTATTCCCCCTCCCCTTCCCTGCCTGTAAAATGCCACCTGGGAAGAAAGGTTTCCACATATTTGCAGAGTTGCTGGCCAGTTGGGGTGATGTCCTGTGACTTAGTGTGGCTGATGCTGCAGGGCATCCCCTAGCACTCCATCATAGCCCCCGTCCCCCTGCCTGGTTAGGCCAGGGTTGAGGAGCAAAGGGTGAGGGAAGTGCTGGTGCAGGTTCCAAGCAGCTTCCTGGGGATGTGTGCTAAGCTGCAGCCAATATGGTAACGAGGAAATCCTTCACATGTGAGTTAGACTGATTGAGTGCATTGATGTATCTTGGCAATTTTAATGGTAAGAATTCCTGTATGCTTTTCCCCTCCTTCCCTCTCCCTGGTGGTGCTCTAACCATCATTGAAACACTGGCTACTGGCAGCTACTGGTAAGACTCTGCTGTTGTCAATACATCATGGGTGCACAATGCTCATCTTACAGTGGATGAATGGAATAAAGGTCTCTAAAGGATCTCACAAGTTACCTAGTCCATATGCCTGCATCATGGCAGGGTCAGCTCTCCCCAAGTCATTCCTGGTAACTGCCTCTCTAGCCTGCTTTGAATGACTTCACACCCTCCCAGGACGATTTATGCTTGTACTTCACTATCCTTTATGTTCTTCCTGAGGTTTAACTGACTCTTCTCCAGTGCGGTTGGAGCCTGTTGTGAATCCGATGCAATCATCTGTTACTTTCTTTACTTTGTGGGAACCTTGTCCATTATTTAATCACTTTTATTGTGTCCTACTTCAGTCTTTTTTAAACTAAGAAGGTCCCACTGGTTTTGTCTTTCTTTGTAGCTTGTGTGTCCTAAATATCTGACCATTCTCCTGCTCTTTTCTGGACGCTTCAGTTGGTTCACATCCTTCTTGTCCCCACTCCTCCATACTTGTCCTGCTCTGGCCTTTCCAGTGGATTTCCAGTTTGTTAGATAAATACGTTGCTGATCTATTAATTGCAACTCACAATCTGATTGTAGGTAATGCAAATATGGGAAGACATTCATAATCCCATCAAATCAGATGTCAGCTGATTGTCTGCTGATTTCCCATCCTGGGGCTCAAACCTGGAACTGGCCTGGCAGCCAGTTGTTCTCAGCTGTCGGAGAGAAACAGGTATGAAACCAACTGTCTGCCTTTTGGCCAGGACACAGATGGATTTGCGCTACGGACAGCGCAATTGCCATCTGCCCCCATCATCTTCAGCAACTATGGAAATCATTCCTGGCTGCTACTCAATAGCTGAGCCACAAGTTTGAAATATAAGATTGTTTGAAACTGGAACAGTTGTTTTGTGTGGTGCCCTAGTTTTACCTGTGCTTTATGGTGCTCCAAATACTATTTCACCAATAGTACACAATATTGCTGCTACTTAGAAGGTGCTCCCCAAGCTGAGCCACTCAGGGTGCAGGGATTGTTGAAAGTACACCATGAAGATTTATGGCAAGCCCAGTCATCCTCTTTTCATTACAAAAAAAATCTCCATCTATTTCAAAGATATTCTTGGTGAAACAAGGAGAGAGGGTAAGAGAATCTTACTCCCATGCGCACTCTCCCTTAGGAAAACAGATGTAGTTGCAACAACCTTCACAGCTCCTAAGTTCACCATGACACAGCTGCACTGGGGTCAGGGCGTGTCATCGATTCCCTTGCGCACTGGCAGAGTTACACAAGGGACAGATTGGGCCTAATACCTGTGTTCCACACAGTGCTCATATTGAACCAGTTACACCCCAGTCAGCGTGTCTGCAGAGTGAAGGTCAAGCGAGCAAAAAAGACTTAAGGTCTGACAAACCGCTTGGAGTTTGTCCCCCTTCCTTTCTAGTTACCCCACAACCTTCCTCCCCCGAACTTTGGCCAAATATTGTTTATTATTTCTAGAAAGAGAGCAGGGTTTTTATGCCATTTTCCCTGCTGCTGCTCACTCTAGCCTGATATTAATGGCCTTTGAGATTACACCACTGAGAAGCTAGACTGGGGGCTCTGCTTTTAAAAGAAGCCTTCCATAGCCCTAGTTTATTTTCCTTCCTCTTGTGTTTCACTCTCCTTTCTTGCATTTTTGTTGGGGAAGTATTGACTGTTTGAACCCATATATGATGCTGTTGGAAAATAGGCCATTTTTGTCTGTTGAGGAGAGAGGGGAAAAAAGCTTTCACTCCCTGTCTAGCAAGAGGATCTGGCAGGCTGATTTCTTCCCATCAGTTGGATCTCACACTTCGGCACAGGAGAGCTCAGGGGTGAAAGCAGCTGAGAGAAGCTGCGGCTGGAGGTAAAGGGTGTGAACCTGTCTGTCTGTGCTGCTGCACGACCGGGGCAGCAAGCAATGCTGGATGCAGGAGAGAGAGGTGGCTGGGAAGCAGGAGCACAGGCAGGCAGACCAGACAGCTGAAAGGCTAGGAGGCACAAGCTGCCCATTCCAGCTGGTGACTGGGGGGTACAGAGAGTGAATATGAGCCCAAATCAACCTACAGAATTAGCCAGGGTGCTTGGGCAGAGCAGGAGCCTGAGCTCTATCACCAGCACGGAGGGAATTTCTGTGCTGTTGAGATCCCACGCTGGGCAGAGCAGAGTTGGGCTAGGGGACCACATACCAAGCAGCATCTCCAGTGAAACTCATTAACACAGTAAGTGAGATTCCCAAACCATGTGAATTGCTCTGGTACCTTCAAACCAAATGGGGTGATGTCAGCTGTGAACATGGCCAGGAGAGGAAGATTGTCTTCAGATCAGAAGGGACTCCATTGACCTCCTTAGACTTTCCTGAAACAGTGGTGCTCTGAACAGATGATATTCCTCTCTCTTTCAGCAGATTATCCCCCTATTAAAAAAAAAAAAAAAACTTCTAATTTGAGTGAAAGGGAAAAAACGCAGCTGTTCCCAGAATTGCTTGTCATAGCTCCAGTAACTGAGCAACTCATGGGTTTTCTGCCTCTTACATGATTGTTTCCCTCCTGAATGAAGCAAACTTTGATGTTCGGTTTAAGGGCAGGGGACTAGAGGAACATCTTTAGCATGATCTTATTCTTTGTTGTCTCTTGTCCTGGCAAGTGACCTTAGACCCTGCTTGCCTCACTCCCCATTTCTCTGCCTTCCTGGATGTCAGGAGAATGAATTTAGTAAGCACTTTCCCACTGCTGCTGCCTGGTGTTGCTGTGAATTTGGTACAGGCTCTCTTGAAGCTGCTCGCATTGGCTGCACTGCTGCATTTATAGTTCAGCTGAGTCCAAGCTCCTCACTCATCACTTTTCCTCTTACCTAAGCTTTACAGGTGTCAGAGCTGATATCTCTTCCTCTTCTTGCCCTCAGTCCTATGTTAACTTCCAGATCCTTCTCTGGACTGAGCAGGGGGAAGAATCTCAGGAATGTTCAGGTTCCCAAGTCATTTTGGCTTTAAGACTGACACTCCAGCAAATATAAGAGCAGTGGGAAGGGGGAGATACAGATATAGACTGCTGGGATCATCTGTCCATCAGTCAGCAAGAATGTAGTACTTTATTCACTTACTGCATCTTCTCATGTCATAAAGCACAATCCAAATGCAGGCCTGGGGAAAATGGATTTCATACTCCATAAAGAGCCCATTTCTTACACTCCTGGGTAAGACCATGTACTTCTTCAAGTAGGCTCTGTGCTGGAAATTAGAGACCTGAATGTCTGGCATTAACAGTGAGTAAAACATCGTGCTGATCTAGGCCCAGTGCCTAACACTGTGCACTGAAGTACCTGGGGACAACACCACAGCCTTTGAAGGATCTCCTTCACTTAATAATAATGACAGGATACTTCAGATGTTGTGGACCACAGGGAAAAATGTATTCATGTTTTCCAAAGAAGTGTGGGATGATTTACCTAGGGAGTGTAAAACCACCAGCTATCTTTGGTTTGAAAGTATGTCAGGATTTAATTCTGGTCATGATCCCTTAGGACAAGAAAATGGAAAAAGAGAGAGAAAAAGAAAAACACAAAAAAGGAGAGAATATAAGCCAGAAGCTACATACACAGTGGTGACCTTGTGTGTGAGTGCTCAGAAAGTGATGGGGTGTTGTTCCAGTGAAGCAGAACTTGGGTGTGCATGGTAAGTGGACCTGAACTTTTAGGCTGTCAGGAATGGGTCACAGGAAGTTGTAGTAGGGAGAAGCAAAATAACATCAGCTACTGCAATTCCCAACAGCTTCTTGGTTCACTGTCCCTCTGCCAGTGGGCTGTGTCCTGAGCTATATAGGTTGCTTGGGCATTTTGGCCACGTGTCCCTGCTGCTGACATACACAAGAGCATCCAAAAAGGACTCATGTTAGTCCCTGGGATCAGCTCCAGCCTGGAGAACTTTTGCCCTGTCCCTTCCCACTCCACCTTCTGGTGAGCAGGTTACGAAATCATCTGAAACCATCTTCTCTCCTTATAAGCACTTCATGCACTCAGGGTGTTTGTGGGGCCAATTAAACTGCTTGCAGTGGTAAAGGGGTTGGAGAAGTGTGTTGAGAAGTTACATTCATTCAGTGCGCACTCAGAGAACACCAAACTCATCCTACAGACTCAGGTTTTCACCTCATATGGCCTTTTCCCAGTCATTTTGTGCCTGATGTGCCTCTTATATACAGCTTTTTTTGTTGCCTGAAATAGGTTCTTGTCTCAGTAGGTATAGGTCTTTATGTTACCAGCTCTGGTAAATGTTTGTCAGCTAAAATAAATGCAGCATCATTTGGAATAGGCATCCTAGTAACAGACAGCAGGATACGGCCCTGCTCGGAAAAGAGCCCAGAGCTTAAAGAAGGCTCCTTCTCCTTGCAGCCCTAGCTTTCAGGGTGTATTTCATCCCTAGCACATCCCTAGTGCATGTTGTTATTGTCCAGAACACTTGCAAAACCTTGGATATCACACAGCTTTCCAGTCCCTAGTTTAGATGTGTGATGTTCACTAAATTGACAGACGGTGAACAGGAACTAGTCCCAGCTCAGCAAATGCACTGCCTTGCTCTTGCTCACTGTAGACTCATTGGGCCACACCCTGACCTTCTCGAGATGGGTATAAATCAGGAGTTAATGCCATCAGTTATGGTGGTGTACATCTGGCATTAGGCAGGCGCAGCAGAGATCAGAGCCTGCCCGTGCTTTTGCATTTGGAGTTACTGGGCACTGACCTTGGCTTAGGTGAGTACCCTTAGAGCAAGGGTCACTTCCAAGTCCATTTCCTTGGTCTCCTTTCGAGGTTCTGCTGTGCTGTTTTGTTCATGTTACCAGCTTCATGAACCCATTGCATACTGCCAAATCCTTGCACACATTTGAGGCTTTATCTCAAAGTGGCAGCAGCCCACACTTGTCAGATTTAGATATTTCAGTCTTTCCTGCAAACTCGGGTCTCCCCAGAACTGGCTGTGTGGTGTTTCAGGCTCCTCTGGCAGAAAAGCAGAGATGCTGGTAGCTGACCGTGTAAACAGTGAGAGAGAGCAACTCTCCCTAGAGCTGGATTGCCAGAAAGACAGACGTGACCACACTTCAGCTCACTTTCACTTAGCCCAAACCCACAATCAGCAGTGGTCCAGTGCTGTAAACAGGGACAGCTGATGCACAGGCACATAATGTGCATATTCCTATTGGCACTCCATGGAGCTGGTAGTCTGCACCAGGGCAAATGCTGGAGAGCACAATGTCATAAATTGTCTGAGATAGACAGGTCACCTCAGTTCATCTGCCGGGGCCCAAGTCTCCACAGGCAGAGCAAACAGCCTGTATAGCTTGGGCTGCAATGAACTCAACAGCACTGGGGGTTGAGGGAAGCTGAGTCAATTATCTGCTCACACCACTGTTGAACCTGTGAAGTTGCACCTCTTTAAGTTGCCCCAAGAAAATTTGCTAATTTTCTGTGTTTTGGAAAAAGCTGTTGATCCTATCTCAGGTCTTTAACAGAAATTACTTGCTTGGGCATATTCTTCATTTTCTTTCAAATTTCTATTCCTGAATAAGTGAAGAAAGAAAAATGGCATGTGTGAAGCTGTCCTCCGTATATCTGAGCAGCAGGTATATATACAGCAGAGCATGAGCCAAGTTGCTGAGAGTGGTAGAGACCACATATGTGAATGAATTTGCAGGTAGCTAGAGCTGAACTAGGAGCAGTAGTGAGTGAGTGGTGGATTGTGCAAGGATAGTGTAGGACAGTGCTAGAACAGGACTAGGGGGAGGGAAATGCACCTCTGTTTCTGTGCAAAAGAGTTTGAAAGAGGATTTGCATATGTAGCATGGGTATAGCTGAGAGTGGAGCAGTAATTGGGAGTAAGTGAAGGTGAGGCTGAAAGAGGAATTTCATGTTCAATGAAAGATCTTTCCATGTAAGCTATTGTTCAGAAAGGTTATTAGCAGACGGCAGTACAAACTGTCCTGAGCCGCATGCTCTGCCTTTGTCTGACTACAGGATTTTTACAAGCCTTTTTTTCTTTGAGAGCTGACAGCATAATAGTCCTGGACAATGCCAAATCATCATCTGCACACTCACTAGGGGAGCTGGGCTTTTATATCAGAGTGAAGAAGATAAAAACAGCACACTCAAAGCAAGACAGAAATGACTGAATAAGGGAATGAGAGAAGACGAGAGAGATTTAAATGCTGTTTGCTGGGCTGGCTGATTTCTTCTTCCCTTTAATTTTTTCCCCTCCCCTGCTCATCATATTCAGGATGTTTTGTTCCAAAACTGCTTTAGTCATTTTGTGGGCCTGTGTTTGCAGAGCATGAAGGCTCTGGTTTTGAGGTAAATATCAAATAGATCCTTTAAAAAATGGGTGGGGGGAAAGGCAGGGAGAGAAGCCCTATATAAGGAAAGTTTAGGACAAATCTTGTCTCCTTCCCCAAGCAGCATTCTGCTCCTGACAGGCAGCCCTGCAGACTGTACCCACAACTGGGCTCCACCAAAATGCTTCTCCAGAAGTATTACATAAATGAGACCCATTGGGTCAGGTCCTTAAAATGGACAGGTGGCCAGTTTCAATCCAGAAAAAGCGGCTTGGTTGTGATTACTGCCTGCTGGCTGGGAGTGCATTGATGTTGCAAGACTCAGACAGAAAGCCAAACTTTTCTAACACTCAGGGGTATTAAGATAGATCAGCATTCATCAGACTCCCATAGGTGGACTTGGGCAGAGAGTGTATCTCTTAAGCCCGTATTCCTCCCCTCTGTTCCCTTATCTCCCTTCCCCGAGGCTTCCTACGCATCCCTCACTGCGCGGTTCCTTTCGTAATATGGCAAGAGGATGAGTGACAATCAATCTCCTGCTCCTTTTCGGCCACTTCCCTTACAAAGATTGCAGAAGCTGTTACAGTCGTTAAAACTGAAAAAAAAAAAAAACGGCTGTGAAGCATTTTTGCTGCCAGTCTGTGTTTGGTAGGAGGAAGATTTCCTTCCATCAGCAGGTCCTTAAGTTGCCCCAGATATACAATGTTTGCTGGCAGGGGTGGCATCTGGCTTTGTCAGCTTTGTTGTTAGGAACAAACTTCATATAGTAACACTGTCATGCAGGAGTAAGGCAACATATTGCAATTTGTGTTGGTAAACCCTTTATGCTGCTGTGTGTTACTATTAAAGATATGATTGTGTTTGGCATTATGAAGTGTTTTAGAAATGGTTTAGGACATTTTAGCTCACTTGCTAAAAGGTACCAGTTGCATTGTCTGCGTGCCCTCAGTAACAGGCACCTTACTAATCCAAAGTCCAGCTTTACAGGACTGAAGGAATCCTCAAAACTGGTATCATCCTTCTGCATGTAAAATCATCACAGTTTTTGGGATGTATTTTATGTTAGATTCTTCCAAGGCTAATACAAGATGAGGAACAGGAATTCTTTTCCCTTTTTAGTGAGCAAGGCTTCTCTTCCTACTAAGGAGTGAAATATTGCAGTGTAACAATTTAACATGCAGAGAACTGGAAATTCTACCATGAGCAATGGGATTTTGGTGGGGAGGCAAAGAGATATTTCTCTAGATAGCTGCTTTGCCTCTCCCTAGTGGTTCGTGAATGGTTGTGAGCGTGGGGCTGGAGTATCATGGATGGAGAGAGTCTGGGTGTCCTTACCTATAGCTCTGCTCTTTGCTGGTATCTTTTCCCAGGCTGCTAGATTTGTGGCTGCATTGTCACAACACTGGGGGATCAGTCTTAGGAACCTCATCCCAGTGTCTGGAGACCTCTCTGGAGACTTTTTTGGCTTCTTGTGTGCTTCCTTAGGAACAGTGTGCTTTGCAAAGAGCCTCAGTTTTGCTTTATTACTTGATTGCATATAAAGAGCTTATTAAAAAATTAGTAACAATAACCATGTAATTAACATTACATTTATTATCATCTAAGTCCTGTATTGACTGCTGGTGTTTGGCACAGGCAATGGCATGCAACTTAAAAATAAATAAATAGACTAAAAGAAAATTTAGCTTTTGGAGATTTTTTTTGAAGACTTTATCAGTGCAGCAAATTAGTGGTACCATACTAACTCTGTCTTGGGACTTAGATTAAAATCCAGTAGAAGGTAGTCAGTCTGAACACATTTTCTGAAAGGAGATTAGGTACTGAGGCTCAGGATTTCTGGAGAATCCCCTTCTCCTTTCAGGCTCCAAAGGAAGGAATCATTTTTCTAGCCCATGTGCTGCCCTTTCTGACCTTCTGGCCCGAGTGCAGCATAAACTCAGAGTATGGGTTGCTCTTGAGAAGGTGTCCTTCTGCATGAGCTGCACTGTTCAACACTTCCTCCCTGCCCCCAAGCCAGGTGGTGGGCTTAAGGAACAGTCAGTTGAGGAAACAGTACCACAGCACAGAGCAAAGTCTGCAGGTCCTCACTGTGCTATTGCAGAGCATTGAATAACAAGCTGCAGTCAGCCTGTGCTCCACCTGGATATCACCTCTCACTGGGAGAACTGTGATAGTCCTGAGTATTTTGAGGAGAGTAATTCTTGGCTGTGTTGCGAGAACAGGACTATCAGTGTATACCTGGGTCTTCAGCCAAATGGCTCCTGCTTGCAGAAGAGTGTTGGTACTGCACACACAGAAGGCATCCCCCCCGGGAGCCATGCCAGCTGACATGCTATACCATCAGGAAAGAGTAGGCCAGTGCACTCTATGCTCCTGCATAAAAAATGAATTGTATAATATTTTATTTATCAATTTTTTTTTGCCCTTTTTCACTTTTCCAATATTGCCGTCCAGCTCCTGTCACAGACCTTTTCCAGCACTCAGGTCAACTTTAAAAAGTTTTCAGATCACCCTTTTAACTGAGTAGGAGAAAAATCAAAAACCTGAGGGAGTTCCCACAACCTCTCTGCAGCCTTTCTGTTGTCTGGCCTGCAAGCAGAGCAGTCCCTCTCCAGAGCAAGCAGGGAGAGTATTAAGCAAGGGATGGGGGTGCTGAGCCAGTTCTGTTCGTTCATTCGTTCATTCATTCATTCCTTTCATTCATTTCCTTTTGTGCTACTGATGTTCACCTTTAGAGTAGTTTTTTGAACAGTTTGTGGGGGATACATAGCCATACACGCGAGCGTATAGCACTGCACAGAGGTCTGCTCAGTAAGAATGTACCAACCATAAGTACTTGGAATCTTAGAAAAAAAAGAGGCACACCCCCACAATATCTGAGGTCAGTAAACAGGAATGAAAACACCTGTTTACTGTCCACAGACTGGGATAAAAGGAAACTGTTGCTAGACAGCCCCAAGACAAAATGGGAGACCTCCTTACTTAACAACTCCTGCCGAAAGCTTGGCTATAGGTTCAGGGTTTGCACAGTGCTCTCTCCGCTGGCAAGTTGGGATGCTGCAGGGCTCATCAGGGGAAAAAGGAGCTGAGATGAAGGTGGCCCTGCTGATAACAGTGGCCTGTTCTAGCCTCCCAAGTCAGCACTATCCACAGAGAAGGAGAGAGGCAGGCCCTGTGCTACCCAGGGTTTGTACTATAAAGGAAGAGATAAGTCAGAGATAAAAGGGAATGCACTGGTCAGTTGTGGTAGCTCAAAATAAATTGCTGCATTCTTGTCAGCAAATTACTTTTTTCTGCAACCACAGCCCCCTCCTTCCTCCACACACAGATGCTTCCCTCTCCTTCTCCCTTCATCTCTCCATAAACCTCTTCCAGGTTTGCCTGATGCTCCATTATATAGCATCAGCTCAGCATACTGAAAAACATACAGCTGTGATTTGTGACTCATTCCTTGAAATGCCAGAGATCAGACCCACTCCTTGGAGTTACCTATGTCATCCTGTCCAGAAACGGGACATGCCAGCAGCATTACATCCAGCACCCCTCACTCTCTCTTCCATGACAGCAATTCTGGCAAGGTTTCCAAGAGGATGTCAATACACTGCCATGGGCAAAGATGGCCTTGCCATCATCTTTTGAGCTTTCTTTGCTAACGGGAAACTTCTATCCTACATGTGTGCCTCCACCTTTAGTCTCTGTCTCTGCATTCTCCCCCATGCAAATCCCTCCTTCCCTCCTTACACCTCCCACAGATACATCTCTCAGTGCTGGTGGTGCAACTGCTCCTCTCAAAGGCCATCGTCAGCAGACCAAGTGCCCAGCTCAATTAATCCACTGTACTAGGATACAGATGTGATTGGGGGCTGAAGAAATGACTGCCTCAAAGATGTAATTCACATAGCTCCAGGAGTGTGTGCACATCTGTGTCTGAGTACAGGGGGTCATTTCGGGGCTCCCCGTCAGAAGCACAAGAGTTCTGAGAAGCAGGAAGCTTGTTCTCCTTCACCTCCTGCTAACCATGGCTGTGGAGCAGCAAGGTTGCTGCCAGAGAGGTCCAAGGGCCATGGGAAAGGCCAGGTTTGCAAAGGACAGTGAGTAAAAAATCAGCATGGGATGGATTCAGGTTTCCTTTACCTCAGCTGGGGTTGTTCCTGATTGCTGATTTTTGCCTTTGAGGCCCTAGGACTGGGCAGACACCTAAACAGCATGTCCTGAGCTGTTGCAATAGTTGTTCCCTAACGCTTTCCGTCACGGGAGATGTCAAGCCAGTCAAACCTGATGAGATACTTGTTTCAATGCATATCCAGTTCAAGAGGAGGCAGCACATGGACGGCAGCTTCAAAAAGGCCAGCAGAGCTGTGCTGTCCGAGCATCACCCATCAGAAAGCACAGTAGGGAGCAGCACGTATTGCTGCCTGAGGATAGGGCACGCAACTTCTTATCTGCCATATGCCGGTCCAGCACACAATTGGAGAGCCATCTGTGGGTCTGCACCCAGTTAGTGCTGCCTCAGCCTCTCCCAGAAAGAGAACCTTGGAGTGATGACTACAGAGAAAATAATTAGAACGGGAAAACAAACAAACCAAAAAAAAAAAACAACTGCTCAGAGCTCCTGCAGCACTGCAGTCTGTTCCGGAAGGCTATCATGTCAGAGGAGAGCAGCATTTGACCGATGGAAGCTGATGTGTGTTACAGAAAAGAACATGTAATGTCATATTGGATAATATCATCCCTTTCTCTGCATCTGGGTAAATCTCTCGGCTTTTGATTTCCCTTGGTTTATCCTGTTGTGACACTTCCCACGCAAAAGTATGGGATAAGCTCCCTCACCTCTACGCTGCTTGAGGGATGATTTTTTTCCTTTATCAGAGCACACTCCAGAAAGACATTGGATACTCGGCTAAATCTGCCCTCTTAAGATTTTACTTAGGAAAAAAACCCACAACATAAAAGCTTTAAAAAAGCTTAGAGAGATAGAGGGCACAACAGTGCAGAGCTGTGCTCCTTGGCCTTATCTCCTGCGTGATGCTGGCTGCAGTACACTAGCAAGCTGTAGCAGCTGTGGAAGCAGCTGCCCTCTGCCTGCAACAGTAACACCATCATTAAAACAAACCAGAAATATCAGAAATTACATTGGTGACTATTCTGACTGTGCCAGCTGAGCTGACCTTGCCCTGCCAGGAGCAATGACAGACAGTGCATGGTAAGGGAAGCACAGGTCGAAGTCTCACTGGAAACTCATCAGAAAGGACTGTTCAGTTGGGTGGAGGAAGAAGCAGCACATGCCATGTTGCAGCAGCAAGGTAGGCACAGCCAGCCACGGTGGCAAGTCACTCTGGATCAGGCCCTGAGCAGGATGAGCTGAGAGAATAACAGCTTTCCACCTAATGGGAATAGGTTTTGTCAAGCCTCCCTTGCAAAAGTTGTTCCCTTTGCTTCTCACCAGGAAAGAGGCATAGGCAGCCCGGGGAGCAGAGTATGTCTGTCACCATGGGAAAGGGAAATCAGGAGGATCACGCTGAGGGCAAGTCCTGGGACAGGGCTGTGAATCAGCAGCGTACACTCACTGAGACAAAGGAGGTTCTTCAGTGGTGATGCTCTACATTGCTCTGCCACACTGCCCAAGAGCTATTACAGCCCACAGCTCAGTGCTGTTAGGCATACAGGAGATGTGCTTGGCCTGTGCCAGACTTGGCATGTAATATGGCTGCATCCTTTGGGACAAACATTGTGATGGCACCAGATTAAACCTCTACCGGCATCTGAGAGGATGAAGGAGTGCATTGTGCTGTCACCCTGACCACCACAGGGCATGATTCAAACATACAGGCATTGCCCCTGCTCTGTCCTCTGAGCTGGACTCTGCGCCTGAGGCACTGGGAGATGGGACCCATTGTACTGGCTGGAGACTGGGATGAGTGGTACCCTGGGACACCTCCCTCTCCACTGACTGCATGGGGAGACAGGGAGACAAGACACATTGCTCAGGCCAAGCATGTTTTTTTCAAAAGCCAGTGCCAAGTAACACAGGTATGAGGCTTGCCCTGCTCACCTAGATCAGGAGAGCATCAGAGAACATCAAGTGTTTGGGGAGCCACGGGAAGGTCACCCAAGGCAAAAGATGTAGCCCCTTTCCTCTGCTGTCTGCAGTCCTCCTCCAGCATGCAGTACTTCCACCTACATCCTTTGCAGTGCTAGAGCAATATCTCAGCAAAGGTACTTGGTTTACTCTTCCCTTCTCCACCTGCCTGAACTTCCAGCTCTTCCCTTCCCTGGGCCAGCAGTGCAGTTGAGGGACAGAGCAGCTCCTTACCGTGTAGCTCAGGCAGGATTACCCACTTGGAATTTTGGGGGAAGCTGTGAGGATGGAGGCCAATGTCCCTCATCCTTCTCATCTGATGCCCCTGACAGAAGGAGAACTGTTGCATTATGCCAGCATTTAAGAAATAATAATAATTAAAAGCTTTCTGATGAACATGGTTAATTTCCTATTCTAAAAAGCTGCTAAGGCAGCGCCTTTTGTGCATTAGCATATTTGCAAGGTTAATGTAGTGTACTTAATAAGATAAATAATGCTTGTCATGATATTTTGGGCCAATTTTAAGGGGAGGGAATAAAAAAATACTTTGCTTAACATCTTAAGTTTTTGCATGGTCAACTTTAAGTTAACTGCTGAGCTACCACTGAGTGTTGAGGTATGTTGTTAACTTTTCTCCTTGGCAGGTGCTCACTAGCACTTGCAGAGGGTTAAAGGAGACTGTCAAAGCACAGAAGGCATGGGTGAGCTTGCAGTGGGCTCTTGGTGACTACTGCGATAGACATCACTTTGGGAATGTGATTGGGAAGGGCATTAGGAAGGCAGCAGAGGTGTGAACAGCCTAAAGGAAAAGGATGTGGGATGAGGAACAAGGTGACAGAGTAGGTACCAACCTGCAGGAGAGGGTCTGAGGCTACAAACGAGGATGGGAAGCAGATGGCAGCAGTAATAAACCAATGGCTCATGCAGTGGGACCACGAGGCTCAAAGAGGTAGTGGTCCTCTTATTTTTATATCCTTCTTCAAGTCATAGTTTAATGCTTATTTTCATATGAATATCCAGAACCAGGGAAGCATTTGAAAAGTCCCTGTGTAAGACACTATGTATGGGCCATGGGAGACAATCATAAACCTCCTTCCAGCTGCCAGCCCTGGGCAAGTCTCAGGTAATGATTAGCAGAGAGCCCCTGTGTTCCTAACAGCTTCTCTTGCCTCCTCTTCTGCAAAATGATTGCTTTCTTAGGCTTTTTAATAATATACAGTAAAAACAGCTATACCCTTAGATAAATGAGGCCACAGTGGGCAAGGAAGAAAGAGGAAAGAACTTTCCAGGCAAACAATCGAGGGCACGTGGTTTGCTACTCCCACATGCCCTTCTTTTCCCTCCCCTCCTCCCCCCAACCAGTAACACAGACCAAACAGCTCATTATTTTCTCATAATGATGAGGAGAGGGAGGGAGAAGCAAGCAAAAAAAACCTGCTGGCATTTTCTATATAGGAAATTAATAAATAGATATGACACACAGATACATGTCACAGTGAAAGTGAGAAAGGACTGGTAAATATTTAGCTGGTTTGGAATGCTAGACCAGTATGATGAAGGAAGGGAGGGACAGCAGAGGCAGCTGAAAGATAAGGAAGCATGGGGGGAAAGTGCAAGAAATAAAATGGAGAAAACAGAAAGCACAGTGGGGAAAGAAAGCCACTGAAAAAAAGATTAAGGGGGAGAGAGAGATATGAGTGAGGAATAAAGAGGATGGGTAAGCAGATACAGCAAAAAGGCAGACAGATGAGTTTGGCAGAGGATGGAGGGAATAATATGTTGTTGGTAGTGTCCAAGGGGGAAGGTAGCAAAGGGGTAGAGGACCAGCTACAGTGGGTGGATTGATTTTGATGTTAGATATATTGCAGGTCAAACACAGTCCTCACACCACATCGGCTCCACATCTGTTTCTTCTTCCGCCTGCCTGTCAGCCCCCCACTGTGTCCTAGATTTTTTCAGCTGGAGCACCTCCCGGGCTCAGCACTGACTGTCTGTCAGCCCCAGGGTGGGGGGAGACCAGAGCACAGGTGAGGCACGTACCAGCCTGCGTGTCCTGCAGCACCAATGAGCCCAGAGGCTCGGGGCAGCCTTACAGAGGTGCGGTTGTCAAGAGCCTGAGATGTTACTGTTGGCATCCCACTCTTCTGCTCCCTCTCCTGGGGACAGGGAAGGCAGACTGGTGGCTGGAAGCCCACCCTGCCAAGGGGAAAGGGCTGAGTGCTACACCCAGTGTCAGACAGGCTCCGGGGTAAACCGGAGAGACTCTCTTGCTAGCTGGATGTGGGGCAACCCATCCACCCCACAGGGCACCTGTAAACTGGAGGTGGTCTCAGCCCATCTCACTGTTTAGCATGGGGAAAGGACTTTCACAGCAGCTCTGCAGGCACGTTCTTGCTATGGTTTTGGCCTGTGATGATGGCCTGTGTCAGGCCAGAAGGAGCCATTTCTTCAGCCTTATCTCTGCAAATGGTCACTTGGCTGACCCCGCTGTACTGTAGGGATTTCCTTCACCCTGGGCTGCTGCACACAGATGCCAGGCTTAGGGAGCCTGGCATAGTGCAGCTTGCACTCCCAGACAGCAGTCCTTCATCCCACCACCTCACCTGGCTGAGGTGTACTTGTCCTCCTCCAGCACAGGGTAGACAGCCCCTAACATCAGAGCCTGCTACCTCTGCAGTGCTGCAGCACATTATTGTCTGACAGCAACTTATTAAAGAAGGAAACCAAATCATTCCCTCATCTGTATCCCAGCTGATGGTTTCTTTCAGTCTCTGGGGTACCACAAACAGCAGAATTTACCACTTGAAGTTTTGCTTCCATACCCAAGCCTTGAACAGCTCTGTGGGGCTCTGGCACAGGTGTGACCCACCAGCCTGGGTGCCAACTGAGGCAGGAGAGATCTCAGCGCATCCCAGTGCCTGGGCAGATGGAGGAGTGGGTTGGGTTGCCCTGGGAGATGGTGGTGGCCATGTAGTGTCTCTGAAGCTGCCTGGCTCAGTGCTGCTTGCAGCTTTCCTGGGGGAGACCACACCCCTCATCACTCTGCTGATCCCAGTTGCATGGTAACTTTGACTGCATTGAGAGATAAACACCTCAGTCAGAGCCCTCCCTGCTTCTTCCCTCACCTCCTCTCTGCTGACACCCATTAGTTTGCAATCACTCTTGACCCTTTTTCGTTTTTTCTCCAGTTGCCTTCCCTCTACATTTGCCCCATCCTGTTTCTGTCCTCTGTGATTAATGCTTGACAGTGTGGTGTGTTGCCATGAAGGAGTTAAAGCTGCTCTAGAGAGTTAACCACTCGTGCAGGAGAGGATCCTGAAAAGCAAAAAAAGAGAACAACAAAAAAAATAAAATCAGGGTTTTCTCCATTCTCTGGCTCCTTAGTGCTTGCTAGGGCTATTGGCAGAGCTGGGGGTGGGGCACCCAGGGAACAAGGACACTCTGGGTGAAGCTGCAGGTTCCTTGATACAGCTTTAAGAACAAAGATGTAAATAGAAAGAGGAGGAGAATTGCCAAACCTGTACGAAGCTGAGGACTGAGATAACGAAGGCTGATGCAGTTGAAGACTGAGCTGTATTGTGTACGATGTACCAGCTGTCCAAGCCATTCTGCCCCGTGCCATGGGCTTTGCTGTGCTCAGGAGCTCTGGATATTGCCCTGTGGATTTCACAATCCAAGGAAACCTAGAAGAAATGCAAAAGAAAATAATTTTTTCTGAGTGGAGGACGAAGAAAAGGAGGGCATATTCCTCCCCTTCCCGTGTAGAGCCAAGTCCTCCATCTCAGGCAAAAGCACACAGGTGTGCGTACGTAAATGAAAGCCCACAGAGCTCTTTTGCAGGACTCTGAAGAGATTCAGGAGCATTAGAAAGCTTCAGACTGAAACTCCCTAGATTTTGGCTCCTTTCCCTAATCCTAGTTCTTGTCTGCTCTTCCAGAGCATGCCAGCAAGGCTCCACCAGCTGCACTGCATCGATGGGGGTGTAGCAGAGGATAATGGTGACATCAGGGAAGGGTTTTGCCCATTCTGTTCTTTGTGTATCAGCAGAACACTCCTTGATCTGTTTATGAGGGTCGATAGCAAAACTTCAGGAGGGAAATGTCCTATCAGGAAGCGTTTGTGCAGTAGGCATGGGGATTTAGAATTATGAACGATGGGTGAAAATGTGAGGTGGTATTTTATATATATATGTGTGTGTGTGTATATATATATATATATATATATAATGATAGCTCTTCACTAGGAAATGAAACCCAGCAGGGGAGAAAATACTGTGTAGATTTCAAAAGTCTTCACATGGCCAGGCACTAAAGAGCATTTCTTCTTCTTCTCCTGTTCAACCCTGACACCACAGATGCCTCACACTTGAGCAGTCTGTTTGAACTACCTGCTGTTCAAAAATCCTGAGGAGACAGCTGAAGCTCTTTGCTGCTGAAGCCTTTCTTCCAGAGCTTCCAGGAGCCAGATAAGAGGAGCATCCAGGCTGCTTTCTGCTCCTAGGAGAGCAGGCAAACTGTCGAGTACCTCTGCACCCCATTGTGCATACTGGTGTGGATTAAGGCTACTGAAACAGGGGTCCACTGGCCTGTGGTTGCCCTGCAGTGCAGTGAGTCAGTGATAAACCCACATTGCTTGGGAGGTGGAAGTTCTGTCTCTCCTCAGGAGATCCTGAAGGATTTATTCTTTATTGGAAATCCTAATAGTAGCTGGTCTAACTTTTATCCATTAATCCTTGTTTTACTGTGTGAGCAGACCCTCATGATTCAGCTTGTTATCTCCCTGTATTCGAGTCCCATCTTCTTACTGTACAGATGTAAACAACTGCCTATTTCTCTTAGCCTCACAGACCCAATGGAACAAAAAGTGAATGAGATTTTGTTTCACCTTGTGCATCAGCAGCAGAAAAACCCCTGCTTCCAATGGCAGGATTGTTTCTGCTGCAGATGGTGGGTGAGGCAGATGGAGTCTTCTCTGATGAACCTCCCGTGTTTCTGGCATTTGAAAAAAGCATCCTTTGCCTCGAGAAATTAGCAACTCACATGGAGAATCTCTTCTACTGTCTCACTTTTACAACCAGAGGTTGTGCCTATAATCAGGATTTTTAAAGGAATAGCAGTGAAGTTCCTGAGGAAGAGGATGATGGAAATCTCTGCTCTGATAAATTTTTGGACATGGAGATCACAGAATAATCAGAAGAAGTTCAGGATCTTGGAAGCAATCTGATTTTAGTGCACATAGGTAGAAGTGGTGGAGTTTCTTTTTGCACTCAGCGCAGTGAAGTAATTTGGCAGTTGTCATGAATTTTCCACCCTGGGTGTAAATAACTACAAAGGGAATTAATTCTGAATGATGTTTCATATGTAGAAATGTACCACTTATTAGGTTCAATGCAACATACAGTACCGAGCATGTTCACATTAGCATTTGAGTTTAAATCCTAACTGTGCTTTGGAAGCACGTCTCCCCATCATGTCTTTGCTTTGGTTCTGTTGCAGGAGGGTTTCTGGGCATATGGAGGTCAGCCCATGGGGCCTAAGTAGATGTAGTCCCAGGTAAACCTCTGCAGTGCACACAGGGTAAACAGCAGGTCTCCAGAACCATTTTCCTCTACAGATCTACTCCTTTGGCACTGCAGTGTTGATAACACAGTTATGGTGGTTAGCTGGGCTACCTCCTTGGGGCTCAAGGACTGAGCCTTTTAAAACCAAGTACTTTTCGGTCAAGTGTTAGCCACCTCGAAAAACACAACCTTGCCCATACAATCATTTCATCCGATAGTTTCCCCCACCTCATATCATTTGGACCTGCATATGGGTTTGCACCATGATCTAAACTTACCAGCTATTGACTGCCTGGAGTTTACACTGATCAGGCCAAAACTCCTTGATTTTGATCCTAGAACCAGTGTTCTCCCACTTCCCTTACCAGCGGGTAGCTACTTCTTCCCTAGTGCATACTGGCAGAGCCTGGTGCTTTAGCTCTGTTTGGTGAGAAAAGGTGATGTGAAGAGACCCCTCTTGCAGCATGCCCAGCACAGCATGTCTAGGCTGATGCTTTTCGTGATTACCTTCTGGGAGACTTTCTGTCTAAGACCAGGAAGCTGCAGCAGACGAGACCCTCTACAGTCAGATAGGAGCAGCCTCACATTTCCAAGCAATGATCCTCTTGGGGGACTTCAACCACCACATTATCTGTTGGAGTAACAACACAGCAGGGCATAAGCAATTGAGGAGGTTCCTGGAATGTGTTGTTTTGTCACTCTCTTGCCCAAGTGATAGCAGAGCCAATGAGGAGAGGTGCTATGCAGAGAACAGACTGAGAGTAGCCCTGAGGAGAAGAGATTGTGGGTTGGTTGACAAAAAGCTTAACATGACCCTGCAATGTGCTTTTGCACCCCAGAAAGTCAACCACATCCTACGCTGCATCAAGAGCAGTGTGGCCAGCTGGTCAAGGGAGGTGATTCTCCCCCTCTGCTCTAGTGAGACCCCATCTGGAGTATTGCATCCAGCTCTGGGTCCCCCAACATAACAAAGACCAGGATCTGTTGGAGAGAGTCCAGAGGAGGGCCATGAAGATGGCTGAAAGGCTGGAGCATGTCTCCTGTGAGAACAGGCTGAGAGGGTTTGTCTTGTTCAGTCTGGAGAAGAGAAGGCTCTGGGGAGACCTTGTAGCATCTTCCAGTACCTGAAGGGGGCTGACAAGAGAACTGGAAAGGGCCTTTTATAAGGATATGTAGGACAAGGGGGAGTGGCTTTAAACTGAATGAGGTAAATCTAGATTAGATTAAGGAAGAAATTCTTAGATAAGGATTAGAGAAGGAAGAAATCCTTTACTGTGTGAATGGTTGAGGCACTGGAACAGGTTGCAGAGAAATTGAAGATGTCCCATCCTTGAAAACATTCAAGGCCAAGTTGGATGGGGCTTTGAGCAATCTGGTCAGGTGGAAGGAGTCACTGCTCATGGCAGAGGGCTGGAACTCGATGGTCTTTGAGGTCCCTTTCAACACAAACTGTTCTGTGATTCTATGGAATGAGTCATCCAGAGCCAGTGACTTTCTGCGCATACAGATCATCTAATAATTCTCTTAAACCCTATGAAAAATACAGCATTATTTCCTATGCAGATGGTTGCTACAAAGAAGCAATTAGGAAGATAACCAGTATCTTTCCTTCTCTTCCATTTTTAAAGCTGCAGGGGAAAATGGCAGCATTTTGGTTGAAGATAAATATAAACCAAACCCTAAGGTGTTGACAACCCAAAATACTTTCATGTTTCGGTTTTGAAACATGCAAACATAGCATCTAGACTTGTATCTTGGATATCATCCCTGGCTTTACTTCTTTGAGTAGTAAATCTTTCTCACAGTTTGAACTGTGAATATAATTTAGCATTAATGTACCGTGTATGTCTTTGATATGGCCGGAAGGGACAAGTTATGTGTCTGGGTTGGAGCGGAGAGACATATCACTGTGTTGGCAGGATCTTTACTGCTGTAACACTAAGTCCAGCAATGTAAAACGTGTGAGACTTGGAGTATATTTAGGACTGGAAGAATAAAGTACGTTCATACATCTAGCAGTAGCTACCCCCATATCAGTATATACATCATGTGAAGTATTTCCGATGCAGAAGTGGGGTACTGCTGTAGGGTGGTGGAGGAGGCAGAAAAGCATCTGCAGTGAGGAACCAGTTTCTGTGGCTACAAGGTTTCCCCCGCTAGGGGTCCAGCAATGAAGAGGTCCTGGTTCTGTTTCAAGGTTCTTTCTTGGAAAGACTGTTTTTCTCTTCATCTGTGGAAGAAAGAGGAAGAAAAAGGTTTTCACTGTGTAAAATTGTTTACGGATAGAAAACTGAGCAGGAGTTCTCAGCATGATACAGTCTTGTTAAGCAATGGTCTGTTTTTCCTCCTGTTGTCTTGATGGAGAAAGAAGGAAAGAATTAGCAATCCCTAGATGTCAACAGTAGAATTAATTGTGGCTGTGATTCATTACAAGCAAAAACAACTAACCCTTTCTCTGCTATTTTTATTTTTTTCAATTGAATCACAGACTGCGTGAAACCCAAGATAGGGTCTGAATTCCTAGGAACAACTTCATTCCAAATGTGCATGTAGCAGAATTGGCAGGAATTGGAGGAAAAGTGCAGGCAATCAAATTTTTAAAGGATTGAAAATTCCCTCTGTTGTTTTGTAGTTGTTCTTACCTGTTGATGGTGTGAGGGAGGGATGTCCACAGTCAGAACAAGCCAGTTTTGCTTAAGTTTGACCTGTTGTTTTTTAACATAGCCTGTGTTTTGCTCAAGAACTGGCTAACTGTGTCTCTTCTTTCCATTATTTCTTTTTTTTCGAGGGCGGGGGGAGGGTGTTCACTACTATTATTGCTACTATTGCTACTATTATTACTAGTTTGCAGTGGTTTTTTTAGTCATCTGTGTTCAGCTCTCTTGAGAGCAATGAAAAGAAATCAAACTGCTTTTGTGAGTTGTGGCAGAAGAGTGCAAATAGATTGATTAAAAACGCTGTTTCTTTTTTTAATTTAAACAGAGCAGAGGCTTGTGGGTAATGTGCATAATGTATGCTCAGTGGTAACAAGCCACTGTGGGGAGAGGGGACGAAAACA
>VXAY01002774.1:2079206-2126194 GCA_013399855.1 Oxyruncus cristatus
GAAGTGGAGCCAGTGTTGTTCTGCCTTTAAACACAAGATTGATTTTACATTTTCCCTGTGTGTCACTTTCATTACTAGCAAATTAATCCTTCTCTCTGAGGCTTGAAACTTATTTCTGGGGTCTCATAAGAAAATAGCTTTTGGTGTGCTACCTATTCTTAAAAAGGGAGCTTGGGGCTTGGCTGCATGAGGAAGTTGTAGCCATTTAACCAAAGGTGTAATTTTAAAATTGACCCTGTTATAGAGGTGCACATGACTGGCTTATTTTGATTTTTACTTTGCTTTGAATCTGCCTGTACTGGCAGAAACACAACACTCTTGAAATGATCGGAGAATGCTGACTAGGGGACAGGTAACATCACTTTAACTAAATCAATAAAAAGTTATCCCTTCACAGCTATTTCACCTTGTTCAGATAAAGAAGGCAATTACAGAGACCTGTGGTCTGAAGGATCAAGTCCTCAGCAAACCCTCTCGGGAGGAGACTGTGAGATGTTTCTGACGCTGATACAGTTCTGCAGTGCAGCATCGCTTTGAACCATGAGGGTCTGCAGGCTGCTGTACCCCTGGGGACTCAGGGAGCCTCCTGGCATAATGAAGGAGCAGATGTATTGAACACTCATTTTAGGCCAATGATTCCAGGCAATTAAATGGTTAAATAATTGGACTGCCAAAAGCTACAACTCTATTGCAAGTTGAGCAAAGCACTTTGAGGGTGCTGGGTTTCTAGCAAAATCATAATGCTGCTTTGTGGGGCTGCTCTCTCTTCAGTCCTCAGGTCATGGTACCATGTGTAGAAATTTAGACTTGCTTTGTTTCTGTTTAAATTATCTAGCATACCTAGACCTTAGATCACGTGTGCTCTTATTGCAGAAGAATTTGGGTTTCTTTCAGGTTTAGGTATTTTTTGCAAGTTGTATTTTTCAGATCCAGGAGATACATGTGTGCTATCGTTCCTTTACAGTCCTTGGTCAGTTAAGTCACTGGCTGGTTACAAAAACCTGCTGCTTCTTCTCTGTTTTGTTGCCTCTGATGAAGTGAGAGGGCTGTTCTGATTCAGTTCCAACTCAGAAAACTGTAAGGTGACCCATAGCCACTTCTTTACTTCTATTAACTTTGACACTTTCATTGCTGTTTAGGATGAGTAGGTGGGTCACAGCCTGCCCCACTCTTTGAGGATCACTTGCCAGCAGTGGCCCAAGTCTGTCTGGATCCATGGTGCCGTAATGGGGCTGTAGTCTGAGATCTCCAGTGGCTGCCCAGTATCTGAGTTAATGTAGCAGCAATTTTTCATCATCAGTTGCTGCCACAGAATATAAGTGTAAGAGTACAGTCTTTTGGGCTGACCCAAGCAGGGCCCTGTAGTCCTGTTGACAGCAGTGACTGGTAATCAGCTTGGGAAGGGTGGGAAGAAGTGCTCCATCTTTCCTGCTGAATATCAAACAGCACACAAAAATAGCCACTTGCAGCCACAGTGAAGACTTGCTCTTGTTCGTGAAAATCCAGCAAAAAAACACCAAAGGTCAGGTGTTTGTTTGGATTAATAAACAAAACAAACGCCAGGTGCAAGGAGGAGAGTAACTATTTTTATATCAAAAGTCCTCTTATTTTTTTTCTTTTCCCTGTGAAAACTCTAGTGGCAGCATTTCAAGTTGCTTACACTGTGTTTCAATGAAAATGACTTCCTATTTTCCTGTGCTGTGCAGTGGCCAACTCTAACGGAGGATCTAGTATGTGATTAGGTTTCCTAAGTGGCAGGTGGGGGAGTGCATTCACTTACAGAATTATTGTTAAAGTGAGGACCTTCTGGGACTTCTCTGCAGGCACTCTGTATTGCTGGAAGCATTCCATCTGATTTCTCAAAAATGCACACTTATATTCTGAAAAACTGCAGCCTTTACTGCTGCCTTTTGGATTTACTAGAGCCTTGAGCAAGCCATTTGCTTCTCTTTGAGCACGTACTCGTTTAAATACAGCCGTGCAGAGCAAAGGGAGAGACATGGTTGGGCCATATTCATTTCCATTCTGACTGACTCAAAGTGAAGGGTGGCTGTGAGCATCTGCAGGACTTGTTATTGCTCAGTGGGCAAGAGCTTGTCAGAAATGTTGGGCTGATCATCTGCTGTGTGAACCATTTTCTTTATAATTGACCTCTTTATTCCTGCCTTAGCAGAGGACAATCTTATTTTTTATGCTTCAAACAAGTGCAATTCAGAGTGAATACATCTTCACACTGAGACCTAGGATCCAGCTCTGTTCCCTTTAGAATAATTGGCAAAAATTCCCAAGAAGGGAAGGAATATCAGTTTGGATTAGTGGGATAGTTTTAGATACCCTGTACTACCCAAGGCACTTCTGAAACAATGGGAAATTTGGTAGGTCTGGATCGATGCAGAAATGTCCCAGAAGGAAGCAGAAGAGAGGAGAGTGTCCGTGTAGCGGTAGGTATGTGGACATGTGCATGGGTATAGGAGTGACCTGTCTTTAACCTGGCTTGGGAGAGCAAGGATTGCTGCAGGGCAGGAGAGAGGATCCTGACAGAGCTGGAGGGCTCTGGGATTTGCCCAGATGTAGTAGTGATGTTTGTACCTCATACGGTATAAAGCTTGATTTTCCAACTACCAAAGGCATCAATTTTGTATTCTAGGGAGAAAAAATACAAAGGCAAATATCACAGAGATAGGGGGGAGGAGGGAAATGAGTGTTACACGGGTTTGTTTATCAAGAAACAGAATTTTACTGGGACACAATGCAAAACTACAAGCATGTTATCCTGCTGCTTTTCCAGCTCCAGCACCCGCTCTTTTCTTTTCCAGGTGAAGCATTATTGTGTTAATACTTGCAGGAGGAGGGAAGAAATGAGTCCAAGTGCCCCTGTTTGAAACGTCCTATCAGTGCATAAAATATGTCTGCGGATTTGAGAATTACGCTGACTTCACAACAGTAAATTTCAGATAAATAATTTATCTCCTGCAAACACATTTCTGTGCTCTTACACATCCATTTGTTTCTGGAAAGCAGCGGGGGTGTCAGGGAGGCAGAAGTGATTGGTGCTCACTGGGGAACTTTCCGTGGAGCTGCCTGTAGCTTGGGTGTTGTTGGCCGCTGAAGGTAGGATTTTGTTCTCGCAGCCACCAGTTCCCATATCATAAATAAAGCCATTTTGGAAACAGGAGGCACCTTGAGCTAAAACTGGCATTTCTAACAGTATTGGCAAATCAAGCCAGCAACTGTTGATTTTAAATGTTTAATGAGCAATATGTTGCTGATTCTGGTCATAATGTTGTGTTTGCCTAACCTTTCTCGATGTGCTCCCTTCTGCTGTATCGCTGGCAAGTTTCCAGAAGAGGAGGAAAGGGAAAGGTAAAAAACACAAATCCCACCCTGAAGGGTGAAGCAGGGCAGAGAGAACAGGAAAATTGAATGATCTTAAAGAGAAAGGGCATAAAAGGCAGAGATAGAACTTAACTAACAGGAAGAAATAGCAGCAAGATATTGATGCCATGTCAGAGTATTAAATTAGGGATTGCAAAGAAAGACAACTTTTCCCTGCAGAGGTATTCATACTGAGGGAACTGGAAAAGAAAGGCTGGTTGCTGAAGGGAGATGGACAGGAAGGAGCTGTGTGGAGGTGAACCCCAAACCAGGGAGTCTCCTGAGGCAGTTCAGTTTGATGTTTAAAAGCAGGCAAATTGAAAGGGAAGCAGTATTGTACAAATCAGTAAGATGCTCAGTCACTTTCCTGTCAGGCTCATGTAATGCTCACTCTAAAGACTATTATCTCCAGGATGCTGTATTTTTTCTGATTTTTTTTGTTCAACCTCTAAACCCCCAGTGGTTCAGCATAAGCCTGTTTCACACTGGGTTTCAGGTTGGCTATAGAGAGGCTTATAAACATGAGTACGTATCTGAGGATACGAAGGAGACTTTCTTGACCAGTGGAGGTAGGAGAGTGCAACGGAAACAGGAAAAGGCTGCTTTTATAGTACTGAATAGCAGCTGCTTCTGCTGTTGTTCCCATCCTGTACTGCACCCTCTCTCTACTGCTGTAGGTACTGACCATTTCTTACTGTAGTAAACTGAGCTCTTGCTTAATACATACCACCACTCATGTGCTAGGGAAAGCTCTAGACTGAAAACAGAAGAAACTGAAGTCTTTTGTTTTCTGAACAGAGAGGGTTTTTTGCACAGCAGTGTCAAAGGCTTCCTGCCCCTGTGCCTTGGACACTCCTCAGTAGGAGTTGTCCAGAGAGTTAATGTGTAAAAACTGTAGAAGATTTCTGTAATATGTTGATTGGGCTCTTGAGTGAGACCAGGCATTTTCTCATCTTTTAATCATTACCTGTTTGGCTGACGTTTAAATCAATGAGAGCATGCCAAACACTCACTGCCCTATTAGGAAGACGTTTCTTGTTTTAAATGATGGCTTATTTATTGCTTCCATTGTATGTACAGCGCAGTATATATTGTCCAAAAGGGAAATACAGTTACTAGGTCAAACTTGGTAAAGGAGGATTTTTCTTTTTTTAATGAGGAGAATATCAGTTTTGCAGCGCTTGTTATGCTTTCATTTCCAGTGCTTGTTATGCTTTCATTTCCAGGCAGCTGCATACAAATTGTGTTACATAAAGTTGACCACACGCAAATTGACGCGTAGAGAAGTGTGTGTTAAGACACTGTGAGATTGACGCGGAAAGAAATGGGACACAGAGGACTTGTCTAAGAGCAGCCTTGCCAGAAAAATGGGCAGTGGTCCACCCAGGCCACTATTGTTCCTCCAGCAATGAGAGAGGTTCAAGAAGGAGATAGTGTCCTTTATTTGTGTAACTGCTTGATTTATTGTTTTTCCTTCATGGGTAATCTATCATCTCCTTAAGTTACTTGATTCCTTGTTAACAAGTGAGAGTGGAACATGGATGTATGTTCCACACTAAATTTTCCATTTTTAAGAGCAGGTATGCGTGGGATTACTGGATTGACCTCTCTGTCTTTTACTCCCTCTTTTATACTACCATGATATCTTCTGTTGTTTCCTTGCTTTCTTGATAAATGTTCTAAGCATCAAAGCTAGTATATGCAAAAAAAATTAATTAACCTTAAGCTATAGACTAGGGTCCTCAAGTACAAACAAGCACAGGCCCTTACCAGTTCAAATCAAACACATCTTCAGTGGGTCATCTTTAAGGAAATTTCCAGCATCCCATCTTCTGTAAGTGAAGTTCTTTGCTGCCAACACCTCTGAGTGATGTCTCTTTAGTTGTAGCGTACTCCATCAGCTGTAGGGTATTTTTTTACCTTCTCCTCTCCTTGCTCCCTGCCTAGCTTTGAAGTAGAAGAATGAAGTCTTTTCCAGCCATGTGGCATTGTCTCCCTTGAAGCAATTGCCACATGTGTTTGCCATGTAACAGACAACTGTGAAAGCAAAGCAAAGCAGCAAGTATAAGAACTCTTTTTCCTAAATGTTTCACCAGTACTCTATTTCTGCATGAATGCTTTTTGTCATTGCAGTAGCTCAACTGAGTTACAGTCAGGTTTCAGTCTTGTGGACATATATATGAGTGGAAGGAAAAGAAAAGGTTGGAAGATAAAAAGGAGAATAATAGGGGAAGAGGAGGAAGGATACAAGGTAAGAGCTAAAAATCGAAAAGACAAGAAGAGGTATGTGAACTGAAGAAGGGAATAAAGGGCTGTGATGGGTAAAAAAGCAGGAGAAGATATTCAGACCTGTAGGATGGCAAGGTCTGAGGCTTGTGAGTACCTGGCAGGGCAGAGCCCTGCAGAATGCAATATAATTTCTATTAGGGCCCTTCAGTTTAGAGGCATATAAATGGAGTGAGGTTTATTGCGAATTCTGGTTAATAACTTTCTCAAAGGGGAAAACTTCTGTATTCTCTTTGAAATACAATTTCTTGTCTCATAAATTGAAACAGCTGTGACTGTTCCCTCTGCACACAGACTTTTTTCATCTTTTGCCTTTTTTGCTGGGAGTATGTGTATGATTTGGCTTAATGATTTTTCCCTGCAGAAGGGACCCAGAATGTGGTGCTGTATACAGGTTTGTGATCAGTGTCTTTGCACAAGCACAAGAAAAATGCCTTGAGCATTTTCTGCTTTTAGAGAGGAACAAGTGTTAGGCTATTAGTCTGAATCTAACTTAGACTGCATTTCTCCTGAGAAAACTCAGAAAGAATTTCTGCAGCCTCATTCCCTAGTGAGATTCTTGCCTAAACTGAGATTTAATCTATCACCTAGACCAGACTACAGTCTTAGAACTGTAAAGGCTGCTACCACCTCCATAACTACCATGAAGAAAGCAAAGCAAAGAACACAGGTGAGCATCTTGACAGCCTATGTTCCTGCACAGGGATGCCAATGGGCGCCACAGTGCAGGTGAGAAGAGATATTCCCGCCTGGAAAAGGAAACAAGACCATTTCCCTCCTTATGACTCTACGCAGTGCTAGGTATTCTCTGCCAGCATCAACTCATCTCTGTCTCTCTGAGGCCTCCTAAATGTCTCTTCTTTCTCTTCTTTCTCTCTCTCTCTCTTTTTTTTTTAATTTTTTTTATTGTAAGATTCAAGATTGCCTTTAGGCTTGTACAGAAATCAACCACTTCTGAGGATGACTGAGTGTACAGAAACACAGAGGGGGAGTCAAACCTTCCAGCCTCCAACTTGCTGTCTGCTCCAAGTTAAAGTGGTTAAATCCCCGAGTTATTAAACGAGTGATATATGAGTTAACAAAGCCTGCTGCCAGGAGCAGTATGTACAAATGTCCCAAGGAGGTTCAGATTCAGAGGGCTATATGTCACCTTCAGCCAGTTTCTGTTTGGAGAGAGCTCAGGAAGGGTTTCAGGTCAAGTGACAAAATACTTGAATAGGTATCTCAGTGTCTCAGTTTCTCATTTCTCCATCTCTCTCCCATGATTCCCTACAAGTGCCTCCAGCTGGAAGAGCAAAGGGGTGTAGAAAAAGCCAGAATTCATCAGATCTGAGTGGAGAACCCTTTACCCTCATAGCAGACTTCAGCCTGTGCATTATATTTGACTGGGCAAGCTGCATTTCAGGAGATCACAGAGCAGCAAAGCCCTTTTTCCTATTGCATTAGAAGCAGACCCGTGGTCTCCAGCAGGTTGGGCTTCATTCCCATCCCCTCTTGCAGCAGCTTCCTGCTGCATCCCAACCTACAGGCTCTGTCCCATGCCTGCATCCGGTAGCCCAGCTGGTGGCCCAGCTCTGCTGTTTTGACAATCTGATGCAGCTGGGAGATGTGAGGAGTCTTTGCCCAACTAAACAGATTTGTAAGTGAGGGCACCAAAACCTCAAATGACCCCAGTGACAGGTGACTGCAGAAGCTCAGTGTTTCTTTCCTCCTTGAGCCTCTTGGCAGCCACAATGGCCTCCTTGCAAACCAGAGCGTGTTCACAGCAAGAGCCTAAGGGATGAAGAGGAAAACAAATGCATAGGAGCTCTTCCAGGGCTACATGGAAAGTGCTAGAGAATATCTTCTAGGTCTCCTGCAGTGCTAGAATTGTCTGGGAGTTTGGACTATGACTTCTTCCTTATCTCTTTGATCCATGAATTGCAGACTGTCTTGTAACGTGGAGCATTCTATTAAGACTTTCCAGGGGACCTCTCTGTATTTGAGAAGGTAGCAATGAGAGCCCTTGTTTTTCTGAAAATGGGATGGTTGTTAATGGTGTATTTTACCTGCCTTTAATGAGATGAAGCAGGCAGAAAGTAAGGAGTCAGCACCAAACATTCCCACTCCACCCCAAGCCCTTATTACCAAAGGTCATGGGAACCTACCTCTCTTTCTACTTGTATGTCCTGTGCATGTATACACACCATCTAAGTGTCTGAGACTCTCAGTGATACTGCCAACAGCCTTCTATTGCCTCTGAGCAGTGACATTGTTTACCACAGATCAATATAACTGTAATATATCTGAAAGACTCAGGCCTCAGTTGCCCCTTGCGTGTTGTATTCCCAGCCAACACTAACTGCATTCCTTACTTCTTTCCCATGGCAATTCACCTTGCTCAGAGCTCTGCCTGTTTGCCACAACCCTCTGCATCCCCTCACTTTTTTTTTAATCAACCTTTCATCTCTATCTCATGGTCTGTGTTTCATTTCCTTATCTGTGTCCTTTTCTGTCCTTCTCCTGAAGACTTGGGTGTCACAAGCCATCCTCTTTACGCTATTTTTAAATTTTTTTCTTGCCTTGACAGTTTTTCCCCTGTTCTCCTTCCTTCTCTCTTCTCCCCTCTCCTTCCTGCATGTTGCATCCCCCTGTATATGCAAGCTCATACTGCCTGAAAATTATCTCAGGACCATCTACTCCTGAAGTAGTGAAAAATACAGTCTGCAGGTGAATTTGCCATTTTAATATAGTTAACATGCCTCCTCTCCTTCAACCAACTGCTGAGATTAGTGGCATAAAATCCCACCAGGATATTGACATAACCTATAAGCCAGGAAATTGTTTTAATCAAACCCAGCATCCCATTTGGAATGCTGGACTTAGAAATACAAGGACAGCAGTTTTGAGAGCAGTTGAGAAATAACGAAATAAGTATTTGAGGACAGGGTGTTTTAAAACCTGTTTTTATAAACATTCTTTCAATACCTTATAGTCAGAAGTTGCAGGATTTATTTTTTCTCCACTGAGTCCTAGCCAATACAGAGTGCTCGGACAGAGAATTGGTACCGGAGAGGTGATAGAAAGGAATTTGATTGAATTACTGGTTATTAAGAGGGGCTATTATCCAGTGACAGTGTCAGAGGGCCTCAGTCCACAGGACATGGATGATGACTGTGGAGGAATTCCTGGTCCTTGGAGGCTGGGTGGGAGGGCATGATTGTTGGGTTTTCCCCCACTCCCAGTAAAATTTAAAGCAGCCTTGGATGAGCCACCCATAAAAAGAAGTCTGTTTTGTGCCTTGGAAAGCAGTGAACCAAAGAAAGAATAGAAGATACCCCAAACTGTTTGTCAGTGTCTAACTCACAACTCCACCTCTCGCTGTTTCCCTCCATCTGCTCTTGGGTTTCTAAAGAGGCAACCTTTGTCAGTGTGTCAGTTTGATCCACACATAAGCAGGGTGAGGACAAAGTATTGACAAGCCATTGCAGATGTTTCCAGTGGCAAAGCTGATACAGAGAAGGTGCTGCAGCAGAGGAGGGGTGACTGGCTATGTGCTGTGGTGCCAGTCAGTGTGCCTGCTGTCAATACAGTCCAGAGTTGCAGCACTGTAAACTGCCGGGAGAGAGAGAAGTGGCCCATTTGCAGCCTTGGTTTGTGTGTACGATGGCACGAAACCCACGTGAAGCAGTTTGTACATTATGGTGATGAGAGACAAGGGGAGATTTCTGTCCCCAGCTGGTGATCAGTTTATTCGCTGAAGTATGAGGATTGATAACACTTGTCACTAATAGCCCAGCTAATATAGCTGCAGATGCTACATTTAATCATATAAACTGTGCAGTGCAATTGCAGAACAAGGGCCTCTGGCCTACACCACTGGAAAAACACGCAGAGCAGACTCCTAAGGGGCTGGTGGAGAATTGCAGTCATCCTGCACCCTTGTGACAGGAAAAAGAGGATGTGTCCTGCTTCTGCATGACACTCTGTGTTGGGATACATGTTTATGTCCATGCACTTGTGTAATTTACCAAGTGCACATGAAAAAACAAAAGGACCTTGTGCATGAGATCAGGATTATGTGGGGAAGAAAGCAAAGGTCTCCTACGTGTAGAAGAAATGAAGGGAATGGCTGAGGTAGAAGGATATGCCCAGTTCCATTTGGCTATCTTTCACAACACCATATTCCTGACAACTTTTTCTTGCTGTCTGTGGCCAAAAGAAGATTCAGAGCCTTTGAGAAGATGTGGTGCTGCCCAGCAGCACAGCTGCATAAAGCAGGGAGCAGCTTCCACACAACTGAGACCAGAACCCTTCAACAAGGTGTCTGTAGTGTAATGAGGACAAGTTGGGAAAAAAAGGGAATGTTTGTGCTTCCTAGTGCCCCCATCATCAAATGGCAACCTCATTCCCCTTCTGCTGCTTTCCAGGATTGTTTGAAACTGGACATTATATGTTTTCAGCTGTTATTAAGGGGTCTTCTCTTCTCCCACCTACCAAAAGGTGTTTTCTTAGATATGTACAGGGCTGTGTGGATGCAGGCACCATGCAACACTTGAAAGGCAAGTGCACTCTGTACTGCAGTCCTCCACCCACAAGACTAGAGGCACAGCACTGTGCTGGTCCTCTCACCCTCTCCCCTGCCTGCCAGCCAGCCTTCCTTCCTTCACACCTTCACCTTAATGCTCCATCATACTTTCAGTCCCACACCTGTGCTCCCACATGTATTTTTTTTTCACCGTCCTTACACCTGCACACACATGTGGAGAGTCTAATCCCTGGGTACTCTTTCACCCATCTGCATTTCCTCTTGCATCCCCACAAGCTTTCGTACTGCCTTTTTTACAGTGCTCAGCAGCTTTTGCCCACACACCCAGCTGGTACTCACTTGTGCTCACCATACTCTCACGTTGTCTGTCTCTGAATGCCCAGCCCAGTAACCAAGCTGTTACTAGTTTGGTTCAGTCGTATGTGTGTCCTGTCAGACACACATCTGCAGCCAAGTGGCCCAGAACGAGACTGGTGTATATCAGGGTTAAAAATGAATATGCCAGGAATGTCCCTCTTCTCTAAACTCACACCCTGATAATATAGCCCTGAAGGGGATCAGTTAGTAGTGTAAAGACAGCTGTTTGTGGCTTTCACTGGAGGACAGCATGGGGGAGCAAAGTCCAGCCCAACACCTAGCCCTTCAAATGAAGTGACTTGTCAACTATGCAACTGTGACGGAGATCTGAGAAGCAATAAATTTAGCAGCACTCACTTCCAATGACAGACTGTCATGTGTTTGAAACATAAATAGTGGTGGAGACAAATCACTGCTGTTTTCCTATTAAGGTTTGGCCTACTGGCGCTCTAGCTTGCCAGCAGCATTTCTACCTGGCCTTCCGGCATGCCTCGTCTCAGGGACAGATGTACCTCCCCATTACAGGCTTTGGGAGAGTCAGAATGGGAATTATCATGCTGTTATTTCCGCACGTGTCCTTGGTGTCTGGGTACTTGCTCCTCAGCTGATGGATTTGTCGCTCAGGCTGTGTTCTGCTGGCACCTCCCCCTTCCACCCAGCGCTGAGCAAACATGGACCCTCTCCCTAGAGGGCTTATGGTTTTCACCCCGGCCCCTAGTTTCTTCCACATAGCCTGTGAAGGTCATGCTGATGGAGTAAATGAGGCACTGATTTTAATAATGGAGCAGAGGTGAAGTTTTCCAGTGCACCTTAGTGACATGCAAGCACAAATGCCAGTGAAAGCTATTGGGTCTCGTCCTGGTAAAGCATTTAATGGCTTTTGGAAATCCCTCTTTCAAATATTAATTATTATATAACCATTTAATAAAACATGCCATCAGAAGCTCACATTAATCTTTACAGAGATGAGAGACATCCCTTAGTGCTTTAAATTGAGGAACCAGGGACTCGACACATTTCACCTTCTTCCCTCTCTCTTTTCAGTTTTGACTCCTCTTCCGCTCTCTCCTCAAGGAAGATGAAATCGTGCCAGTGATTAAGGTGGCCTGCTATGTGCTGTTTAATTAGAACAACTGCTGTTTCAGTTCCAGTGAAACTCTCACAGGCTTTCAGTTGCAAAGGCACTCTAATAAGACCCCTGCCTCTTCAGGAAATTTGAGAAGGAGCCAAGGAGTCCTCAACATAAAATGACTGTTTTTTCATGCTTTCTTGGGGTTTTTTGGCTGACTTGGGCTCCTGTTGGAGCAAGATGTTTCTCTCCACAGAGAAGGTAAATGCTTTGGGGGAGTTGGAGGAGAAGAAATAAATAGATTCCTGTCCCTGACAGTAACACGGTGGTGAAGCCCAGCTTTTGATTGATATGGCTGGCCACGGTCTTCTCATGCCAGGCCAGGCGTGTTCCAGTTCTTAGAAGTTTTCTATAAGCATCAGAACAAGAAAGAGTAGTAAGGAGTTAGGACAAAGGCAATGAAATATCTTTTAGGTTTGTCCTCAGACCCCTTCCTAAATTACACGGTAAGCTGTAAGAAGTCAGAAAGGAGTTGGTTTGAAACTGTTCCTTCTATTTGTAATGTTCTGCCTTTTCCCTTTTTGGTGACCCTGTTCTTTTTCCCATATCCCTGGAGGAGAGACCCTGCCTCACAGGCATGATTTTCAATAGTGCTGATGGCCAACAGCTGCGCTAGCAACGGTAGTAGCTGCATCAGGGAGCTACAAGAGGTCGAAGTCAGGGCCTGTATTTCCTCTCTGCTTGCATCCCCTGTAGGAATGTACAGCCTGCAATATTAGAGAGTGAGCAAACACCTTCCTCCTCCTTTGCAGCCTTGTGAATTTGAGAGGGAGATTCCTTATTCTTTGGAAAGCAAGGGAGTGGCTAACTGCATCGGAATTAAATATCATGGACCGAACCAATCATTCATCTGGCCCACTATCACTATCAATCAACAGCACATACCTCAGATAATAATATCACAGGAGTCAGCCCAATTGATCAAAAGTCTGTGCAGTATGTGAGCCCAAACAATACCTTCCCACCATACCACACCCTGCCTCAAAACCTCTGTGATAGTTGCCTTGATACTTGGCAATACTTCATGCCTGCTCAATCCTAAATCCACCAGTGAGCATCATCTCCTGATCCCTTGCCGTGCTCCCCACAGAGTATCGCCTTTGCTTCTTTCACCAGGAGCAGATGTGGGGGATGGTGTTAGGCAATCACTGTGCTATATCTAATTGAGAAGCATTGCAGCAAGGAGCGGGGTCAACAGAAAAGCAAACAAAAACGATTTTTCAAGAAGCTAATCCACCTATACAAATATTGGCACCAGGCATCACAACACTCTGGCGTGTTTTTGAAAGGGGTAAATCTTGCTGAGGGGTGGCTTAACTCTTTGACCTCATTTCCTCACTTGAAAACTGTAGCTGTTTAAAAGATCAGAGGCAAGATCCAGGTTGATACAGAAATCCCGGTCTTTATGTGTTCTTTGTGAACTTCATATTTAGAGTAGCCTAACTCAAAACAGGAGTGAGCTACAGGAACTGCCATCTTGCAAAAAGACAGGAGATTTGGAGGCTGTGTCATCTGGCCAGGAAATGTCTGGCTTCAGCTTGCAGAGAAAAAGCCACAAAAATGTCTAAGCTTCTGAGTTAATATTCTTTCCCATTTCAAGTAAATGTGGGCCAATTCGTAATTTCTCAAGCCTTCTTACAAGCTTCAGATATACAAGAATGGAATTCTATGGGCTAAGTTGAATCATGGCAGGGTTGGTTGGTTTTTTTTTTGGTTGGTTGGTTGGTTGGTTTTTTTTAAAGTTAGGTTAAAGTTATGGGTTCATTCTTACCCTCTCATCCCAGGACGTATGCGTGGACATAAGACAGAAGGGAGCAAATACATTATATTTAAAAACAGGAAAACATTTTCATGGATGCCTGTGAAAGCGAGCCACTTGATTCTTGCACAATAGTATATTGTGCATGTTTTGAGCTATGGGAGATACTAGAGTCTTTGTAAAGAATATAACAAGGATTTTTAAAGATGGCACCAAACACAGACAAACCCTGTATTTCCTGGATTGAGAGACTGGCACAGTTGGTACCACCGAGCACCATCACATGAGGTTTTCCTACAGTCTGGGCCTGACATAATGATTTCTGGAATTAAACTAGGGATTACACTGTGGACCATCCCCACTCTTCACAGGCAGGACAGAAATTAGACAGTTCAGTCAGGCTTCTTGCCCCACATGGGACTTGTTGCTGTCAATCTTTTCTTTGGTCTTGGGTCTGTGAGGATGAACTTGTCTTCAGATTGTATAAAGATAATAGCACAATTGCATTGTCCAAAATAAGAGAACTTTAGGGAAAGGAGTACATGAGGCCAAATGAAAGGAAACCAGCTGACAGAGTCACAAGGGCCTGTAACAGTTGACTGCTTGCTGTTGTATTTTATGCCTTTCATAGGTGTCCATGACATGCAAGAAAACCCAGTCCCCTGCATCAGCTCTGAGCTTGCATTACCTTCTTGTGCTTAGCACAGGGGGAAATAAAGACCTATTGATCACACACAAAGCCACACACACCCCCACAAACACACCCTGCTGTTCCTCTTGCCAGAAGCAACTGCTGGCCTGTCCTCTTGTGGGTGGTGGAGGAAGAGGGTGTAGATCCCTACAGTGCTGACCACACTGCTGGGAGCAAGAGGTTGGTGTGCTGCTATCGGTGTGTACACGCCAAACAATTCCTATGCAGCCTCAGCTGCAATTATTTGTCTGACCTCCTGTTTTCAACCTGTTTTTTTATCTGTTCCAGCATTGTCCTCATAGCCCTGAGGCTTTCTTAATACACTCAAAGATGTGGTGTCATCTCAGTGATTCATCTAGCTGATGATGCCTTCTACCTCATGTTGTTGTAAGGTACCCTCCAAAAAACAGCAGGCAAAAATTTTGGGATGCAGAAACAGTACAACTATTGGTATGTTCATGTTTATATGTCATTTTCTTGGCAGTAAAATTAAGGCTTGGTGTTTGGTAGCATAGTCATGACAACTCACATTGCAGTATGCAACATTTAGGGAGCATAATATTGTAGCTGTGACATTAAATGACTTAATTTATCTCATGGTTCATAATTTACTTTATACATTGGCATCACAGCCAAGTTTTATTCAACAGCACTTCATCTATCCAAAAAATGCTGTTTGTGTTCATTAAAAAAGTGTTAACAAATTTGGTTTAAATTCAGTAAGTAATTTTGGGAAAAAAAAAGTCATCTTCTTCAACATGAAATAATTATTTTATATCTCACGTTGAGCCAGAACATTAATTCCTTCTTCTGATTCAGCAAAGAGCAGAAGAAAACCACTGGTCAAGCAGAAGGCTTTGACCTGGAGCAGGGTTGGATTTTTTTTCAGGGTGTGGTTCCCTTTCTTTCCAGTGTTCACATATGGATTTTGAATGGAAAATCTAATCAGTTGCTGAGATGAAGGAGTATGTTCCACACCTGTTCCATTCCCGGTTTCAGGGCTGCATATGAAAGACTATGATGGCCTTTAGTGGTTGTTTATGAATCAGAGGGGGTGGAAATTCAGACACACAGCAGACACGCTGAGGCTGCCTCAAGCAGACAACCCCACTGACATGCACCCACAGCCGGGCTGCAAAACGCATCTGAGCTGTCAGCTTTTGGCTTCCGTCTCCTGGGCAGAGCCATCAGTGATGGCAAGTCATCCCAAGTGGTTTGGTCAGTGCTGTCCCTTGAGAGAGAACACAGAGACATCATTCAGTCTAGGGAAGCTGCTCTTAACCTGGAAGGTTTGTGGTTTTTTTTGTTTTGGTTTTTTTGTTTGTTTGTTTAGTTTTGTTTGTTTGTTTTGGGTTTTTTGTTTGTTTTTCTTGTTTGTGTTTTTTTTGTTTTGGTTTTTTTTTGGTTGGTTGGTTGGTTGGTTTTGGTGGTTTTTTTTGTTTTCTCTTTGTTTTTCTTTTGTGGTTTTGTTTGTTTAGTTTTGTTGGGTTATTATTATTATTTTTATTATTATTATTATTATTATTATTATTATTATTATTATTTGTATGCTAGATGCATGGAGTTTGAGGAGAAAGACCCTGCAAAAATCACTGGCTTTCTTAACCCTGGTTATGCCAGCAGGTGCTTGTGTTGCCTCAGCCGGGGAGCTCCCCGGGCGCTGTCCTTTGGCTTGGGAGGCAGAGCAGCCAGCTTTGCACATAAGGTGCAAATGTGATTGCTGATGAGCAAGGTCCTGTGAACGCCAGGGGAAACCATGCCAGGGTGTTTCCTCCTGATCTGACTCATTCTCATTCATGAAGCCAGAGCCAGGCCAGAGCCCTCCCTGGCACTGCACTAGTTTTTTGGTTTATGTGTAATAGCTACAGACCTAAGGGCATGGTAGGCATGAGGCCAGCTTAAACAATAAATACCCTGCTGTGCCTCGCTGCTTAAACAGAGTAATTACTGCCTTACTACGTGACCCCTCTGTTCCTGTTCCTCTGGCAGTTGTTATTTCATGGCTCCCTTTACACAAGGGATGGCTCTGCCTCTCTCCATGCCATACATCTCTCTGTCTGCCACTGTCTCATCTCCTGTGTTTCTCACTCGCTCTGTCTCAGTTTCTCCTTGTCAGTAGCTGACTACCATTTTCTCTTTTTGTCTGTCACTGAAGAATCTCATTGTGTTTGCATTTCTCTCTACCAGCCACTGTTTTCTCTTCCCCCTCTGGGTTTTTTTCCATCTATTTTTCTCTTACTCTCAGGCTTTCCCCATTTTCACCACTTCCCATGCCATGCTAGTTTTTCTGCCTTCCTTCCTCGCTGTATCATTGTAGCACTAGCTGTCCCTTTGCTCATCCACCATCTGCTGCTCTCCACTGATCTCTTTGCTAAAAACAAGCCTCTTCAACTAAGGGATGGGAAAAAAAATGACAAGCTTATTGGAATCTGTGATGGCTGAGGAGACAGAGACTGATAAATGAAAGCTTCAAAGTTTTGAATTTAAAGAAAAAAAAATTCCCAGCTGGAGGTAAAACAAAAAAATTATGTCAAAGGCTCCCTTAGCTATTTTTGTCTTTCAGAAGCCTGTTCCTAGGGAATATAAGGTGCAGAGGGAAGGAGGAAAGTTAGGTGAGCAAAACCTCAAACACTAAATGGGGAGTGCAGAGACAACAAAACCTGCAGTTCAGCAATAGAAGTTGCTACACAGAAAAAAACTTCAAATGGCATTTATTGATTTCCAATCCTTTTTATCTCCTCACATCTTATTTTAGGCAGAGGAGGGCCCAACAAAGATGCATAACCCATTCTGCTGTCCCTTCTTCACAACCACAAAGATGCTTGGAGGGAAAGCAAACATAGGAGCAGGGTGGCTGATCTCTTTTCTCCACATGTCAAATGCAAACATACTTTCAGTGGATCTGAACTTCAGTTTAATTTAAGACCACAGCAGTGCTAAAAAAATAAGAGAACTAAAGTAATTTTTGCACAAGTGTTGGATGGACAAAGAGGAGAGGAGATGGAACAAAATGTGGCTGCCATCTCTGCAAATTAGCTTCCCCTTTGGAGATGTAAAGAACTAGGGCATGAAGGGAAAGGCCTATCTGGTAGAGCACGTGACTGAATGCATTGCTGGCCCCCTGACTACCTGAAAGAGCTGTCTGTACACAGTACAAGTGGGACTTCATCTGGGTGCATGTCATCTCTAGAAAGGAAGCATTTAGCCTTGGAGGAAAAGAGTGATGGTGTGTGGCGGTGCAAAGGGTCATTTGGGTGGAGATCAGAAGGGCCCATAAATATGTGGGGAGCATGTCAGTCTGTGTTTCTGCACACACACTGGGATTTATACATATAATAATTAAATGCATAGTATATAAAACACGTAATATTTTTCTATATATATATACATATATATAAATACATACATATATATATACACACACAAGAGCACAGGCAGGTGTGCACACAAACAAGGAGAATAAGCAGAGCCAGTGGGCTTGCACAAGGTTGTTTCCAGAGGGCAGGGGTAGAGGGGGCTTGCTTGCCAGCAGGCTAGCATAGCCGAGCAGATTTGCTGTTCAGGTTCATTATTTACTGGGTCCAATTAGGAAGCCAGGGGATAGGAAATGCGGCTGAGGCAAGCGGGCCTTCAAAGCCTTCCTCCTGCACACATCAAAGCCGTCTGCCGCAGATCCCTCTGCAAAAAGGGTTCTGCCAGCTCCAAGCAGCAGCAGCTGCCTGGTTCGTGCTGCTCAGGGTCATTCCCTGTTGGTTTGATTGTCAAGCCTCCCAGGCTCATACTCTATCTCCAGCCTCCAGAGCAGAAAGCTCCTCTTTCTGATTTACTGGGACAGAGTTAAGGAGCTACAGCTTGGCAAGATGGTGTTTAATGGGGCTGCAACAACAAACCAAGCTAACTATGAACGTGTGAAAGGCAAAAAACCTGCAGGGAAGCAGGTTGCCTAAAGTCACAGGAGAGGATGATTTGGGATGAGAAGAGCTGCACTGTGTGAGTAGTTATCCCCTTAGGGAAACCTGAAAGGCCCCTCATTGGGTAAGGGCTGTACTGAACCAGGCAGAACAGCCAGGAGACAGCCCTTGTCAGTGAGGAACCTTTGGCAGAAGGGTCAGAATTTCATCCCTTGAAAACATGCTCAAGGGAAATGTCTTCTCCTAATGGGAATGGAGTGGCTTGCTTGCCAGAAGCTGGCAGTCCCTCTGTTCACCTAATAGAATATGTTCATTGTTATCAGTACCAAAGAGCATTGTCCAAGCCTTCTCCCTCCCTTCTTTGATAAACTGCATAGTGACAACCATCAGTTCCCTGCCAAAGCTGGCTCCTGCGCAGAAACATTTGTAAATTCACTCGATATATAAAGCTCTTTTCCTGCTCCCACCACCCCCTGTTTGCCTTAGAGGTTAGAGTTAATATGACTCACCTAATCTGGCTGCCAAAGTGAATTAGTGAAAACATCTCTACAGCTCTCTGCAAGATATCACAACCTGACATTTCTCTAACACAGTGTGATACATCTCTCCTCTCCCTGATCTTTACTATGACACCTTGATTTTATATAAACACTTTTTGTTAGAAATGGTTAATGTACTCTTAGAGGGGGCAAGGCAGCAAGCAAAAGGGTCTGTCTTGCTAGTGAGAGCAGCTGAGTTCTTGTAGCAAAATGTTGATGCCCAGCGTCACCAATGCAGGAACAAGAACAGTGCTACCACTATTTCAGCAAGACACTATCACAGGAACTTTCCCTGAAGTGTTGTGCATGTAACTGTGTCCTGGCGCAGGGGAACAAGGATCTGAATAGAGTTATTGATGTCTTTGGCATGCCCTTTAAAACAGAAGTCCTGCCTTTCACTTATCTCTAGAGAACTCCACTGGGCAAACCAGCAACTCATCATGTCTTGGGAGTGGTTTTGTGTAGTTGTAAATGCTCTCCTGCTAGACAGGGTACACGGTACATTTTAAATGCATGTATGTATGCAGCAGAGAAGCTTAAAAACCTCTTCCATTGAGAAAGTATGTACCCTTTTAGGATACTTTGGCGGTCCATTGATGTGGTTCTGACAGACAGACTGAACAGCACCCTTAATGAGTGTGCAACTCCATTAGAGCTGGTTAAGTCACCCTCAACCCTGTTTTCATTATGGTGACAGTCTTGTGACAAGGGCAAATTGCAGGAGAAGCCAGTCCCACTTGGAATGAACCCTGTGTATAAACAAGGCAGAATGGCAGAGCAAATGATTTGCAAAACAGAGGCAAATTACATTTTAACCTTTTCTTTCTGAGTCTTTCCCTGATGTCTGATTAACTTTCCAGTCAACTGACTAACCTACCAACTGGGAGTGCTGCTGTGAATTGTCAGTTTAAACTGGGGGTGGGATTTTAAAAGTGCTTTATTAGCAGGTAGCAATATGTCATAAGAGGATCTGGGAATTAAAAGGGTTCCCAAACAGAAATGATTTATGCTACAGCAAAAAACACAAACAACATATTGGCTATACAGACAGCAGCACAGTGCAGAAGTTGTGACGCAGTCCTTCATCTGTGTTCAGCCCTGGTAACACCTCATCTGAAATGCTGTGTTGGGTTTGGGGTATTGCACTGCCAGAAAAATGTGAACCTGTCAGAGAGGTCTAAAAGCAAAGAACAAGAATGATCAAGGGTCTAAAAAAAAACCTCACCTACAAAGGAAGGTTGAAAGACCCTGGCAATGTTCAGCCAAAAAAAAAAAAAAAAAAAAAAGATGACAACTGAGGGAGGAACATAAGTGATTTAAAAGTTGATAAAAGGCTATTGCAGGGAAGGAGGGAATGATTTGTTCTTTTTGTCTGTAGTGGCTAAGACAAAAATAATAGCTTTAAATTGCAGCGAGGGAGACTCAGGTCAAACTTCAGGGAAACTGCTCCAATGGTAAGGACAGCAAAGCACAGAACAGATTGTCTGGAGTGGCTGCTGCTGGAGGGCAGAGGATGGCTGTGTCCCTGACCTGACCCATGTGTCCTGCCTTGAGGTTGGGGAAAGGGTTAGGTGGTGACGGAAGTCCTTTCCACAGTGTTGTGCCTCACCTAACTTTGGTCCTAGAGGGTTCCGTAACATATTCATGAGTTACAGCAATGAAATACACCTGTGAAAATTCCCCCTTGCTTCCTTCTCCACTGACTCTCCACAGCATCAGCCCCAGTGCACAGCAGAGGACTGGAAGCCATGTCCCAGAGCACTGGGTGCCCAAAAGGAGCCAACTTTGCCTCCCTCCCTTGTACGATATGCTGTTCCCATGCAGGAAGGCACTTCAACAGGCTATTAGGGGATGCAAAAAACAAAGCAGTTGTAAATTTTAGACATAGCAATGAGATTTCCACTCACCTGAACATCTGGTAGGAGCTGGAAAAAGGGACTGCTGGTTAGCCCTGCTGAAAGAGAGGGGAAACCTTGTCACTACATGAGTTTAATAGGTACACTGCTGTTTTCATGCTGAGTCTCCGTGACAGGGGGTGGTTTTCCCCTAGAATGATTCTGAAAATTGCCTGGGAAAAGAAAATAAAAAAGACAAAAATAATTGCGTAAGGGACAGAGTTCTGAGCAGATTTTGAAGTTTCTAAAGTCCTTCTCTGACACAGGAGGGAAATTCATGCAGCTGGCATTGCCAGTGTGTGTGGCCAGCCTGACCTTGGCCAACATGCTGCAGCAAGTCTGTGCCTCTGTGGTGGGATCCATTGCAGGTGGTTCAGCTCCAAAGACAGAGCTTACCCACTGCTTTCACACAGTGCCATAAGCCAAGGGGAACAGCCCCATCCTCGCAGGCACTATTTGAACTCCATCAAACAACTGTAAGCAATTAGTGAAGTGGGCAGGGTTTCAGGAGTGCTCAGCACCTGTTGAGCAGAAAATGTCTTCTGAGCAGAGACTTGCTTTGGAAGAATCTGCTCTCTGAGGAACCTGAACGTGAGCCCTTGAGAGGTGACTTTTTTTTTTATTTTTTTTTTTTTTTATTTATTTTTTTTAAATCTGGTTTTTACCCTTTGAGGGTTGAGGGATGCTTTCTCTAAACATACACATACCTAGGTTGGTGCTTTCACATGCTGTAGGGCTCACAGCCTTCTCAGAGGAAGGAATGCGGTTCAGATTCTTTCCAAGAGGAACCTTACTTTGCTTTCAGAAGGAATAGAGTAGATATAACAATCCTAATATTTCATGCTTCTCTGGCAAGTTTCATCCAGTGAATCTGATGTGTTTTACATGGGTTAACCTCACCGCCCTTCTCTGACCAGGAGGTGATGAGAGAGGGGAGGCTATTTGCTGCAGTTCACAGAGGGAGAGAGAAGGACTAACTCACCCAAGGTCATACAGTGAATTAAAAGCAAGGTCACAGACCTCTCCCGATTCCTGCTCCCATTCATAACCCCGACTGACACTTGAGCTGCTGTTTTCACAAGTGTGTTAGTGAGGCAGCACAGTTTAAATATGCCCATTTCATATGTACAGTGGATCAGGGATGCATGATGATTATTGGTCTCCACGGATCAAATTACACTTTGTTTCTCTCAGTTGGGCTATGTTTAACACTATCTTGGTCTGATTGATGGCACTTCAGGGTGGTAGTTGCTCTGAGAGACATTTTTCACAGTTTTGCAGTGGAGAAAAGGGTGCTGACAAAACACCACCACATCTGAGGACCCAACTAGCCCTGCCCGAAGTAGCAATCAGCCACAGCCTGGCTAACCTCTCCTGGTGTTCAGCTATTACACTAGTGAACTTACTCTGATCTCAAGTGGTGGAGATTTTGCTTCTTGGCCTAGGCAGCCTATGAGATATGATGTGTTGGTACCACTCATATGCTTCCTTCCAGATTTTCAATTTTCCAACGGAAAAAAATGCTAGTATCTTGCTGATATGGCTTCAGAAATAACTTTTAAATCGCTCGTGACTGGTGCTTATTTGCAGAAACCCTGTTGTGGTGGCTCCTCCATAGCAATTAAGCAGGAAGTTTCCCGAATCTGAAAGCCTAACAGAACTGTCCTCTGTATTTTTGTGTCCTACCAGGCAGGGAGTTCGAAGGCGAGGAAGAGTATCTGGAGATTCTAGGTATCACACGAGAGCAGTCGGGCAAGTATGAATGCAAAGCTGCCAACGAGGTTGCCTCAGCAGACGTCAAGCAAGTCCGGGTCACTGTGAACTGTGAGTACATCGCAGCTGGAACAGGTCAACGGGGAGAACTTTGCCTGCAGGCAGGGGTCACTTCAGGACAAATAGAGAAGCATTTCTGCATTTATATTATACAATCTGAAAGGGAGGGTGCTGAGAAAACTATCTGCACACACTTGCCACAGGATATAGTCTGTGCTTTAAACCTGGTAAGGGGGGGGGGGGAATAGAGAGAAACAGAGAGGGAGAGAGAGAGAGGAGCTGTGAGTTGCCCCTGTCTCTCTCCTCAGAAACGCTGGCAATGCCTTGTTTTCACTCATTGATATTCGGGTGAACAGTAGCGTGAAGAGAAGCTTCAGCAAGGCAGCAAGGAGAGATAAGGGAGGGTTCAGCTGGCTCACAGCAAACACACGCCTCCCTGCACCCAGCCGTCTCAGCAGTGCCTTCACGGGTATCACAGCCCAGGGGACATGCGGTAGAGGCACGTGTTAGTGAGAGGGCATAAAAACTTTACTTTTGTGCTGGTTTCAAACTCTGCCCCTCCATGCACCAATGCAACACAAAGGGGCTTGCCCAAAGGACACAGCAATCCACCTAAAAGCACTGAGAGGCACAGCTATGTGGCTTGCATCCACACCTGGGTGAGTGGGGCCTGGATCCTATTACCCATATATGCTTAGGCAGATGTCCACGTCACTCAGCTGGCCTGTTCCTCTCACAGTGACACAAGATTTCAGACTGATGTCGCTCATGTAATCCTACGTGTGTATATGTCCACCTCTATACTTACATGGCTTATATTTGGCACTGGAGTGATTTAAAGTGAATATCTGCATCTGCCTGCTCTATTTCCTTACTTGGAGGCTAAAAACTTTGCAGCAGGGATGAATAAATAGGAAATACATCGTCTCCTGACCTTCTTCCCATTATACACCAGAATATTACCTTAAACTGCAACTGGAGATGATTACAGGCATGTTTAGGGTGCATATTCATGGCCTTGATGCAGAGATAGAACTGTCAGGGAGTGGGTTTGGGCAAAGACCTGATGGCAGCAAGTGTTTCGGCCCATCCCAGTCTTAATTTGGCACCACAGGTGATTATAGCACCTTTTAATACCATTCTTGCTCTTTGTCTCTTTTTTTTTCCCTTTGGGCCATCACATCAGATCAACTTTTCTGTCTTGCTTAGAAGTCAAGGTTATAGGCTCCCTGTAGCATCTTCAGAATTCACAGTTTTTTATAATTCCCTTAGAAACTGGGTGTCAGTGGTTTAATACCAGCTGCTTCATGGGACAAATTTGGCATAAATATGAACTCTAGTAGCAGATTTTCTGCACTAAAAGTGTCGAGGGTTTTTTCTTGTCAAAAGCAGCTGAATTTATAAACCAATTAATATTTTCAAATATTTCTGTGAAACATAATTTCAACGATGCTTTTAATGTGTTTGAAACAGATTGTTTGTATAAAGTCAGAATGTTTGATTTTGACTTAGTTTCAACACATAATAACTATGCCACAGTAAGATCTTAAACATTTTAACTGTTGGAATATATGAAAATATAATGTGATAGAGTATTGTAATATTAATATGTGGTGTAATTTGTAATGTAAGCAACTTAAACTCCCGTCAGGACACAACTTTTCCTTTGAAAGAAAGGGAAATAAATCTAAGAGATCATGAGGACCATGCAGGAAAATATCGGTCCTGTCGGGGGAATGAAAGCTACACATTTGCATACATCTTTCCTGATCCTGTTTCCTTAAACAACACCACAAGTAGCAGAAAGTGGGAAAACTACAGTAAGTTTGAAAGATGGGACCTGCCCAACCTAAGAAGTTTCCTGCCTATCTCTTCTCATCTCCTGTGGAGCACTTAGCTTGCCAGCTCAGACCACAGGAGAGAGCATCTTGCTTTGCTCTGGTCTCACACTACCACCTTCAGGCTTCCCAAGTAATGGCCCTTGCACATCACAAACAGGGAAACTGAGGCCGGGAGAAGAGTGGAAGGAAAACAGCCAAAGGGAACCCCCTCCTGACTTCCCGGGCAGGAAACAGCAACACACAGAGCGTCTGCTTTCTGAGTGCAGTAGGCTGGTTTGTTTGGGGCTCCCACCTGCCCCTTCTCATGGGTGAGCACTGCAGCAACATTTTAAAGGGGTGAAGATAGGGACTGCTCAGAGCAAGGGCTACCTGGCAGCAGGCTGGGGGGCAGATGCCTCCTGGCATAATTTTCTAGACCCATAGAAAGGTGCCTGTTCATTCTGTAACTCACCTCTTGTGCCAGATTCAGTGAAATGGAAGTCTTGTCTCACTGTAGACAGCAAAATATACTGCTTGAACCAAAAAATCAAAGGAGGATGGTTAAAAAATCACCTTCACTATCCTTTTATCACTCCTCCTCCTTTTCAAATTAAAATATTTGCGTGAACCCACAGCCTTTGAATGTAGGATCCTATTTATGTACACTTATTAATATTTATGATGTTAGAGGGCACACTGCAATATCCCTAAAGCCCTGCATAAAATCCCAATTAAGGTCAGGAAAGGGATCACACTGAGATGGCTAATGTGTTCACAAACAAGTTTCCTTCCATACATTTTCCAGAGAGAATTATTTTTTTTTCTTTGACTGGCACAATCCGTTTTGCTTCTCTTTTTCTTTGGTCTTTCAGTGGCGGGACAGACACAGACGGCAGAGCTGTACTCTGCACACTCAGAGTGAGCTTTATGGTAACCCAAGTCTCAGAAAAGTAGCTGCCTGAGCTGCAGTCCTGTAATCTCAGGGTGTGCAAGTATTAGTGATGAGAGACAAGGCACTTATTCCTTGATCCCTTTCATCAGCCAAGGGGAAATATTTCTGCCTTTTAACACGTAAAGCTTTATAGCTTAATATTTTGAACATGGGGCTGCGATTGAAGATGCTGGTGCCTACCCAACCTCCTACCCAGCCAGTACTGAGACCTAGCTCAAGCAGGGCACACCAGTATGTTTTCCAAGTTTGGTTTGCCCACAGCTACAAATTAATCAGAGGTGGGAACACTGTGCTAGGCTGAGGGCAAGCTTCAGGCAGAACAGTCCTAAGCAAGCCTTCTTGAAGCTTGTCACAAAGCACGATGTCCAGGAGCATTTGAGCAGGATTTTTAACCTTGGACACCTAAGGGAAGTGTCTTCAACAAGTTGTTTGTCTTTCAAAATTGCACACACAGGTTCTCCTAAAACTCTTCCCTTTTAAACTGTGAATGTATTTCCAAATCATACATGTTGCCTCAGTCCTTGCTTATTATACTTTTGGCATTAGACAAAGAGTTTATAAGGAAAATGGTTTTCATGCCAGTGTTAAATTCCTTTATTTCTTTACTTTTACTGTCTTCCTTTACCCTTGATGAAGTCTTTCTCTCATCTTCTCTCTGATGAGCCCATGTGAACTAAAGATCCATAGGTAAATATTCATAAATTACAGAATTCCATCATTAACCTTTACTCTGCCTGTGTATGCCTATGCATTTATGACAGAATTTTATTCAGCAGTGCTGAAGAGAAGCACGTGTAAGGAGTGATGCTAACGTGGTATATTAGAGAGAGTTCAAAGAGCACGTGTTCTGCAGAGGAGCAGGGGGGAGCATGTGCCACAGCAAGCAGCAGCTGTGGGCCTCCACTAGCTCAAACAGTTTGCATGAGGAAGCCATCCCTGACATAGTTTTGCTGTTTTGTCCCACCTGGAAGTGTGTGAAGTGACCTCACGTTTCCTTCCTGCAGACCCTCCCACCATCACAGAGTCCAAGAGCAATGAAGCGGCCACGGGACGACAAGCCTTGCTCCGGTGCGAGGCATCAGCAGTGCCCACACCCGATTTTGAATGGTACAGAGATGATACCAGGTGAGACCTTTAGCTTGCCTCTTTCCTTCTCTCCTTTTCAGTCTAATCAACAGGGGATCCGTAGAGAATCACCTGTTGTCCTCCCCAACTCTTCTTCTCAAACAAATTGCTCCTTACAATCCATTTGAGTCACAATGGCCCATCAGAGTGATTAGAACCAGCATGGTCAAGGCTGGAGGAGGCAGTGGCTCTCTGTGCTGGGGATGCTGAAGGAAGTGCAGACGGTGGAGCTCTTCCCTTTAAGTCATTTATGGGCCAATACACAATTAAGAGAATGTTCATGCATTAAGTAGCCCATGTTACAGACAAAAAAGTAGGCAGTGTTAGTCTCCAATTAGGTAATGCCACTCTAGGTGCTTTCATCTAGGGAAGGAGCTGCTGAGGGAAGTGTGATTCCCCCATCTGTGTAACATGAGCCTCTTAGATTTGCATATGAGAGAAAATGAGAAGAGAAAAGGAATCTGTCCTTTATACCTGAGCATTTACCTGGCATTAAGAAGGTTGTGTTATTACCCTAGTTTTTAACATGACATTACAGGCTCAGGAGTGACTTAGCTTTGGCATATGCACATACTGGAACACATGAATTGGTGTGTTTCACTAAAAATCTTTCCTTCAAGTATGGACTAGCCTTCAGCTGGCCATAGTGTGTTCATTTCCAGTGTGAGACTGTGCTGGGAAAATGCTTCCTTCCTTTCCCTTGTTTTTTGGTTTTTTTTCCGCTTTTTCACTGCCTTACTGGTGGCATTTCACCCCACTGCACTCTTACTTCCTTTCATTCCCTTCTGTTTTCCATATGTGCCTTCTTTGGTCTCTGTCTTCTCACATCTCCTTCCTGCTTCCCTCTATCCTTACCTGCCAACTGGGCTGAAAGACTTCGGTTTACTGCCTGCTGGGCAGTGATTTCCTTCCCAATACAGAGCTACCATTGCACTATACACCTCTTCTCCTGCCTTCCCAGGATAAACAGCGCCAATGGACTGGAGATAAAGACCACGGGGAGCCAGTCTCTGCTGATGGTGGCCAACGTCACTGAGGAACACTATGGAAACTACACCTGCGTGGCTGCCAACAAGCTGGGAGTCACAAACGCCAGCCTATACCTTTACAGTAAGTATGGGAGAGGGTAAAGGGAGGCTCTCACAAAGACCAGGCTGCGTAGGAAGCACATGGTGACCAAAACTCAGGAAGGCATCCACTTGACAATCCAAGCCTCTCAAACCTCCAGCCATGGAGCCATGGAGGCTTTCAGCACTCTGGTTCAGATATCTACATGTTCATACTTGCCGTGAAACACAAACACAGCCAAATTAAAAACTTTACAGACAAGCCCTTTGATTGACTGGCTTTGGTGAAGTGAGTTTTTGTTAAAATAATAAAAGCATGTTTATTTTAAAGCTGGAAAAAAAAAAAACAACTTAGAATGACAGCCCCTTTAATAAGTAGACAGAAGGCCAGGGCTCGGAGGATCCATGACGGCTGAGAAATGACAAGTAATTCGGAGAGATGGAGAGAACTAGCCACTGAGCCTGAGGAGAACAAGAGAGAGTCAAGAAAAAGAGAAATTGGTTTGAAATGGAAGAGAAAGAAATGAGAAAAGACAGAATGATTTTAAAGGTGCATACCATAGGGAACATGGGGGGGAAGGTAATCAACAGATGAAATATGGAATAAGATTCCTTGGATCTCATCCTGTTACCTTTCAATTACTAAGTTTGTCTTAGTAAGTGTAAACACACAGAACCCAGGACTAGACAAAATTCTGGAGCAGAATTACCTGCTAGTTCTGAATTTTGCAGCTGATTCAAACCGGACCGTAAAGAGAGCCCCTGCTTCTCACCTACTATACACAAATACAACCCATACAAACCGTGGTGTATTCAAAATGCAGTTCCCTATTCCAGGCCTAGACTTGGACCACATGTTGTTATTGCCACTAGAGATAGACTGCAGCAAAATGATCCACTCACACGAGGGACACATAGGCACAAAAGTGACTTATGGCAGTATTCCTTGCACGGTCCCAAATGGAATTAAAACACTCAAGTCATGACCTGCATGTCCTTTTAAACAGAAAAAAGATAAGCTGTGTGAAGGAGTCAGTATGGGATGCAGTTTAGTCTAGTTTCTACTCTGTGTGGTCAGATTAATCAAACCACTATAAAAAAACCAGTCTTTTGGTTTGGTTATTTTTAACCAAAAAGAGGTAGTGCAAAAGGATAAATCCATTTGTATTCCCTGTTTACCACCTTTGGATTTATTTCATGGCAGTTTGAATTTTTGCAAACTGTGGTGTATTTTGTGGAGGTTATTTTCTAAAGAACAGATATTATCATAAAAGAACATATATTTGATTTCCTGTAGCATTGCAGCACACAAAGCAAATTTCTACTTTGAAAGTCGTTTTACCCTGGTCTTGTGACTGTCATGAGATTCAAATAAAATCCTCAGGCAGCAATCTGGAACACAATTTTCAAATACTCCAGATTTGTTCTTGCTGATATTAATATAATTCTAAGTTTAGAATCCATTATTTGTGACTGAATTCTAAATTTGGCCCTCTCTCTTGGTTCCTGTTACACAGATGAACTGAAATGCATCACTGAAACAAAATATAAGATGAAATTCAATAATGTATGTATGCACATATGATTTTAGCTGGGGGGTTAGTTTTGCTAGAGAAGCATTTTGCATGACTTCAGAACTTCACCTCAAAGGATCTCAAAGGATTTGCTAGCAATGAATATTTTAATATCACAAGTAATTTAGAAATGGTTGAGTGTTATTAGCACCGTTGTGCAGTAGGAAGCCAAGGTACAGAGTGAAGAAGTGGTTTACCCATGGTCTTAAAATGAGTGGCAGAACCTGTAAGAGACCCAAGGAAACCTTGCGAAGTTGCCATTAGCTATTCCAGGAGGAAATGTGGCAACTATTAAAGATGATTTGCAGCAGCAAGGATCTTATTTTATCCCCCTTTTTATGTGTATGAAGAACACTTTCCTTCTTTCAGGTTGTTGGATTTTGTTTACCATTTTTACCTTAGAAATTCAACGTCTGTTTATGCTGGGGAACATTAGTGAACTTCACAAGAGCCAGGTGAATAGAGGTACAGGAGCTGAGAGAGATTTGATGATTTTCAGTGGACTCTTTCTAACTTCTTTTTTGTTGCTTGGTTAAGCCCTGTTTCTTTAGTGTGCACTTGCTTCATAATGTTTCAGGAAACCTGTTCTTCTAGTTAGCGTGGAAGAGAGAAAGAGAGAGAAAAACATAAATTCAGGCAGACTACAGCTGGTATTTTGAAGGTAAAGGGGGGAAATGAGTGAAAGGAATCCAGCTTCATAAAGATAAAGAATGCAGCCAAAAAAAACCTACAAGCCCAGATGAAAAAAATGCTGTAGTGATCACACAGTAGCTGAAATAATGGGTAATGCACACTCCCAGCCACACACCCAGACAGAAAAATAAAGCAGTTTTGCAAGGTACAGCAGATACTCAAATACTTGGGAGTGCTTTTCATCCCCGGAATCAGAGATTTTATTTCCTTTTTAAACAGAGGACAAGCTCACAGTAGGGCAACATCCCACTAGGGAGGTAAGTATAGCGATGGTTCCTCAGTGTCCCATTGCAGCACAAAAAAGAGTGGCAGCTAGAAGTGAAGAAACAACCAGAGAGTTAATAATGAGGTACTGGCAGCTTTGCCTGAGGTGGAGGGCAGACAGGGAGCTAGCAAAGTGATGTGAAAGAACAGTTTAGCAGTAGAGAAAAATGGGTGACTACCATTTCATGAAATCTCAGCCAGCACTGAAAAACTCTCAGAGAGACTGAGTGCCTTAGATGTCAACGTCATAGATAGAAGATGCATTAAAATACAAAAGCAGCTCCCTTGAGCTGTATGAACAGATAGCTAGTGATCTTCCTTAAAGAATGTAGCAGCAGGATTGCCTGCTGTAAGTGGAGAGATTTAATACCCCTCACTCCTGAAGACAGAATTTACAATAACAAAAAAATGGCCACACCAAAGGTTTAACTTACACAGGAACCTATCTTCAACAGTAATATGGAATATGTTTGCAGAGCGGGTACTCAGGTACAGTTTGATGATACAACCGATCTAATAGCTTGCTGACATCCCTTCCTCCCCACTCCTTTTTCTCACCCTGCTCTCTGCCACATGGTTTTGTTGTTTCACTTATTCCACTAGTCAGTGGACAACCCACTGAGCCAGTTCAACCGATAAATCAGTGAAAAGGTAACTGAGCTTTACTGCTTACCTCCCAAAAATGCCCCCAAATGTTTTCTTTTGTTGTTCTGAGCTGAATTAGTTCATGGACAGGCTCCACAAGCACCAAAGCCCATGCAGGAGAGAAAGCTATATCACGCATCTGTGGGTGTCAGGATTTGGGATGCAGGACCACGTTTTGCAGCAGTGATAAACCAGTAGGTTGATTCAGCTCTGTAGAGCCTAGGGGGGCAGGGTTTGTGACCCCCAAGCACAAAATATGGTGAGACATAGGAAAGGGGCAGTAACACACATCTCTGTGAAAATTACCTGACAGAGAGGCAAAGCCAGGGCTGCCATCATGGAGCAACAGAGGTGAAAAGTGATGCCACAACTCAAGGGAAAGAGTTTTACATCCAAGTGTATTAGGGGATAGGGAACATGTTTTCTTTTTGTTTTACTCATCAAACAGAGTGCTGTGAAAAGCATAATGAGTAAAAGTCACCATTTGTATCTTAACCTATGCTACCCAGAAGTGTATATGTTTATATACATGTATATATAAATATATAGGAGATACACATTTGTTGTAGGAACAGATACATTTACATGTACGTGAGTATATATACATAGGCATCCAACTGTGTAATATATAAGCAAGCCCACACACCTCTGCCACAGGCACACAGAAGCAGGTGCAGCACCTGGTGCATTTTAGCAAGGCAGAGAAAAAAAATGAAAGCTTTTCCAAATTAGTGACTTGTGCCTCCCACAGAGCTAGCCCTTCCCACAGGATGAAACAGGAGACAACAGAGCAGTGCTGCATATCCTGATGCAGTCCTGCTGGCTAAGTTGTCTCAGTTATAGGAGACTGCCACCTCAGAAGGTGCTGTATCTTCTGCATCCTTTTGGGAATTAGAAAACACAGAGGTGAAGCAGCCACTGGCAAGGCCTGTACCAACTACAAGCAGCGGCAAGCGGGATCCCACCGCTGCTTCCTCGAGAGGCTTCAGGTGGAGTCCCGCTGGTTTGATTGCAGAGGGCCACGTTCCTAAGGTGAGCTGGCACTGGCCTATAACTTGTTGATATTCATTAGCGTCCTGGCACAAGTGCTGGCTGTGTGCACAGGCTAACACCCCTCCTTCTAACTCTCTGCCCACACTTTGCTGTGCCTGAGCGTTTGCTTACAGTGGTTGCTGTGAGGGTTTGGAGTGTTAACTGTGGCCGGAATCTTAGTGCAAACCCTGTGTCTTTCTCCCAGCTGTCACTAACAGGAGACTCAGGAGACGGGGAAAGTGGTTTGGGGTGACAGTCAGACGGGGCAAGGCTGAGACACTGCTAATGAGCCAGGGTGGAGCAATAAAAGCAGCACACAGCGGGTGAGATGAACAGAGGTAGAGTCCTTGAATAGAAAGCAGCATGATAATGAGGCTGTAGTGCTTTGCTTTAACTGTCTATGCTGTGCAGCCTGTAGCCTGCTGTGCAGGAAGAAGGTAAAGGGGAGTTGAGTTATTTAACCAAACTAAATAACAAGGAAGTCTTGTCAGCATAACAGCCTGCTTTCGCAGAACAATAGTCCCCTGTTGCTACATAAACACCGAGATCCAGGCTAGACTTGTATTTGATCTCCCCTATGCCTGCTGTGGATTCAGACAACTCCATTACCACCACGAGGGCAGAAGTCCTGCCAGTGTCACAGGGATGGGCCTGATCTGCTACGTCCTTATGGGCTCCAGGGAGGCAGAAACTTGCTCTTTGCACCAAGGATACAATATAAAGAGTATTAGCCTCCAAATAGCTGGGCTGGGGTTAATCAGAGAATGATAGTGGACTACTGACGAATCCTGCCAAGCTCTATGTCCATCAGCAGTGATCTTAGCAGGTAAGCCAGAAGGCCACTCATTGCCCCAGGTCTACCAGCTCTTGCATCTAAATGTCTGTCTACCTATGGATCAGTCCATGACTAGGAACTTGTCTCAGTCAGTACAAGGCATCCAGCAAGTTCTGAAGGCAGATCCCAGTGATCAGAGTCAAGCCTGGGAACCTTATATTCTTGGTTCTGTGCCTGGCTCTGCCAACAGTTCAGCATTTGACCGTGGGCAAATTGCTTCCTTGCTCTGTGCATCACCTGCACCATCTGTGAAGCAGAATTAACACTACTGTTAGCCTCAGACTGAAGTCTCTGATACTGGTTTCACTCAGTGTCTGTGCAATTCTTTTGGGATCCTTTTGTGGAAGAAGCAAACTGTGAAGTCAGCAGTGACACATAAAGAAGTCCTGCTGTGACGTATAATGAGGACACGTAAAAACCCTATAAACAAGACAGCAGGTTCTGGGTACAACTGGAAGATGATGAGTGCAAAAACTCTGTTTCTCTCTGAGGAACAAAACTCTAAAGAAGGATTCTCCACAATGATTGCTCCCATGCACAGATCCTCAGGGGACCTGTCACTGGGAAGAAATCCATTGTGGAGAAGGTTCTGGGGAGGCAGCATCTACCCATGGAGGACTTCCACAACTCACCTCTCTTCCAAGACTAGCTTCCAGAAAGAGGTGTAGCTAAGAAGAACTGTACAATGATGACATGAGTGGTCTTGAAAGTCAGAGGGAAGATATGGCCCATCAACTCCAATTACCTTCACTGCAGATGCTTAATCCCTCTTACTGTGTGGCTGTTATTTGTTTAGTTTTTCAAATGACTTCTCTCTGACTCCCAGTCCCAGGGGTTGTTGATGTGTGTTAGGCGTGTTGCTAGCAAAAATGCTTTGTATACGACACCTACTCTAGTTCATGTAATTTGGGAATGGACAACTCCATCAGGTTTGTATCTGCTGCTTGCTTGGTGTGAAAAGTGGCTTGTCCTTTTCTCCTGCATGTTGCTTATTGTTTTTTTTCCCCCTTAGAACGAGTTTTACCCACACTCCCCAATCCTTTTCCAGGTCAGTATATGTTTTATGTTGAAGTAGCTCTTTAGCCGGGTCATTCTCCGTCATCCTGACAAATGCTCAGAGTTAGGGATGGGCAAAACGGCTCAGAAATGCAGGGAAATAAGGGCTTTCCCTTTTCATTTACATGTCATTTTGTCTTTTCTGCTCACCTTCCTCATCCTTCCTCTTTCCCCCTCTCTTTTCAAAAAACCAATCAATGGAACAGCAACAACCAACCTTTAGCCAAGCTCTGAGCCTTGACAGTGTGTTGTCATGCAGGTCTGGACAGTTTTCAGTGAGGTTCAATTTGTCTGCAGACCTACACGTAATATATAGTTCCATCCTAAGCTGTCTTTGCCCACTTGTTCAGATTTGGATCAAAAGCATAAGGAGACCTAAAATTTTGCAGAGACGGTAGAAGGGACAAGTGAAAAACTAAAAATGAAAATGCTGCCAGAAGGTGTTTTCATTCTGGTTGCACAACTAGATGCAACTGCATCCACAGGAAAACACATTGTTTCCTCAATCTTTGTCACACTGCTCCAAGTCTGCCAGTCACATAGTCCTGCATTTGATGCAGAGAGCATGTAAAAGAGGCATGGTGAGGTGTTACTGTCTGCTTTATTCCAAGGGAAGAAGGTGTGAAGGCAGAACAGAGTCTGTGTGTTTTCCCCACCAGAAAGCAGAATCTGGGTGTTGCCTCTGTGCTGCCCAGTCATGCCTCAGGTCCTGACATCGCTGCCCCAACACCCACATGAGACCTGGGGCTTGGTTGTGACCTTGAGATTCTGATAAAGCATAGAGACCAGGCATTTCCAGAAAGCAGGCCACGGCGTTTGAAAGTGGCATTTGAAACTAAATCAACAGTAAGACAGCAAGTCCCTGCGTTCACTTAAAAAATCTTGGCCTAGAGCTCCTCAGTATCTTTGTTTTACTGCCATATGATGAAGATGCACTCAACTCATGGGATGCTGAGAGACCTAATTGTTAATGTTTGTGCAGAGCTTTGGGGTAGAGTGTTATTAGGAACCCATGTTGTTTTGCAAAAGAGCACCTGCTTGAACAAAGCACCTGCAGGTACTGCCATGAAAAGAACAATAAATGCTGAGTGTTACACCAGCTCCATTTAACCACTCTGCCGTTTTCAAATCAAGCTCTGCTCTTGGCAACTTATTCAGGTTCAGGATGTAGTCACAACTGCCTATTTAAAAGGCAAATCCACAAATACAATTAAAGAAAAGTACTTACCAAAAAAATGAGGGGGGAAGGAGAAATCAGGCTACCATTAAAATTAAATCCCAGAGAGTGATTTGTAAATAACATTCAAGGAGCTGAGAAAAGGAGTAAAGTAGGCCATTGGGAACCTAGTGTGGAAAAATAAATCCAATTAAACACCATTATCATACGTATTGCAAATGAAACTTGTGCTGGGATATGAAATTAAAGTTGCTGAGGCTGTTTAGGATATAAGGTTTTGAGGAGTTTTCCAATTTTAGGTGTTCTTTTTATTTAAGCAGAATTTTCAATGACAAATATTTTTGTCTGATGAAAAACCTAGGGCTCTTTGTTTTTATGATTATTTTTATTATATATCCTTAAATTCCACAGGCAGGCAGTGTTAATTTTTTTCATAGGCAGTCCTGTTTACAGCTGGTTTTGAATTAGTAGCCCATTAACCTAAATGATAAAGCAAAATCTGTGAGTAAGCAAGGCCAGGATTCCCATTACAAATACACCTCCTAATCAAGTTGCCAAGGCCATCCTGCACAGCTTTAGTCACTTCCCCCTCTGTCTTTGAAGCTGTTATTTTTTTACTGCTCCCCAGTGTCCTGAGATCATCTTGAAGGACATCCTGGTATGATATCACTTCTGTTAGGAGTCTCCAGGAATTTGTGGTGCCAAATGCTGGTATATCTTCAGTGCAACAGGACACACCAAGAGGATTTTGCAGAGGGAGAAAGTAGAGTTTAAATACTCTGGACCTGATTTATTTTCTGAAAGCCCCTACCAGCTTCTCCAGCGTGGGACTTCAGCACAGATGCTGGTGCTTATTTCAACATGTGCTTTTACTTTGCTGTTCACCTTCAAAGAAACCTTGGATATAAAATTTTCTTGTTAGACCTTTTCCTCCCTATGAGTTGATGTTCTGAGGTGTAGTCCACAGCTCTCAAATAAGCATCTCCTCAATGACCAGATTTGCAGCCTTCTTCCTCTTTTTCTCCTAATTTCCATTTCTCTTAATCCTCAGTAACACTTCCCTGCCCTGTGGGGCTTTGAGCATTAATTTAAAAGGAAGATGTTTCGAGATGAAGAGCACTGTAGTGCTGCTGAGCATTGATATCATTAGCTAGCTGCTGTGGAAACATCTTGCTTTCAGGCAGGCCAGAGACTCAGAAGCAGCCCATTCAACTAAACAAATGGGACTTGAATTTGATGAGGCAGTTTCCTAAAAGGCTGGTGGAGCCCAGCTGATTCAGCTCTCAACTGAATTGTCCTTTGGTAAATTTTCCAGCCCTCCTAATTTTGCAGCCAGGCATTCAAAATGCATTGAAATGTCTTCTGGGATGATGCCACATCTTCGTGTCTGCACTGTAACATCATGTTTTAATGGGCTGACACAAGACCTGGCTGTCGCAAAGCAGAGGTCTCGCTGCATCTTCAGGTGCCTTTTCAAAAGGGTTTTTCTTCTTGAAAAGGAGAATTTGCTCATTCCCCATCATATCTGCCAATGACAGAGCAAGGGTGGTCACTGTTAAAGCTCTAAGGGTTCTGACACAATTATAGCACTAGCTCCATCTTTGTCCTCCATTGTCCCTTGTCCTCAGCCCTTTGAACAGAGTCCCTCCCCTGTGATTATCACCTAGTGTCCACATCAGAATGGCTTCGCCAGACTAAAGGGCTTCAAAACCTGTGAGTCTTCCCCACAGGAGTTTTGTGATGAGAGCTTACCACAGGCTAACTAGAGGCTTTCTCAGCATGGTTAGCTTGATGCCCTGGGAGCTCTGTAAGGGAGATGTGCTGTTTCCCATATCCAGAGCTGCTTAAGGGCAACAAGCATGTCAGTCTTTGGGGCCTGAACAGAAAAAGTCAGGGCCATCAACTGGTTGACAAAAGATTTATAGCAGTAGTATGTTAGCAGTTAGTGGAGGGGGAGGGAAATGGAGAATGACCAGTCCTGTCTTTCTGCCAAAACGTGCACTGATCGGAGAATGACCCTGTGTGGCTGTAGATCGTAGATAGTCTCCATTTAGCTGTAGCCCATGTAGCCTGTACTGTCACTAATGCCTTCATCAGGTGGGTGGGAGCTGGGGGAGAGAGATGTCCATTTGGGTCTGATGACCAGAGAGCATCTTTCTTTCTAATACTCTCTCAGTCCTCTTTCCTCTCTCTGGAGGTCCTGGCTGTGGAGAAGAAAGCTCATCTGTTGCAGTGGTGACCTCCACCCATCCCTGCTCCCCTTTTGCTTTCTCTAGCGCATGACCCTGCCAGTTCTGCTGAGCCTGCAGCTCTCATGTCAGCGGGGTCTGCTTTGGTCAAAAGATGGACATCTGAGTATTTCAGAGCTAAGGAGAGAAGCAGGGGGGTTTACGACGGAGACTACAGACTGTAAAGGATTAACATGTTACGGGGGTTTGCTGACTAGGCAGTGGTGTGGGAACAGTCTGCAGAATCCAGCCCTCCCAATATGATCAGCTTAAGAACCCATCTATCTCTGGAGTTCTCTTCACTGAGGCCAGAGGGTGCTTCCTCATCTGAGCCCCAAGAAAGGGTCAGTGAAAATCCAAGCCTTCAAGTCTTTGAAAGAAACTAGCTGGCAGAGCTGGGGAAGCCAGAGCATACACAGGCCAAATTAGACAATCTTTCCTGATTGTGATCCTGACAGAGAAATAGAGAAAAAAAAAAAAGAGCAGGGGAAAATAATGGCTGTAGGGACCAAGCACAGGAGGGCATATTTGGAGCCATGTGCAAGTCTGGTATTTCCATAAATTCTAAGGCACTTGAGGGCCATAGTTCAGCTGTGCTGATCACTCTGCAGTGATGTATGCCTGGCTACTCAGAGCATGCCTCGCTTCCCTGGACGCTGTCTAAGCCCCAGGCATTGGCAGCTGATAAGGCCCATGACGCTGGGTGGGAAGCACAGCTCATGGTTCTCCTTGCTTCCCACTGGTGATTCCAACCAGGGTTTCCAAAGAACTCATTCTCCATTTGGGGAGTGCAGAAGGGATTGGCTCTGCAGAGTGGATGCTCAGACAGACCAGGCATCTCTTGCTGCTCAGTTAGTGTCTGTCCCTGCCAGCACTGCAGGAACTGAGGACTGGGACTGCACTGGGTGCCAAACCTATGGGGGTTTCAGGCCAAGGGAAGAGGAAGGACAAGACAGGGTGAAGGCAAGCAGCCAACATAATATTAATTGCTTCTTGCTATTTCATAGGCACCAGGCAAGGGATAGCACTGTATTTTATTTTGACCATGTGGTTTAAAGTGAATAACATCAAAGTCAAAGGTGATGATTGTGTCTTTCAAGAGGGAGTAGTAGAGATGTAGCCGGAAACAGCATCTTGGGGAAAATAGAAATGCCAAGAATTATTTGTTACTACAGCTACCAACATTGCTTGGCGTTTTTTTCTGAATAGCAACAGACAGCTTCTGTTTGTTGAGATTGCTTTAAAAAAATTAAACACCAATCTGCTTCTTCCCCCCACCAAAAAAAAAAAGTGTAGAGAGAACAAATTAGCTTTCTGAAAGAAAAAAGAGAAACACAGGGGGAAAGAAAGAGAAATGGCTTTATTGCTTCATCTGTTTCTGTACTTTTTGTTTATTAATTTTAATTTAGATTGATTTATTCCGAAATGAGCCTTGGGTTGCATATATTTGCATTGTAGCAGTGCTGCGGAGGATCCAGTGAGTGAGGAAGAGCAGCAACAGAGGGTAGGAACTGAGATTAGAAGTCCCAGAAAGATATTCCTCCCAGCTGGGCCTTTGCAGTGGGAAGGCATTTCAACGTCTGTGTAGTCACTGGTCTGATTTCGCATCCACACAGAACAGCCCTGTGTAACAGAGGTCAGGGCACAGCAGTCAGGTGAGAGAGTGGAGGTTGGGTGGAACCAGTGGGGGAGAAAACACAACTGAACTGCAGAGATTAGAAGCAAACCCATGGAAGAACGACTGCTGTGGAAAATCAGTTGTCCACTAGGGACACTTACAGTGTCAGCACTGGAGCATGGACAGATTACCCTGCAGAACAGAGCTCAGGCAGGCTATAACCCTCCTAAGCCAGATATCCCCAGCCTAGAGGACATTCACCATCTGATACAGTCTGTATGTTAGATGAGCTTTTGAAATCATCAGCTTTTGAAATGATCCTCCTTAGACACGTTGAAGGCAACTTATCCCCACTGCACTGCAGGTGTACCCAAATCCTTGCTCTCTCCCTCTTGCTCTCCTTATTTCTCATGTTGAGCTGCCATACAGGCTGATTGGAACCCAAGTGTAGAGGGCAACGAGGAGGAGGATGGAGAACAGCCACTGTTGTCTTGATTTAATCCTTACACACACACAAAAATTCCTCCAGCCCCCATGAGAAAATAAGCAAAGAGTAATTTCCACCTTCATCCTCCTTCCCCGCCGCTTCCATTTCCAGTGTAAACCACTCAAGAATTTTCCTAACAAGTTGGGCTCCCCTCTGGTTATTGTCCTAAGTGAACAGTCTCTCCATTCACTAACGCATGACGGTAAGTTGGTTTGGGAAGCAGCAGGTTTATCTTCCCAGCTCAGGCAGTGCACCGGGCCTGCTTGTGAACCAGTTGCCATTCAGTGTCTGCACTGCTGTTGATAAAGCACATTACACATGGCTGGGCTTGCATGATTAATACAGCTGTCTAAGCGCTCTCTGTAAAAACAAAAACAACCAGAAAGGAGAAGGGAGGTGCGGGATTTGGGAGGGAGGGGATGCATGGGGAAAAAAACCCCAACCATTCCAAAGAAATCAGGCTTGCAGAAAAAGCACAGCGCTCCTGGTAGGCCTTCCCTTCCGTGGGAGAGAGGTCTGTCAGCAGAGCTCTCCTGCAAAAGGGAGAGGCCTCGTGGCAAGCTGAGCAAAGGAGAAATGCGTTTGGCCCTTCCCCAGCATTGCCTGCATGTTCCTCTGCAGTCTGGGGAGTGGATGCATGGACGGGAGCAGGGGGTCAGGCCACGGAGAAGGATGTGCTGTAACCACCATAGCTCCAGCGAGGTTCAGTCAGGCAGCCTCTACGGTAGGTGTTGCAGGTACACAGGCACAGTGATCCGTGCTTACACTCCTGAGCCAGATCACCATAGGCACTCTATGCATGCACATCCATAGCTGCCAAGCAATTTTCAGGCACCCTGAAACATCTAAAGGAGGAACAGGAGTAGCTTCCAGCATCTTTTCCATTCCTCCAACTCATCCAGCTGAAGGCCAGGTCAGCTGCCTGTGTAAGCTGTATTAACTTTCCCTTTTTAATTACTGGTCTGGGAATGGGTTGTTGGAAGCCACAGTGGCTTTCTGCTCTGGCTTTTCCCAGGCCTGGACTAGGTATTAAAACCATACTTGCACTGTTAGGGTGTTAAGGTGACCAGGAGTCTCACTGTGGAATTACAAACACACAGACATATCCATACATTGATGTGAACACAAAGTAGTATTTACTTAGACCCCACACTTCAAGGACATACACCAGCCTGTGGGCCCAGCCTGTGGACTCTCATGACATCTCTAACTCATTGAAATGCTGAAAGGAGCACACAGGCTTGTTAAGAGTGTTCCTATGATAGAGGCCCTGTACTGCCCATTGTTCAAAAGCAGCCTTTGACAAAGGCTAGCTAAAACCTCCTCCAAGTTTGTTCCACTCTAGGAAATGAGGGATGGGGACAAGGATTGGTCACTGCTAAGCTCACTGCAAGGGAGTACCCAGAAAGGAGTGATAGCCCTAAGAAGACCACAAGGACAGGTTGGGGGGACACTGTACTGCAGGTACTAGAGAAAGGTAGGAAGATAGAGGCTGTAATGACTGGATTTCAGTGTCAGAGTAACCTAAGCATGCTGCTCACTCTCCACCCCCATTTAGTTCTCCTTCTGCTCCACTCTCCAGTCACCCCTAGGTATGTCCCCTCCCTCTTCATTTCTGTCCACAGCCACTCACATCTTTCCCTTGCCATATATCCAGCAAAGCTTGTAGGAAACCATAGCAGGGAAGAAGTAAATAAACAAACAGATGTGAAGCTGATGAAACTATTAATTTTTCAAGAGGTTACAGAGCCTCCAATTAGCAAACCTACTTCCTAGGGCTGTGTGCGCTCTGGATGAGGGGAGCTATGCTGTTTGTCCCCTGTTGAGACACCAGGTTATCTGCCAGCATCACCTGTGATCTTCTGTGCTCTACACATGTGCTTGAGAGGTGAGCAGGGGAGAGATTGCTTTATGCTAGGAAAGTAAAAAGCAAAAAACCCTCAGATCTTCCCCATTACGGCCCCTGAAAAAGTCTCTGCTATGTGGGTTTTTTTGGATGTTTTGCTTGTAGAATGCAAGTCTTCAGTGAGTGAAGACTATGCAGTTTTAAGTATCTGATTTTGTATTAGTCATTTGCCAAGTGTTTTTTTGTAGTTTTTTTTTTTCTTACATCTCCAGTTGCTAGGGAAATGGAAAGAGTGGGAGAACTATTTCTTCAGCTGTGAAAAAAACTTGGAACTTTTTTATATACACAAGACAGATTTGATGATGAAAGATCTGTGTAACCTTGAAACGTAGGTTGTCTTCTAGCTACCACCAGCCTCACTGGTCAGAATAACAGTTCAATTTTAGACTAGGATTACTGTAAACCAGCTTCAGGATAAATGGTGTAAGCAGCCAGTCTTGAACACCATGACCTTCCCAGAAAGACACTGAGAAATACGATTTCAGGAATATTCTTTAAACCTTAGGGAAGGATGGGTGAGCTGCATTACAGAATGAATCTTCACTCAGACACAAGGTGTGATAGATGAGTACTTAGTACACCATGAATGAGCTCCAAAACATGGGGAAGAACTGCTCAGTGCTAAAAAAGCATGAGCAAATTCTCAAATACATTAAACCGAGTGCAAAGATTGATAGACACCAGAGACATTTCCTTAATCTTGTTGGAGAGTTGCTGGAGGGCATCCTCCCTAGTTTACACAGTGGTACTTCCACCTCTAGGAAAGCCAGCCTATTGCCACTGCAGTCACAACCGAGTTTTAATTACAGGAGCAGAACTGATAGTGACAATGGGGAACGAGCAGGCAATGAACAAAGTAGTTTCAACAGTGAGAACAGGGAGGGAAAAAACGTATCTTCTTCTCAAAGAGGAGGGGGAAGGAACAGGAAAGGAGTAAGAAAAAAGCCCCAGATGAACCCTAGTAAGTAGAAGCTGGTAATCCCTAAAGCCTTAGAGTAGAGTGCAAAGCCCTGGAAGAAAGAAATTAATAACTTTCAAAGTATGACCTTGAAAATGGAATTAACAGTATTCCTCCCTTTTAAGCCTTCATGATAATAAAGATTTCATCTTCTGAAGACCTGGCAGGAGAGTCAACAGACTAGGAAAAATTACTTCCTGCTCAGGATCTGGCAAGTGTAAACCCTAAGACCCCTTCAGGCCCCAGGGAATGAGATGATAGAGACACCTGTATAATGCACATCCTCCACATCCTCTTTTCCTCGTGCCTTCTCCTTTAGAGGTGGGGTTTTTTTTCCCATCCCTCCCTTATTTTTGGTGCTTTTGTTCACTCAAGAAGCAGGACTCCAGCCTTTGCTGTAAATAGAGGCAGCCTATCAATAGCATGGAGCCCAGAGCCCGTCAGTGTGAGCAGCACTTGGAAAAACAGCAAGCTGACTATACTTGTTACACCATCACTCCTTCCTTCCCATCACAGACAAGTTCTCCTAGCCCATCCCATGCTACTTTCTGGCTCATTTCCATTCAGAAAGTAATGGGGAATGATTGCCCCCTAACACCAGGTTTTACCCCATGCTCTTCGACAGGATCCCAAGGGCAGATTCCCTAAAGCAAACAAGGAGCCAGTAGCTCTCTGATACCCTTTGAAACTCCTCTCTGGGCTCTCCTCCATCAGCACTACAGATACATCAAGCCCCAGTGTCTTATTAATGTAAATAAGAGAAAAACTGCCATCCCCTGTCTCTTCTCCTGCCTCTGTTTCAATTTACTCAGATGATGGGACCCAAGGGCCAGTAGAATATTTTAGATTGGTGAATGTGGGTGTGAAACATATAGATGGTTGGGTGGTTTTTCCCCTCTGGATACGGACCAGGAAGGTATCTGCTTTCTGCTTGCAACTCATATGGCAGTTTTTAAAGGTCTGTGTTAGGAATCTTGAAGTCATGGGTTCAGTTTCTGATGGTGATGATCATGGTGCTTACAACATTTGGAGCCATGTCTTTGTTCAACCTAGTGAACTTGTGGCTTTGCTTACACATCTTGCCTCTTGAGCAAGGGTTACATGTCATGCCACAGCCTCCATCTCCCTCTCTAACGGGCCCTATTGTTGTCAAAAAAGAAATCTGGAGAGGAGACAAAAAAAGGAGTATCTGTGTGGAGGAAGTAGAATCATAGAATGGCTTGCATTGGAAGGGCCCTTAAAGATCATCTAGTTCCAAGTCCCCTGCCATGGGCTGAGACACTTTCCACTGGACCACGGTGCTCAAAGTCCCATCCAACCTGGCCTTGAACACCTCCAGGGATGGAGCATCCACAGTTTCTGTGAATGACTCGCTACTCTCATAGTGAAGAATTTCTTCCTTATATACAATCTAAGTTTACCCTCTTTCAGTTTAAGATCTTTACCTCCTGTGACTATATGCCCTTACAGAAAGTCCCTCTCCAGCTCTTGTCAGCTCCTTTTAGCTACTGGAAGGCCGCAATGAGGTCTCTGCAGAGCCTTCTCTTGTACAGGCTGAAAAACCCCAACTCTCTCAGCCTGTCTTAGGTGGTCCTTAGGAGAGGTGGTCCAGCCCTCCGTGCATCTTCATGGCCCTTCTCTAGACTCAGTCCAACAGGTCCATGTCATTCTTATGCTGGGGTCCCATCGTAAGACTAATAAGTAGAATGAGTTACAAACTTCACCACTTCCCCCTGAAACCTCAGTTTCTGCTGCCATAGTGGTAGATGTCATGCTTTTTAAACAACCAGCAGGTCAGATCTGCCCCTCAAAGGGGTATTACCAGGGAGGCTGATGCATGATGGTTGTGGAGAGATGCAGGCCAGGGACACATAAACGTGGGTGCTGCCTGGGACAGCAGTGTCTCGGAGTGTGCAGGGCTGGCACATTTTCCTCGGGATGGTCCCGCGGGGGCTCTGCTGGGTGGGACCCGGGGTTTTACCGGGCGGGTGTCCAGAGCCCCTGTAACCCGGCTGTTATTCCCGGGGTTATCCGTGCCGTTTCCAGTCGGGAGGCTGCTTGGGGTCGCGAGGGAGGAGCGCCCACATTTTTTGGGTTTCGTGGCCCTCGGCTGCCACCTCGCGGGGAAGGAGCGGCGCTTTGGTGGCAGCGCCCCCGGGTCGTGGCCGGGAGAGGAGAGAGGGAGGCAGGGAGAGAGGGACGGAGGGAGAGAGGGAGGGAGGGAAAGAGGAAGGCAGGGAGGGAGAGAGGCAGGGAGGGAGGGACCCGCGGGGAGCGGCCGGCCCTGATGCTGGGTGTCGGCGGTGAACCGCGGAGACCGCCGGGGAAGGAAAGATGCCAGACAGGGAGTTTCCGAGTGCGGTTCGCCTGCATGATGCCCCAGCGCTGGCAGCACTCCTTCACTTGCTGCTCCTGCCCTTTCTCCTATCTGCTTGTCGGCGTTTGAGCTTCACCGGGCACCACATCCGTATCTAAACAGCTCTTAGGAAACCCCACATTTTCTCCTGCAGTTCTGACCCCGGGCTGGAGCTGGCTGCCTGTCTTTGCAGTCCTGGTTCTAATGCCCTCTTCCGATAAGCACCATCACTCCCCCTACCTGTCTCTCTCTATCCCTGCTTTCCTATGCCTGATCAGGGCTTAATTTCCTCTATTTATCTCCCCTTCTCCCAGGACCTGTTTTCATTACCTTACCTGTTGCTTACATAAAGCCCTACCTTTCACCATCCTCACCCTGCCTTGACATCTCCTCCTCTTGCTCTCCTCCCATGTCCTGAGCTGAGCCCATTTCAATTGAAGACCTTCCCTGGCATTGTTTCCTCTGCTGTACATCGGTACAAGTGCAAGGCTCATCCTATCACCTCAGTCCATATTGCCTCCTTCTTATATCTCTCATCACAGCAGCCTTTTCCTGTGCCTCTGCCCAGATGCACTTACGTATTTATGACCTCCTCATGCAGCCCCCAACCCGCAGTGGGCGCTGTAGGCTTTAAGGGGCCAACACTAGCCATTGAAGTAGGGCAGATACAGGGCTACTAAGCAGCCTTCTGACCTTGGACACTGGTGCTGAGTCTGTGTGTGTTACAGTGCATTGTAGCACTATAAATTCAAGTCTTGTAGGCAGGGAGAGAAAGATCAGGCCCCAGAAATCTGCCCCCCTCTCAGTGACTTCTGCAGCTAGCACGTCTTTGCCACAGAGGATGCACCACTGGAGTCTTAGTTGCTGAGGCGTTGTGGGGCACTGTACTGAGTCCTCTCACAACTAAACTGTGCTCCTTTCAGCTGCCTGGGTAATGTCCACTGAGGGCTCAGGAAGAGCTGTGCCCCAGGTGTAGTGGGGAGACTTGCAGCTCTGTGATTCAGTACTTGAGCATTCTGTGGCCACCAGTCTCTCAACACTGGGTAGTTTCTTTCCTAACAGGTTTTTTGACAAAAAACTCATCTCTCCCCTTCCTAGGAAGATCTGAACACACCCCAGTTAATTCTTTCCACACTGAGCAGTTTTCTTAGCCTGGCTCTCCTTTAGTCAGCAGAGGAGACTGCAGAGCAAGGAGTGACTGAGATAGTTTTAATCAAGCCAGTTCAGGTAGCAATTAGTAGTAGGCGGTGTGCCAGGCCACCTTTTAATACCAGGGTCCTAAAGTCACAGGAAAACATAGCACCCAAATTCAATGTCATTGCTGGCAGCTGGCTGCTGCTGTGCTCCTTAAAGAGCTGAGGGAGATTGTGAATATGGAAGTCTTCAGGCAGTCCAGAAGTGACGGAACAAGTTCACGTAATCTCTCAAGGGGTGCAGCTTCTGCTGGCTAAGGATGTCTCTCAGTCACCAGAGGCAGGCCAGTATGATGCCATGCTGGCCATGTACTACTCCTGGCTGGCCCCCACCCAGCACCTGCAGGACTGAAAGTTAGGTAAGACCTTTGGACTGACCCGGCAAAGGTCTTTTCTTGTGGCATGCTTCTCCTAGAGGCAGGCTGTTTCTGAGGAAGAGAGCAGCTCTTGGCTTTGCAATCTGAGCGTGGTTTGCGGTGTGTGTAAGCAGCACCCTGCTTTTGCCCTCTCCCTCTGCTATATCATCCATGTCCCACCATTCTTCTTGCTACATCTTTTCCTACACTCTTCAAGAAGTAGGAGTAGTATTTGAGCCATCTTACACACATACACACACACACACACAAAAGCTTTACAGCTATACATGAAAATCATGGTATAGTAGCATACATACCTGTCCTCTCTAGTGAAACCTGGGCTAGCTGAGCTTGCAGTCCTCTACATGTGAGATCGTGCAGCAACTCTTCCAGTTCATGCTGCACGGAAGAGTTTGCCTCGGGAGTGTGAGGCACCAGGTGAAATTGCTGAGTCCCATGCTTAAGGGCCTCACCAACCCTTCTACATCCCCACTCAAAAGTACATGGAAGTTCTCCCAGAAGTGTCAGGAAAAGACTCCTGGAGCATCTCTGTGCAGGGCTGGTATACAGGGCCGTTACACGCATGCGGGTGAGTAGGAGCACCAAGGTCAGTGGCATGGCTCTGTTTTTCCCATGGTTAAATTTACGGATGCAGCTACGGTTACCTGGTCTTGGGGGATAGGAGTGGGATGGGGGCTCTGCATGGTCCTCTTCAGCCCTCAGAAAGCCACAGCCTTCTAAATCTTGGCCAAGGCTACCCTGTGGTGTGCACCAGTGCAGATCACCCAGGGTGAACATGTGGCACGGGTAAACCCTTGAAAACATAGGGCACAAAGGTCCTGTGAGGTTGTTGCAGAATGATTAGGCACCGTGGTAGGATTCCACCTGCATCTGCACCAGGCATCAAAATGTCTCACATTTGAAGTAGGGAAGAATAGTGCAGTCATCTTGCCCTTGCTGATTTTCGGTCTGCTCCTTCTTGATTTGCTTAATGGGATCTGACTCGGTCAGCGTTTAGGGTCTTGGGTCCCCTAGGAGTTTATCTGTGAAAAACTGCCAGATATTCATATTATTATCAGCGGCAGCAGCAGCTCAGTTTCCTTCCCAGGAAAAAACAGCCCCTGTTGCGTGGTCACGGACGTGGCAGGGATGCCCAATTGCGGCGGGGGCAGTGATTAGCCCGGGATATTACAAGCAGATGCGCAGACCACAGGCTCTAGGTTACCGAAGCAGGAGAGCGCAGGGACAGCCCCGAAGCCCCCGGTGAGGGCGGAGATGTAGCCGGGGAGCGCAGGCGGGCCGAGCGAGGCCTTTTTTTGGGGGGTCTCAGCGGCAGGCGCCGGGCGGGGGCCGCCAGGGGGCGCCGGAGACCGCGCGGCGGTGCGCGGGCGCGGCGGGGCTGG
>VXAY01002774.1:2126374-2137195 GCA_013399855.1 Oxyruncus cristatus
GGGTGGGGGGGGCTGGACGTTCACCCGTGGCCGTGTGGGTGCCGTGGTGCCCGAGGCAGAGGCGCACGCATCCCACAGCAGGAGCTGCTCGTGCACACACAAAGGGAAGTCATCACCCAAACGGGGGCTGTCACAGCCCAAGCTGTGTCTGGGAAGGAAGACCGAAAGTGATGGAGTGAATTGGGTACTATTTTCCGCACAAAATCTCGCTCGAAATTAATGTTTTATTCTTACATTTTCACTCTTTATTACACTTGAGCAATTAGTGTCCCCCAAACACCTTTGAGAATTTTATTTCGTGATCGAACTATTACCTTTCAACATTTTTGCAGTATGTGTGACAGTAAGTGTGGCATCCATGGCGTGTACTTAAACCAGTTCTGCTGTAAAAACCCAGAGATTACATGTGGCCCTCAGGGTTACATGCAGGGACCACACTGGATGCCAGGCCTCATGGCCAGCATAATGCTCTGCCCAACACCTGCACAACTACACACAGCCCCTGGTGCAGACAGCTGCTGGTGTTAGCATGAGGGGAGGTGCAGAAGATGATCAGGACTGCACATAAGAGGTGTCTGCAGCCAGCCCCACCACCTGACTGGCACACACAGGAGCTTAGTGGGGAAACATGAGGCCGTATAACTCACACCGGGTTTTTAGCTGGGGAGATGGGAGTTTTGGCTTGTCTGACACTCTTAAGCTTGTACACACAAGCTCAAGCAGAACAGAAGTGGCATGACCCTATCCCAAGTCCTTCATCACACCATGTTTCCTTGGGTGTCCTTTCTTAAACCACCTAAGTGTTGCAGAAGCGCATGTCTTTACCATACCATGCCACGCCACACCATACCATGCCTCTGTCCCCGACGAAGCTCACAAGCCCTGAGCCATGCACTTACTTGTATCAAGGCAGTAGTACCCAGCCAAAGACAAATGTCCTCCTGCCTCTGCTATGCTGGGTATGAGTTGCAAGCCACCATTGGTGCATATGCCTTCGCTCTGATTGTATGGGTACCCTGGAAAAGTGGCAAGGAGGGGGACTGCTGCCACGTGTGTATGTGTTACATACATGTCAATGTAGGTGTTAAGACAAATACTATTTAAGACAAATAGTAAAAATGTGATGGCAGAAGATTTTGTGGGGGCAACACAAACTGCCTGGTGTGCTCTTGATTATCTGATGGGCAAGAGGAGTCATGTTTTGGAACTTCTTCACTGCCAACAGGGGATGCAAATGGTCCCAAACAGCCTCCCTACAATTACTTGAGTGTGAAAGATGGTTTCTCTGAAACGTAGGTCAGGTAAGGGTAGTAGTTGAATTTAAACTTGTTTCTGATTTCAAAGGGGAAATAAGTTCCTGTCACCCAAAAAAGGAGTAAAAAACTAGTGTTGTAGGATTTGCGTGACGAGCCATAAAAGATGTGCATGGACTGCCAGAAAAAAAGAAGCCATAGATGGAATATAAATTTTTCCCACAGTCCAGAGCATACTTACTTAATAATGAAAGAATGGAATTGGGGCACAAACAGCTAATTTAGTAAGTAACAGGCTACATTAGGAAGAAATCAGACAAATGAAAGTGCTAAAGAATTTCAGAGGCTCTGGAGATAACCTTCTTGGATTTGCTGCCTTTCAGTCACCAGCTCGAGTTTAATAGTGACCGTGCTGCTGAGCATGCCTGTGGCACCCATGCACCACACAGTAGAACGAGGGTCTTCGCCTGATAAACTCTGCAGGTTGCACTTTGGTCTCACAGGGCTGTCCTGAACAGGGCCTTTTATTTTTTTTTCTGGCAACCCTTAGACATCAGAATTTGCTTTTCATGGTAGTAAGCATGACTTCTTTCTTCTACAGCTCAATCCGTTCCAACACAAAAACTCATCTCCATCTCCACACTTAAGCATTTTCCTGCACCCCTTCTGTGTAAAACACTGCACATACACACATATATGTGTATGTATATACTTATATGTATATGTGTACACGTATGCAGGCATGTACATATACATGTGGATGCATGCATGTGTACATATGCACATAAATAACTGTACATGCATGTGTACTCGTATGTGCACATACACATGGTGAGCATGCATTTACAGAACCACAGCCATGTGCATCTCCCTGCCTATTATAAAGAAAAGGATGCCAAGGCTTGGTATTGCAGGGTGAATTTAAAACAGCATCACTGCCATTAAAGCCATCCAGAAAAGGGGACCCATAAATGCGTGGATGAATGAGAAGATGTCAGGAGTGTTAGCGCGTAATACTCCTGGAGCGAGACTGCATTATTTATTGCTGCAGCAGCGCACTCCTCCCTGCCCACTCTGACAGAGCCTGTGGATGCACATGCACACACATGCAACTTCGTTTCCCACCGTTATGAAAAACCAACCTCCCTGGCATACCCTGCACCCTCACCCCACAGGTGTCATGTCACAGGGCCATAAACACAGTAGCGAAGCCTGCCTTCACTCTGATTCAGAAGCACATAATTGCAGCACAGCCCGTATGAGGAAAGGGAGACATCTGCATGTTGGCCCCATGTTTTATTGATCAGACCACTGTGATGAATCAGCTCCTGCAGAGCTGATGTCTTGCTGCAGACAGGTACTGGCTACTACACACAATTACGAGTCCTGGCATCTCAGGGCCACCACTGGGAAGGTGGCGGAGCGGGCAGCTCTGGAGCTGGTGACTAGGGGCTGTGTCTGCAAAGGTGCAAACCATGTTCTCATGCTGGAAGGCCAGCAGTTCCCAGATGGAGGCACAGCAAAGGATGGCATGTGGTCAGTAGCTGGGATTGAGCCTTTCTGCTTGCTCCAGTCTGAGCGTTTTTTAGGGAAAACTGCATTCCATTGGAGTGTTGGGCAGAGGGAAAGAGGTTGATGAGCAGCTACCAGGCAGCAGGTTGCACCTGGGCTGGAGGGAGCTCACTGAAGTGGGAAGGCCTGTGCCCTGCAGCCCCAGCCTGGGAGCAAAGTGTTGTGTTCCTATATTATCCCCATCTCACCCAGCCGTGTGTAATCTTGTCTTCTTTTCTCTCCCTTCTTGCACCCTGCAGGACCCGGCACAGGGAGAGTAGACAACGGCTCCATGAGTTTGGCCGTCCCACTGTGGCTGCTGGCAGCGTCCCTGCTCTGCCTACTCAGCAAATGTTAATACAAATCAGAATTAAAAATAATAATATTAATAATAATTAAAAAAACAACACGACAACAACAACACACAAAACAAAATGCGTTATACAGGAGACAGAGCGAAGAGAGGGGAGAGAGAAAAAAGAGGGGGGGGAGAGAGAGAGACGACTGTTTCTTTCACAACTTTTGTGTGTTCAGGAACGAAGAGGGGGGAGAGGAAAAACTACAGCAAAGAAGACTCAGCAACATTTAATCCAAACCCTGAAAAGCCGGCTGTCAAGTCACTGACTGTCTAGGAGGCAACACAAACCGAGGGAGAGAATGGGGCACCAGCAAGGATCGCGTTGCCGGAGGATGCTGCAATGTAAACAATCCAACAAAACCCAAAAAGCCAATCAAACAGAAGATCCCTTTTCTTTTCTCTCCTCCTTCCTCTTTCCCATACTTCCTCGCCTTCCTTCCTTCCTTCCTCCTCTTTCTTTCTTTTGTGGAAAGAGGTCTTTGCTTCGGTGTCTATAGCCATTTAACTTTTTGGATGCCCTGGGTCATTTTTGTGAGCTAATGCTCAGCCAGTTCATACTTTTGAAAACAAATTTAAAAAAACAAAAAAAGAGAAAAGAAAAAAAAAGAGAAAAAAAAAAGCCAAAAACCAGAGCAAGTCACCTGAAGCTCTCTGCACACTGGTGTCCTGTGAAGAACTCTTCCTCTCTTCACCCTGCGCTCATGTGCACCCAGCCCTTGCTAAACGCCTTTTTTCTTGTCCCTTCCTTCATGCAACATCACCCTCGCTGGCCTGAACTAAAGCTGTGTCAACTCTACTGAAAGCCTACTTTTTTTTTAAAATCAACTTCCTCTTCCCCCTCAATTCAACCAGGTGTCTTTCTCTTTCTCCTGTGTATGCCTGTGTGCGTGCGTGCATGCATGTGTGGCTCTTACTCCATCTTCTTTCCCTTCCTCTCTCTAAGCATGCAAAATGAACAGTCCATGTGTACATATGCTCATCCTGCTGTAGATAATGTCCTGCCTTATAAGTGTGAGACAAGATGCAGAGAGATCACTCAGGCAGAGAAGAGGGGTGAGGAGAGAGGGGCAGTTGCAACACAGATTCCCATGGTGTCCTCTCCAGCATCCTCACTGGCTTTTTAACTTCTGGCCACCTTGCTTGCAAGAGTCAGTCTGCACCATTGTCTACCCTTTTTTTCTCTCCCACCTGCAACCTGTCTGGCTCTCAGCCTCTAAGTTGAAGCACAGCAGCCCCTGCTACACATGAGTGCTCGCATACGTGCATGGGGGTGTGCACTCATGTGCAATTGTCCAAACAAGCAGAAGAAACCAGGACTGGCCTACAGCCCTATGAACTGAAGAGTGCAGCCACCCATTCCCCCTGGGGATGGGAGGCTGAGCCAGTGGGATGTGAGTGATGAGACCTTGGACATCACCAAGCAGCCATTCCTTTTAGATATAGTGTGTGCATAGGAGCAATGCCTCAACATGAAAACAACAATCTGGTCATTCCTAACCATTTTGGTAGTCATGCAAAAATAGAGCCAATACTCTTTTTTGTTGTTTTGTTGTTTTCATTCTTGCTGTCTTCCCTGGTATAAAAGGAAATGTAGGCTGTGTGAGAGGGTGAGTGTGTGTGTGCATGTTTGTGTGCTGTACAGCGTTGCTACTACAAAACTCACTGCAAATTCCACATTTGAAACAAATTAGGTCAGAAAATGTCCAGAACCTGAGAATGGAAGAAGTAAAACAACTCTCAGGTCCAAAATCCTGGGCTTATAAAGAAGGAGCTTTAAGTGGTTCAGCAAAGAAGTGGGCAGCACAATTCCCCTTGCTCTTCTCTTTCTCATCTCAAGGGTGCTGGTCTTGCTGGAGAGCGCAGTTGCTTGCCATCACGCTTCCTGTGGCAGAACCACATGCAGAGGTGCCAACAGGAGATGCTTTGTGGCTCCCAAGTGAGGAGAAGGAGGGAACAGGCTGTTAGAAACTGGGCTGAGAAAATGCTGGGTGGTGGCTGGAAGTTGCCACAGCAGCTCAAGATCTGCTGCAGGGGGAGAGGGCAAGACAGCAGTCATATGCTCCAGTGGCTGCAGTGCATGTGTATGGGCAGGGGCAGTGGGCAGAAGACTCCTGTGTCTCCTGGCCAGTCACAAGCCCTAGTATCACCATCCACTGTGATGATGAAACACATTGTTTATCAGGTAGCCACTTGCTTTTCTGGGCAGAGGGATGTGCAGGAAGAACTTGAGTTAGTCCACACAAGTCGAGTGACCATCCAATGACAGTGCAGTATTTTACAGGTGCTCAGCACCACTGAGCTTTCAAGCACAAGCCAGATGGCTTTTCTGTCTTTGCCCTGCAAGTTGGCACATTAGCAGCACGCAGGGCAGCCATGCTCGAATGCTCTTGAAAGCAAGGGGGAAACTGCTTGGCCTTGCTGCTCTCCAGTGTGCTGGAGGGGATACCCGCCGGGTGGTCGCCCGCCAGGAAGGAAAGCGCTGCCTGCGAGACCGTCCCCATCTTTGCGTGGGTGGGGCACAGGCTGATGAGGCTTCTCCCTGCTGCTCAGCGTGACGCTTTCGCCTTGCACTGCGGCACTGCCGACCCTGCCCCCTCGCTGCTGAGCTCAGCGCTTTCAGGCAGCAGCAGGCACGCAATTAAGCAGGCAGTCAAGGGCTCCTCACAAGCAGCCAGAATGAGGCAGGAAATGTATTGGAGGCACGAGAGGCTGAAGTTTGGGCATTGCAAGAGTTGCTACAGAGATGCTGTGGGATCGCATGATGGTAAATTATGCTCCTGCAGACCCCAAAGCCGTACCTGGAGGTGCTTGGTGCAAGAGAGGAAAGCTGGGCAACTGGTTCTTGAAATCCACCAAAGGCATCCAGGGATGGCTCCTCTCTTCCAAGATAGGGCGGTCATTGGTGGGACTTGGGCATCTCCTTGGGAGACTGGTGTGCCTGTGGCAGCCCAGGAAAAAAAAGCCCTGTATCCTTCAGAGCATTCAGACATCCCAGTCCTTGTACCTGCTCTTAAGGAGGGTCATGTAATTCTGTGTCTTAGTAACATGTCCAGGTTTTCTGCTGCGACAGGGCTTCTCTTTCCCCTGTTACAGCCACGAGCTCATGCTGGTTTTAGAAACCAGGTCTGGGAGCTGTACCCTTTCGAGCACACTGGCACAAGGGAAAACGCCACATTGCTCATTCTCGGGGCTGTACTTACACCTGGATTTATTGTTGCAGGCTTGGTGTGAAAGGTGGGCAGCCTGCTGTGTCCTGCTGTCACAGGCTGTTCCTAAATGCTGGGTCAGGCCCACTTTAGGTCCTTTGATGTCAGCCTGGTTGCTGTTGTACCATCTGTCCCATGTGTTGTCCTCTGCATGTGTTTTTGTTACTGTGGGGTCACTGCCGGGCACTGGGATCACACACATCAGAGCTCTATGGTGTGGTGGTGGTCACAAGTCCCGACACTTCATTGTCTCACATCTGTTTTGGTTTGAAGGAGTTTTGAGGGGATGTTTTTTTAGATGTCAAGGCACAGGCTTATGGTTAAAGGGAAATATCTCATTAAAAGCAGGATATCCATTTTTTGAAGCCACCTGCTTGTTAGCTGGGGGAAATGGACACAGCCCCAGTGCTGTGTGTGAGGGATCTGGTCTTTCCTGCAGGCCCTTGGCAGATCTTTGCCTCTGTGGAATGGCCATGAAATAGGGTTAAAGCCAATTATTTGCAGGCCTGCCTGAGACAAGCCACCAATAACAAGTGAGTTACTCCTAGAAACTAATCCTGTGAGCTGCAGTGTGCATCACAGGATGCTGTGAAGATACCCCAATTTTTCCTGAACTCAGGCAGGGATTGCTCAAAGCGTCTGTCAAGAGGTGAAGCCAGATGAATATAGGAAGCACAGGCAAGGTCAAATGCTTTTTCCCCCCTCCCTTTCTCCCCTCCACCCTCTGACAGAGATGTTGCAAAGGTTTTTCTCGTGTCTCAGTCCCTTTTCTCTGAAACTGTTTCTCCTTCTCATCTATTCTCCCCTTTCACGTTGCTATCTTTCCCATTCCCTCCCAAAAAGCTGGGCTCTTGCTTCCTGCTGCCTCTCAGCTTGTTGAGGAACAGGAAAGATGGGAGTTTGGAATGGGACACCAGTTCCTTGAGCTTGTCAGTGTAATTGTGTTTGATTGATGGAGATTTAACATTTAGTGTTATAAAAAGAAATGAACAAAATGGGAATATAAAAAAAGAAAAAAATATATTTCTTCAACTTGTTTGTAAATATTACAAGAACTACATGAGATGTCTGGTAATGTCCAAGCAGAGGAACAAAAACTTAGATTTAATATATGGCCCCATACTTGCTAGCAGATTTCTAACCCTTTTCGGATGACGGAGAGGAGGGGTGAAGGCTAGTCTTTCTGAAAGGAACTGGACAGGGGAAATGCAGCCACCCCGAGCCACATGAACTCCATGCATGATTATAGCATGTTGCTTGGAGCGTGTGCCTGGTCAGATGGAAAACGAAGCAAACGCCTGTCTCTGAACGGCTGGGAAGGGCGACATGGGATGCTCCAGCCGACACCTGTATCTTGGCAGTTGTGTTCATTTTTGTTTGTCTGCAGCCCCGTAGCTTGGGGGCACGTTGCTCAGTGATGCACCCCCCTCCTCCCCTCACTGCTTTCTTCTCCAGTGAAGTTGTGTCGCCCCATGCCAGCACCGAGTGCATGTTAACGTGCCATTCATGAAGATTTCATTGGTGACATGCATCGTGTCGAGAGTTAGTCTTTGTCCGCACATCTTTCTCACGCCACTGACTGTTCACCACTTGGGCAGATCTCTCGTGTAGTGCTGCTTGCCCCAGTTTTGGTCAAAGTATATCCAAGCCCCACCAGCTCTTCTTAGCTCCAGGTGCATCCAGACCATGCCCCCAGGCCACCTGTCTAAGCAACCCCATTTTGAAAGTCCAAGCACACAGCATGGACAAAGTCACCGTCAATAGCCACATGGGCTCCAGACCGAGTGGTAGCTACACATCTGGAAGGAATTTGGGGGAACAGCAGTGAGTTCCAATTATTCAAGACCATTTGTGGAAGAAGACCTGGGAAGTCAGAGGAGTTATGCTAGAGTCCTTCACAGCCCCACCACCAGGTGATGTTTCAGCTCAATCTTTGTGCAGAGTTTCATCGCTTCGCCCTTCCCTGATGAGGGAATCTACAGGCACAGGGAAACAGCTCTTCTCCTCCCAACCTCTCTCACACCTCTGCTTCCTCTCCTCCAAGCACACTGACCTGCAGCCCAAATCATGATGGTGCTTGATGTGATGTAGCAAGTGAGACAGAGGATGGCTGACCAAGACAGTCCTACAGAGGAGGTGCTAGGGGGGTGAGCAGTTCTCTCTCTCTCTCTCTCTCTCTCTCTCCTGATGGTGCACAATCTTACTGCTTCTCTGACTCAAGTACACAAAACTTCCTGATTTAGGGATGCCGGGAGCAAACTGTTCTATGGGAAGAGGAAAACTTCAGGCAGGGAAGCGATGGAGAAACTGGATGGTAATTACCAAGATGCGGTGCCAGTGAAGAAGGGTAGGGATGAGTGCTGTCCGTCGTCCATGCACAGAACTCTCAGGTTCACCAGTGAAGAGACCATGGCCTCTCAACACTAATCTTAGAGTGGCTTAATTTCCAGTGGGATGCCCAGAAGATGATTTTTTTTGACTGCATGACTCCTGCTGACTAAGAGCTGTGTCACACCATTAAAACCTCTTTCACTTTTCCTTCTTGTAACTTGCTAGAATGATAATTGGGAAATTCCCACAGGCCCCCCAAATTTTACTTGATGGTTGGCTCCCATTAGGACAATATATGGTATTTGCTTGTTGGTTCACTCACCATACCAGGAAAGCAGAACTCATCTTGGTCAGGATATGCTGGTATGGTCCTCTGTACCTCTGTAGCTTGGGCTGATGTGTGTGAGGAAGGAGATCTACCAAGGCAGGGCTTGGGAAAGAGGAACCGATCTCCTGATTAGCCCAGGCAGGCAGGAAGCAGAGCATCCTTCACTTGCTGCAGGCTCAGGTTAACTGGTGCCACAGCAACTCAGACCGCCCTGCAAGCCTTGAAGAAGTGCCCAGGCAGCGGAGGAGGAAGGGGCAGTGACAGTCAGGAGGATATGACTGCGGTGCAGGTGGTGGGGCTGCATGAGCAGCAGGGTTCCTTGGGTAGCATGGCTGAGGAAGGGACAGAAACTGCATTGCAGAAGGGCCACTCCCAGGTAGGGCAGGCCCTTCCTTCCCTTCCCATGCTCACAGTGCATCAGGAGCTCCTCCTGGCCTCCCAGGGCATGCTCACTATGCTGCAATGGGCCTCATGAGTGATGTAGTGTGACACCATGGTGGCTCCAGCTGTGTCCTGAGAAAAGGCATGTTGATGTTTCTGTACATAACATAGGGGCCATGGATGGAGACAAGGAGCAAGGGCTACCCAGGAGCCAAGCACAGAGAGGAGCACCTCCCAAGCAGGGCTGTCCTCCAAAATGATGACATTTGCTCCCCATTTGGCCACGCACAGGCGCGTACGCGCACCCCCGCGAGTTCCACCACGCACATGCCACAGTAGTCCTCATGGCTACCACACAGGTGCTCTCCTTTCCCACACTCTCCATCACACATGCAGCCAGACAGGCACTCATCCACTTGCTCCTGGCCTGGCTCTGTCTGTGACCCAGACAGCTACTGATGACCTCCTGAGGAAACCAGGAGAAAGTATGTGTGTGCCTGTGCATATAGGAGCACACGTGTGTGCCTGGAAAGGGAGGAGGAGGCAAAGAGCAGGAACCTGCCTCCTCAGTGCCTCCGTCACCTCCCATAGTCATTCAGCTTTCCCAGCTGGAGCCAAGATTCATCCTCTAGACCTTGAGAATGAAGGCCAGTCCCTTCTTCTTGCTACACAGTGGGGTGGTTAGAACTCTCCTCATTAACAGTGTTATATACATATAAATATATATATATATCTATATCTTTATATATATTTTTCCCCAGCACTGTAGACATGAGCTGAACTTCTCTTTCATGAAACGAGAAAATGGCCATTTAATTTTTTGCCATTGGTTTGTTTTTGAAACTAGCTCTGTGAAAGAAAATTTTAAAAGCGCAAGTGTGTGTGTAAAAGAACCGATCAAAAAAACTAAACAACCCAACAAATGAATGAACAAAACCCAGTGATGGAAAAAAAAAAAAAAGAAGCTTTTTATTTTTTCTTTTCTCAATGTATTTAACTTCTGTTATCTCGTTTCTGTTTCTTTACATGTATGAATGCTCTGCTCTTCTGTGATCTTAAAAAAAAACCTACAAAAAAATACAAAAATTAAATAAACGTGAAAAGGAGGTAATGTTTCTTGATTTCCCCTCCCTTCCTTGCATATTCTGGCTTGCCTCCTCTCTGATTGTGTCTGGTAATGACTTCCCAGCCCACCTGGGGAATGTGGGCCAGGCTGCCCCTTCCTTCACCTTTCTTGGAGGGGCAAGGTGGTACAGGGCTGCAAGAGAGGCAGGGGCCAGTGCCTTGGGACTGAGGGTCCTTGGTCACCCCCAAAAGACTGGCCCCTACAGTGCAGTGCCAGGGGGTGAAGGGAGCAGGCTGGCTGTAAATAGGTGTGAGTTGGGGCTGCCAGGGGAGGGGAGGGGAGAGGAG
>VXAY01002774.1:2137306-2212989 GCA_013399855.1 Oxyruncus cristatus
TTTTTTTAAATAAATAGCATGATTGTATGTGTGTGTGCAGGTAGAGGCTGGGATCAGGGTTGCAGTCCCAACAGGAGAAGAACAAGGAAGCTGATGGAAGGGATGGGCTGAGGCTGAGCTGCATAGGTGAGCACAGGACAGGAGCACCAAAGTGCAGAGCATGATGGTGGAGATGGTGGAGACAGAAGAGAAGGCTGGTGGGGAAGGAGGTGGGAAATAACTGGCCAAGAAAACAGTAAGACACAGAACTGGAGAGGTGAGATTTTACATCAAGGAGGAAATGGGGAGACAGGGGAATGGAGAGGGCTTGGGACTTGAAGTAAGGGCAGCCAGGACAAGGGGAAGAAGGGCAGGAGTCTAGTATCACAGGCACTAGCAGGCATGAAGGGAATAGGTTAGAACAAATGAAGCAGGAAGGAAGGGGCAGCAGAGTAGCCTATTTACATTTCACTGGGGTAAAGACTCGAGACCTACGTACAGAATAGGGGTATATTCCATGAAAAGTTTTATCTAATTTTGCTTCTAGAACATAACACACAGGACGATGAAAACCTGGTTTTCAGTAGAGTACAGACTTGTTTCTTAAACTGCATGAAGTTAAATAAAAACCTGAGCTGTCACTGAGCACTAGGGGCAAGCAGGATGGTGAACAAGAACATGACTAGCCCTTACCACACCTTTGCTATTTGAGATGGAAGAGAAGCGATGGGTTATGAACCCTCCTCCATGACCATTTTTCTCTTCCATGGTGTTGGGAGAGTCAAGGAGCGGAGCACGGAGAAACACCAGCACAGCTGCGGGGGGGAGTCCCGGGGAGCGGTGAGTATCACTGTGCTGTATGGATATTAAAGTCAGTACTGAGCTTTATTGGCTGATTGATGAGGTGGAAACAGGCCAGATTTGTGATGCTGTACATGAATGATACCAGCACTGTCAGGGCTCCACCTCAGTGTCTGCTCTGAACACACCTGGAAAAGCTGTCCTTGCCTTTTCACCTCCACCACCTTAAAGCTGAGGCTAAAAAGAAGACGTGATAAACCCTGGCAAGCACAACCTCTCTTTTCATTAACATTTTAAATGGTTATTTTTAATGGTACATTTAGCTAACACTGACTTATCCATGGGAAGAGAATTTGGTTGTTAACATTGGCACCTGCTTAACAAACTGAAGCTTTGCATTTGGTGAGGCGTGAGCATAACACCAATAGTATTGCTTGCTAACAGCAGACCTATTAACATTAATTCCTGCTTTTACTACCCTGAAGAGCTTTTTGTATCTGTAGCAGCAGTTATTAGATGTACCCCATTCTTACTGGAAAAGGTACATAGGAAATTATTAGCAGTGATGCAGATCTACCAGTAAATGAGGATCTAAATTCTTAGCACTTACCATAACTCAAAACTTCCACAAGAGTAAGAAGAGCCATGAGATGTTCTGAGGACTGTGTTCTTCATCTTTTCTCACTGAAGAACTGTGTTCTAACACAACTAAATTGCAATGGGGTATTCGTTACGGTGCTCAAAGTCTAGAGGAAAATGTATGTCCATAAAAATACCTTGCAATTCAGCATAGACTTTCTATCCAAAGCAGGCATTGTCAGAATGGACAAAGAGCTGGGTTTAGAGAGATGAGATAAGGTCTCCCCTGAGCCTCCTTTCTTCCAGGCTAAGCAATCCCAGCTCTCTCAGCTTCTCCTAGGATGACTTACTCTCTAGACCAGCTTCATTGCCCTTCTCTGGACTCACACCAGCACCTTAATGTCCTCACAGTGAGAGGCCCAAAACTGAACACAGGATTCAAGGTGTGGCCTCACCAGTGCCAAGTACAGACAATCACTGCCCTAGTCCTACTGGCCACACCATTGCTGATCCATTGGCCTTCCTGGCCACCTGGGCACACTTGGGCTCATGTTCAACTGCTGTCATCCAGCACCTTCAGGTACTTTTCTGCCCAGTAGGTTTCCAGTCATTCTTCCCCAGGCCTGTAGCACTACATGGGGTTGTTCTGAATTAAGTGCAGGACTCAGTGCTTTACCTTACTGAATTTTGAACTGTTGGGTTTAGCTCATCAATCCAGCCTGTCCCTCCTGCAGATCAACACTTCCAGCCTTATTGCCATCAGCAAACTTACAGAGGGTGCACTCAATCCCCTCTTCCAGATCGCTGATAAAGATATTAAACAAAACTGGGCCCAGTACTGAGCCTTGGGGAATTCCACTGGTGACTGGCCACCGACTGGATGTGGTACATTCACCACTATTCTCTAGGCCCAGCCAACCAGCCAGTTTTTACCCCAGCTAAGAGTGCACTCATCCAACCCATGACCTGCCAGCTTTTCCAGGAAAATGCTGTGGGAGACAATATTGAAGGCTTTACTGAATTCCAGGTAAACAACATCCACAGCCTTTCCCTCATCCACTAGGCAGGTCACCTGCTCATAAAAGGAGACCAGGTTGGTCAAGCAAATATAAATCAGGATGGAAATGCCACAACTCATCATAAAACACAGACCCAAGCAACCCAAAAGCACTGGGGGCATTTTTCAGTGGTTGTGACATGGGATATCTCTGAGAACCAGAAATTGCAATGGTTTCCAAAGAGATGCCTGTATCTAACATCTTGTTACTGGTCTGTCATCTGTGTTACGAACTCTGTCCACCTGGCAGGTGTGGTGTCTGTAAAAACTTGAAAACATGTTGGAGAGTATGAGTCTTACAGAATGCTTCCTGGTGATTGATACTTGCATAGTGTATGGTTTGTAGAATATTTACTGCTTTCTTTTCACAAGTGCTACCTTTCCAGTTTAGTTTAAAAATGGTGGTGCAATGACCAGGGAATTAGAAGACCAAATGTTTGAGCCAATATCACAGAGAGGAAGGTGCTAACTGAAATGCGTAACAGAATGTCATACATTCCAATAACTCTGGTGATAAATCTGATTTTAGGTCTTTTAAAATATTACAAATAATTAAAAACACTGACCAGGAATAACACTACTCTGCTAGATCAAAGCTATTCCAAAATTGTTACAGAGCTGGAGGGCAGCAAGACTTTAGGCTTGGTTTGGAAATCACACTTTGGCATTGACCTGCTGCTGCCCCATCCTTGGGTGCTGATTTTCTTATCCAGCTCTCTGCCTGGGGCTTGAAGGTTGCAGTCCCTGATACGTGTGGTTACAGGCTGCAGTACTAAAAATGGGAGAGTTTGTGGAAGTCATTGGCAGAAGTGGACGGTCCCATCTTTTTCTTCAAGCTCAACATATGGATCTGGGTTTTCCATCTCTTGGAGCCCAGCCTCTAGGGCTCTTTCTTTTGCTTGCAACTCGATCCTCCCAGATGGAGAAATCACCCCAGGATCTCAGCCCCTCGAGGGTGCCACATAGACAGAGGGTCAGTGGGGATGCACAAGACGCTTGACACAAGTGCGGGAATCCAGCAGAATTTTGGTCCCTCACAATCCATCTATCGTCCAGTCCTGGCCCTGCATTCCAGCCTACATGATCACATATAGCTCTGATATTTGTGCAGGCTTGTTTCCTCTAGATACCTGAATTGAGGCCGGTTATATTTTTGCCCTGATATTTGTATGTTCCCTCCCGCCACTGAGGCCATGCACTTTGTCTAGCATTGAAATTGTCATGGGGAAAAAGGGTCTAATTCCCACTGCAGGCAAGTGACAGAGTCAGGACCCAAAGATGCATGACATTATGAGAGGTTATTTTGCTTTCAGGCCAGTAGATATGGCAGCACAGAAAGCAAGGATCTTGCACCAAAGTGTCTGCAGGGGTACTCCTTGCCACTCATTTCACCTTGCATAACAGAGCCAAGACACCCTTCCTTCACAGTTCCAGTGCTTGAGTGTTGGTTGTCTGTCTAGTGAAGGAAGGGGTGGGCTCACTAGATCTTTCTATGACTGATACTTTACCCAACCCAAGATCTTCCTTCCACCACAGAACCTTGCACACCTTCAGCACAGACCCCTGCCACTGATCAAAACTCTTCTCCGTGGCACAGAAGCAAAGGTGTGCAGAGGTTCATTGCTGGAAGCAGCTGCTAGTGCCAGCCCCAGCTGCACCCCTGGTACCTCAGGGCAGCACGTAGCCTCTCTCACTGCGGCTGAGGCAGAGCCAGGAGCAGTCCTGCTGTTTCCATCCACAGCACATGGTGGAGATGAACACTGTGCCATGCTCTTGAAGCAACCTGCTCTTCCCATTAGTGGTGCAGTGCTCTTCTGCAGGGTTTTACTGGGGCAGCTGTTGGCACAGTAGAGCTGCTGACAGGCATCAGGGCAAGCCTCCCACGCTGCAGGAAGGGGTTCCAGCTGACATGGCCCTGGTACCCGTCAGCATAAGCTGTTCTGTGTGCTCTGTTAGAGGGACAGATCATACACTGGAGCCTAGTCAGGCCTTTTACTGCAGAAGGGGTGGGTGAGCAAGAGAGGCCTTGGGCTGCTGTCTACTTAAGGATGATTGAGTGGGGCATCTCTCTGGGGAAACACACTTCTTGGTGTGCTGGGGACCAGAGGGCTGTGGAGAAGACATGGAGACTTGTGCAGCTGGCTGAGCACCTCTTTGTAAGGAGCTGGCAGCTGAAAGCCAGCTCCTGACTCCAGGAAAACCTGGAATCAGCACGAGGGCAAGGGCCACAGGGTCAGGAGCATTTTCAATGCTTCCAGTCTTCCTTCTCTGCTTTTGTTACCCTCATTAGCTAATTGGAATGGAAATAAAGATATCAAACATGCCTGGGAAGGGGCTGTAACACTTGCAGATAATGGTTTGCATCCGCTCTAAGGCACCTCCCTGGCCCCTGCCCCAGAGAACTACCCCAGGCAGAGATGTGTCCTTGGGCAGCAGAGGGATGAGGCATGCTGAGGCAGCCACATCAGCCTAACAGCAGCTGATTGCTGCTGAGTGATAGCAGAGTTAACAAACCAAGAGGTACTTAGGAGAGTGACTGAAGAAAGGGAAAAAAAGGCACTGGAGGCACTTTGTGCCTCTAATGATGGCTGCCATGCGGCAAATGAGGGAAAATTAGCAGCAGACAGACAAATGGAAACTCATTTCAAAAGGCACTGAATGAGACAAAATTGCAATGAGAAGCTCAGGAGATTGACTCCATTGCAATGAAACTTTATTTCCCAAGGAATCCAGTGCTCTTGCACACTCCCTTGCTCACTGTCTGTACTCTGGGAGCTCTCCCTTCATGCCCTTTAGTGATCCCCCTTCCTCTCATATAAATACTAGAGCTGAGAAAACATTTATTCAGAACAGGAGGGTGAATTTGCTTTAATACTATCCTCACTCCCACCTTTTTTATGTCTGCAACATCTTTTTAAATGTCTGCAACATTTTTTTTTCTGTATTGAAGGGGAACAGGAGTAGGAACTCATCACTACTCTGGAGGCCAAAACCTGATGTTATCCTCAGCTTCATACAGCAGTCTGAGAAACTGGGATGGCCTGATCAAGGCTAAGGTGAGGTTTTGGACTGGGACATGAGGAGAGAGGCTGTGTACTATGGGTTTTGCTTGTGTACCAGAGGGAATATTCCCCTTCCTCAGTTGGTCGGGAAATTTAAATTAATGAATTGCTGAATTCTATTCATCTCCAAAACACTGACAATGCCATTGCATTCTCCTGCTTTGTGTCGGTGACATGTGATTGTTTTTTAGTCTTGTACCCTCTTGCCCTAAAAGACATAAGTTTGTCAAGGGTGGGAAAAGATGCGTGTCATGGGGAGGGAACCTGTTTACTGCTCTGTGCACCCTTCTGTACCTGGTGCCTACTTCAGGGTCACCTGTGACTGAGGAACGAAGCTTGACAGCCTGGCCTTGGTCTGTGCATGCAGGCAGTCAAAAGAATGCAGTAATTTAGGGAGTGGGAAGTCTACAGCCTAGGACTGTCACTGTGGCAGCAGTTTCTGTCCAGTGCTTACAAACAGTAGGGATTCATACCAGAGGTAAACTAGTACCTGCCTGAAGTCCTTATTGACACCTCCTGAGCTGACTGTGCCAGATCTGACTCATTGCACTGGATTAAGCTTCACTTTAAAAGGATTGCACCAGCTTGGTGCGAGAGGTTACTCGGTGGTGAATCAGGCATGAGTGGGTTTTTTTTTGCCATATGTACTCAATACGATTGTCTGTGGATACTCCCAAGAGGAACAGCAAAATGACACTATTTATGCTCACCAACAGCTCTGTCATCTGAAAAGACTACTGTGATTACTGTGCAATTTTTGTTCTAGGCACAGACACCTTCTTTAAGGGCCAGATACCCACGTGGCGAAAATCAGCATTGATATGCCAACACCAGTGTGTCTGCTGTGCTGGTTAGTGAGCTCCTCTCCCATGGCAGAGTTATCAGACTTAGAACCTATCAAACAGAAGGGATTCCCCCGTGTCATATGGTGGTGGGACTCTGTGTTTGACAGGTGCCACAGAGGAAAAGGACAGGCATCTACTCTGGAGGCTTGAAGTCATGCTGTTCCATAATGGCAGTCTTACCCTAGAAATTTATTTTGCGGGACAGCCCATTTAGCTGAGCTGCCCTTTGTTCAGCAGCCCCCAAGAAAGGCTCCCTGGTCTGTGAGTGTTCTGTGCACACCCTGTGTTAAGCAATAGGACCCTTGATGCTGGGCTCACTGGTCCCTCTGATGCTGGTTGCCCATCTGCATCCCTCCAATGCCACCAAATGACCATGGCCAAACTCATCAGAGGCATTGGCAGTGGCTGAGTCTCACCTAGGATCTGCAGCATGCTGGCAGGTACCAGGCTGCTCTACTAACTTCATTGTAATGAGCAAATTAGCTAAATCAAAACCAGTCTCCAGACTCTTCATGGAGATATGAAAGAAGTGTTTGATGGGTGCTCAACTCCCCTGTTTTCTACCCTTATTGTCTTGCTTCTCTGTTATTCTAATCTCTTTTTCACCTTTATTGGTGTTAGGTAGTTAATTTCCTTGCAGTGTTTCTCTCTTCCATTTCTGTTTCTTATGCATGAGTTTGTTGAGCAAGCACAAGCCATTTGGCCCACATTGATTATTTATGAAGGTGAGAACCTTTTATCTCGCTGCTTAGTAACTCAACAGTGGTGTAGAAAGAAGCTGTCTGCAAGAAGCTGCACGTCTTGCAAGAGCTGGGAGACAAGGGAAGGAGGTTGAGGCATTTCAGTATCTGATAGGAAGGGAGTAGGGAAGGGAGACAAATCAGACTGAACTCACTGTAAAGGGTGATTTATCTATAATGCCATCAGAAAGTAGGGGGGGAAATGACACTCTTGGGATTTGATAGCACTTTGCATTCACCTTGCAGACGTCCTAAGAAAATATCAGTAAAGAGTGAGACCCATTATTATAAATTCCAACGAGAAGGGATGAAAATTTTAGGAATAGGGACAAGGAGAACATGGCACCTATGTTTGTGCACTGGCAGATGCTTCACAGTTGCCTGGTGCTGGCTGTACAGACTGACTCTGCAAGTGAGGGCAGAGCCAAAAGGAACAAAAGATTTCCAGTTCGAGATAGTCTTAGTGGGAGAGGCGCTGCAACCCTCCAGTGAGACTGCATACCGTGATTTCTGCAAAACCAGGCAAGTCATGCACTTGTAATGGGTCACTGGGACCTGGTCAGATGGAAATAGCAAATGAGTTTCCCTCCTCAGCCCTCGCCCTTTCCTAACCCGGTTTTTTGTATTTTCTCTCTCTTCGGTTGACTATCTGCTCACATTGCACTCCACTAGACCAGAAGATGGGAGAAGAAATACATCTGACCAAGTGTTCACAAAGGCTTTTGCAGAGGGTCACCCATATGAAATAACACACTGTTGAGAGGATCCATTCTCAGGATTCAACACGCAAATACAAGGCCAGCAGCCTGGAAGGGTGTTGTCCCTTTCCTATACATATAAGTATGGAGGAAGGCAAATTCATTGTGTGTTGGAACCTGCTCTAGAGCAAAACAAATAGATCAACACCAAAGGACAGGAGCTGAACTGTTTCATGAATGGAGATGCTATTAGAGTGCACTGTGAACAGGATAATGGAATATCAGCTCAAATTTCATGTTACTGTTACTACTAAATCAAAATCCTACACAAAGTTTAATATAGTTCTCCTAAAAATTTCCTGTCACTTCTGCTCTTCCCTTCATCCAGCGACAGCTGAATGTGTCAGATTCCAATCTGTCCCACGGTTTATGAAAAAAACTGTTTTATGGAAAAAATATTTTATGGGAACATAAATTTGAATGCTGCTCCAGCATCACTGCCTTTCAGAGACAAAATGTTACAGGAGCTGCCTTTGAGATGACCAGCCAGAATACAGCATAGTTAATGTGAGGAAACTGCCCCCTTCTTTAGCTGTCTGTCGTCAGGATGTGCCATGGTATTCCCTGGTGGGATGAAAATGGGAAAAGGGCAGGGCATATCTGGGAGGCATCTGCAGCCACCTAAGGAAGCACATGCATGCATCATGGGTCTTGAGCCGTGTTTAGCAAAGCACAGGTCCCAAGGATCTCTGCCATCATTTATGGCCTTCTGCACCACAAGCAGGACAGCAGGGATAGCTGTTGAGGGAGGCTGATGTCTCTGTGCTGGGGATGCAGTACCTCTACACCAGCATGAAGCACAGAGCCAGCTGTGAAAGGAGAAGGTACAGCTCTTGGGGTCCCTCTCAACTGAGCCGATACCCAAATGTATGCACCATGAGCAGGCTCTGCTTTTCACCTGGCCACTGAGCAAGGCTTTCCGTGAGGCTGGCTGAACAAAAGGCAAATCTAATTTTCCCCTCCAGCAACCTCAGCAGCATCAGAAAGCAGGGCTGATCTGTTTTGAGCAGCACAGGGGTGCTTTGCTGTGGCTGCCATGCAGGCTGCAAGGCCCCCTGGCTGCCCCATCTCCAAAACCTGCAGTGCTGTGGGATGCTGCTGCCCACCCCCAGTCACTTATTCAGTAGTGCTTTGCCTTCCTTATGTCAAGGCCTCCTAAAATCCTCATTTTCTTCTCCTGCCACACCAGCTGCTGTGTCACCATGTGACAAAGGCTGCCCAGTGCCGGTGGCCATCACTGTACTGCCAGTTGAATGACAGTAGCATTTAAACCTGGATAGTAACAGAAGTATAAGGGGTGACTGACTGTGCTCACGTGCAGTGCCGTGGCTCTGTGCACAGCTCAGCTGGCGCAGAGCAGCTGAGTGAGCTAAAAAGGTGTTTCTAGTTTAAAATTTGGTTTTACAAGCTTAATATAGATGAACTAAAGGAAACTTAACATACATGTGCAGACTTTTCTGTGACTACAGCAAGCATATTCAGAGCCACAAGGAACCCGCTATTTGGGGAAAGACAGGCAGCAGCATATCGAGTGGGTATGTGCCCTCCCAAGGCATTTCACTTAGCAGAGCATTCACCTGCAGAGAGGGCCCCAAGAAGCCTTTTCCCTGATGGGTGTTTTGCTTACACAGGCATTCCCCAGAGATCATCCCTGGAGACAAATTTAGCCTGAGAAGACAGCTGTCTTCATGGCATGTAGTTTTAACAAGGCTTAAAGGTATGTTATATTCCCATCTGATTCCCTGCAGAATAAACACTTCGGAGCAGAGTAGTTACTGATCTGATCTGCCAAAAATCCTGAGAGGAGTTCAGTTGTGTGCTCTGCCACAGCCTCTTCCCATGGCCCTGGGCAAGCAGCAAAGTCCTGCTGCCCAATCAGGAGGTAGATATTGCAAAATGTCTGGAGGGTCTAAGCCTTCACAGCCCTGTGTTGTCATAATCATCCTTTGCATGGTGCTCCCGGGATTGTGAGGATAACATTGATAAGAGGACTGACAGCTTCTGTGTGCAGTGTGATAGAAATGCTGTGATGATAAGGATGGGAGATTTCTGAGGTCTGGAGTCTTCACAGCAGTGTGAGAGTCCTTAAGTGTTGGCCTTGCTAATACCAAACTTGAATAGCTAGAGCTAACCAGCTACTTGGGCACCCAAATGCTGCTGGAGCACCTTATTTACTTGTGATGTCATCCAAAAGCCAAGTGTCTGTGTAAACAAAATCCTGTTTATAAAAAGGGTCTTAAATAGCTAATAAATTGGCATGTGGAAGATTTGGCAAAATGTTTTCTGGCCATTTTAGAAATCTCCTGTATGAACAGAGAAGAATATTCACACCTCCGTTGCGTAAAAATAACTGGATGGAGAAGTGAACCTGTGTTTGGGAGCTTCCCCATTGTTTCAGATCAAAATGCTGGTTTGATTATGTCTCTATTTCAGGGCATATTTGACACCAGGATCTGTATTTTAAATGGAGACTTCTTGGCATGTGATGACAAGCACAGTAGAGACAGGTTCTGCCAACCCCTGGTTTTGGGTTCTGGGGTCCCCGAGCTCCACAAAAAAGCAGTGAGGAAAGGAAGTCAGCTAGAGTTGTCTGAAGAGTCCAGATCTTGTCATGCTAACAGGTGGTAACTGCAGAATGATGAGGGGAAGCCTGAATCTTTCTTCCACGTGTGCTTAGCACTTCTGTGAAATCATCTGAGAGGTTATATGAGGGATTGTTTGCTGTGGGGTTGATAGAAAGTCCACTGACTGTAAATGAAAACATGACCATGATCTTTGCCGATGTGCAGAGTTTCGGTCCAAAAGATCCTTCAGAAAAGTTGTGTTGAGCTATGAATGGTGCTCTTTCTGACGGGCAACACAATTTGTCTCCTCAGAAAGTGCTTTCTTTTCTTTCCTCAGCAGTGAGTTCTCTGACTGCCTCAGCTAAACCAGGAAGTGCCCATCTGCTGAACACCTGGGTGTGCCAGGGTGCAACCCATGGAAAGAAAAACTTCATAGTTTCACACTTCTTGGTCCTTAGATTCTTGATTTGTGCCCTTTCTACACAGAGTTAAATACCAGACTATGTTTAAACCTCTGATCTGGCTTGTTTAAAACTGGGATCATTCATTTCTCTATCCTGCACGGAGAGAGTGGTGCAAAAAGTCGGAGGCAGCCAAGTCTCACCCTGAGACGCTCTCTGTGTCTGCTCATGCACTGCTGCTGCTTTACAAACCTCTCTCTTCCTTTCTGGAAATAAATAAATAACCAGACAGCGCAGCAGCTCAGATTTAAGAGCTCCAGCTCTTGATCATGAGCCGGGTTTGGCAGTGGAGGAAAAACATGCAGACTCATTCATAGAGATGCTGCGTGGAGCTGCTGAGGAAGAGCCTGTGGGCGTATGATGAATGCTTAGTAATTAAGCTGATTCTGGGCATGCTGATTATCATTTCAGAGAGATGTGGAACATCCTGTAAATGCTTGCATAAACATCTGATTCCCAGGACACACGCAAGCACGCGTGTGTGTGTGTGTGTGTGTGTTTATGTGTATGAGAGGGAAGGGGAAGCATCCTGATAAGTGTTTTGAGAGTAAGAATAAATAGGTGCTGCTGCATCTCTGACTTTGCTTTGGTTTTTAATCCAGCAGGGAGGAAGCACAGCAATTTGTACACTTCTAATCCTGCTTTCAGTTTCTGTCATCAGAATGAACAACTCACTAGCATGAAGATTTTGCTCTTCTTGTTCATCAGAGTAATAATGCAGAGAGAAGCCAAGTGAACTTGGGGGCCCCTTGTTGAGAAACTCATGCCCAGAAGGTGGAGAATTATTATTCACAATCCAGAGATTAGAAAGAGGTTCTTCACTTAGAGTGTGGCTGGGCACTGGAACAGGCTCCCCAGGGAAGTGGTCACAGCACCAAGCCTGACAGTTCAAGAAGTGTTTGGATGATACTCTCAGGCACATGGTGTGACTCTTGGGGACTGGACCTGTGCAGGGCTAGGAGTTGGATTCAATGATCCTTGGGGGTCACTTCCTACTTGGCATATTTTGTGATTCCATGATCTCTTGTACTTTTTCTGTGATATCACTGGTGGAGGACCAGACTGTTCTCCTAGGGCTCTATCCAGGCCCTACTGTAGTCCATGGAATCCTTGATAAAAATTTATTTAGGACTTTCAGCTACAAGATTTAGGCATGTGACTGCTACAGAGTCACACAAAAGGTTTGACTCTGGAGTAGAGAGAGTTGTATTTTTCTCCACCCCCAAAATCGTAGAATCATAGAATGGCTTGGGATGGAAGGGACTTTAACGATCGTCTAGTTCCAACCCCCCTGCCCTGGGCAGGGACAGTTTTCACTAGAATCTTAGAGGTATTTCATTCTAAACTTTGGTGAGGCCATATCCGTTAGTTAGACTATTAGAGGTCTGATTTAGAGGGAATTCAACAGGTTTGGAAAATGTTCCGATATCCCACCTATCCTGATCTTTTGGGACATTTCATACAGCAGAGTGAAATGGCACTATTTATTACACCCTTTCGCCACACTTCCCAGCCGAATACTTGCTGTGTGCAAGTACTGCAGACAGGGCATCCAAAATCCAACATGCTTCTGTACTGTCTTGTTGAAGCTCTGGACTTCCCCTGTATCGCACAGCATTAGTGCTGAGGCAAAGAGGAAACTAATTGCCTCCAGGCATTTTTGTCAGCCTGTGCAATTCTTACAGAGCTCCTGGCCTTGCAAATTATGAAGATGGGCAGGGAGTCAGATGGGGGTGTATCTGTGTGACAGGGGTGGGGGCAGCAGCTCCACACAGCACTGTCTGCTTAATTGGTTTCCTTCCTTTCCCACTGTATTATTCACCTCCTTGTGCATGCTGCCCAGGGCTCATTTCAAGTAATTTTGCAGACCTACTGAGAGGGGCGGGGAGCAGCCCATGGAGGGATTGCTTCCCAGCAGTCCCTGGTCAGAGGCACAGCTCCCTTTATCTGTCTCCCTGGCTCCACAGCAGCCTACTTTCCACCCAGTCCCTCTTCGATGCTCGCTAATGGAGAAGGAGGTGAGCATGAAATGGACTGCTAAAACCTATGAATATTTCAGAGGAAAAAGTCAAGGGACTCCATTAAATCCTCTTCAGTCTCTGCAAATGGAGCTGGGGGGCGGGTGTGCTGGTTAATAAGAAACTCCAGTACCGTGTGATGCTTTCCAAAGTTTCTCTTTCGCAGTGTCCCCATTGAGTCACCCAGCACTGCTGCCATCCTCTCCTTCCCCAGACAAGCCCAAACAACTCTGCTGTCAGCCATGTCTCTGCTGCCTCAGCCTACCCCTACATATCTACCTGATATTCACCACCCAGCTTACTCCAGTTGTCCTCTTCCCACTATCACTCTCATAGTGTGCCAGATTCCCTTTGAGCTGACCAACATCCCAATGTCCTACATCAGCCCATCAACTACCAGTACACTGTTTACCAGCACTCTGTTTACCAGCCTCCCTCCCAGCTCACCTGCCATCTTCCCCCAGCCCCTTTCCAAGCCCCCATCCTCATCACACCCTCCTCAAGACGGCTGCTACCCACCCCCGCCAGCTAACAGCCAGAGCGGCGGCAGCTTTCAGAGCAACAGACAGAGCCTGACAGCCCCATATGTTTCAACAGAGACAGTTCCTCCCTCTAATGGGCCCAGAGGAGCGCAGCTTTCAAAGGATTCAGCGTGGAAGTGACAGGCTGGAAAGTCTTATTAATGGTCTCTCTGCCGGTGCGGGGCTGGGAGGCAGAGCGTGCCAACAGTCCAGCAGCATGGCTATCCTGCCACGGCCAGGCAGAGCCAGGCCTTCCCAGCCACCAGCATCCTGCCACAGCCCAGGCACTGGTGGTACATGTCAGCTAGTGAGCTGAACCCTTCCCTTGGATGTGAGATGGGTTGGTGATGCCCCTGGAGTGTTTGCCTTTTTCCTAGAGACCAGTCAGCATACAAGGTTTTTCAAGACCGTGCACCTTGCATTGTACCCTATTCTTCCAGCCCCAACTCCTAGACATTGCCATGTGGGGTGTCTGGCACCAGGCTTGGCTGTCATGCCCATACCCTAACGGAGACAGCCCCCAGCTGTGTAGGTCTCCTCTCTCTTTGCCCCTGGGAAGCGGTGAGGTCAAGGAAGCCAAAGTGCACAGAAACTGCTCACCCCTTCACCGGGTGCTGGCATTTAACCAGGAACTGTCTTTTAGTCTTTAAGTGACTTCTAGAGAAGCTGACCTGTCATCACTCACAGCACTGCTACTCATAGATGTCTTCCCCATGGTTTCCAGGAACATTGGTCCTCCACATCCAAAGGCACCAGTGTCTCCCCTGGTACACACCAGCACCCCCTTAGGCCACCACTAAATGTGGCAGTTTCTTAGCTTTCACTGTGCTTTTCCTAAATTGCTCGGGTCTGCCTCAAAATGAGAGACCTAAGAAGGAAAGGCTGAGGCCATGGGCAAACACAACGAAGAAGATTTTGCCCCAGAGCACCCACAGTGAAATCATCTCCACACTTAGAAATGAGCTGCTGCACAGGCAGGTGTCGAATGAGGCTCATTGAAACTTAAGCTGCAGACTGACTACTCACAGATAAATGGCCAAACCTAGTGCAGAGGGGCGATACAGAACCCTCTCCATTAGACCTCTCCTCCAATGAGAGAAACTGCTTTACCTTCTCTGGGTCAGGGTCCTGAGGCCACAAAACCCTTCAGAACATGACTGTCTCAGGACAAAAAAAAGCAGAGAGAGACCTCACCAACAGTTTTCAGTTCACCCCAGTTAACCCTTCCTTGTTATCCAGCCAGTGATGACCTGTACCACCCTTCCTCTCTTGCACCACAGAACTGAACCTTATCTTTCTCTTGGCTTAGCATCCACCCATTGCTCCTGAAGTGCTAATTACATTTTACCCATAACTTGCTTCATCAACTACCATAATTAAATTAAGCAGTGCCTTTCTCCCTATACCCAGCTTGTACTTTGAGTTGTAGGCTGGTGCATTTGCAGAGACTCAAGTACCCCAAGCCTGTTTCTGCAGCTATGGCAGTCTGCCTTGTACAAGCTACCACGTCTCTGCAAACCCCGCCTCTCAGCTATAGAGTCAGTGGTGTTCCTCTGAGGGAATTAGGCTGTTACTTCCTTGTCTCTCTTATTGGTCATGTTCACCATTCCATGCCAAGCTTCATGAAAATTATTTCCTCTTTAATGCAGAATAATGTCCCTACATAGAGAAAAATTGTTTCATTTTTAATAAACAAAAGTGATCTTAGGTACAGAAGTGCATAAATTCTCTTTTGGCTTTTTCTGATCAGCAAGGGAGGATTCTCTGTCAGACTGGATGCCAGCTCCACATACAATGGTAAAACAGGGCAAAGTGTGGCAGATTGGGAGATTGTAAATGTAGCAGAGTGCTTCATGTTCCCTGCTGGGTGAAGGAAAGCAGACTTATAAACTGGAGGGACTGCGGAACACTAGTCTTTTGCCTGTGATCTCAGTAGAGCAGTGAAGATGGCAAGATGCCATGAAGCTGTTGGCATCCTCAAAAACCACAGAAACCAGAAGTTTCTGTTGCAGTTTCCCCAAGGAGAGGAAGTCTCCCCCAGCCCAGTCTCTCCCCTATGACAGGGGACCACTGCAAGAATAGGAAACATGTTGCTCGCTCATATCTCGTAAGCTGAGGAAAGGCTGTCGGTGTGGTCCATGAATGTGGGAAGGTATCTAAAGGAAGTTCACCTTGGCAGAGAGGCAACTGGGGGGCTTGAACACCCAAGGTGAGTCATGTGTAATTTTCTACAATTCAAGCAGAAAGTTTCTTTCTCACAGTGGCAAGAACATGACGCTGGAAATCATGCAAAATGAGCTTTGTGTGCCTGGTTAGAAAGCCTCTGGTGGAGATTTACATTAGGCTGAGTGTTTCAGCTGACACACGTTCCATAGGACAACTGTTCAGCCTCTTGCCTTCCCTCTCCTCTGTGTAGCAGGTACAAGAGTGCAAGACAACCTTGCTACCTCAAGACAACCATTTACGTGGAGAGAGGTCCTTGACTGCCCCTTTACAGGTGTTTTGACCCACAGAAGCAAAGTCAATCTGCCAGGGCTGAGCCCTGCAATCTAGTGATGAGGCTAATTGAAAACACTTGATTTTGAATGCTAAATATTTGTTTGCACACAAGCTGGAGTCCACGCCTTTTTTGGAGAAGCCATGAGGCAACTGATGATTACATGCAAGAATACAGACATCTAATTGTGTCATTTGTAAATTGGCACTTTGTCCAAAACCACTGTGAGGTGCTGAGGTCTGCTCTGTTTCCCAGGCAGTTCCTTGGAGCCTCATCAGGAATTTTCCTGGGCCCTTGCTAAGCCAGCTGCTGTATTTCAGAGATGAGTTGCAAGTGATTTCTAAATAGTGGTTGCGAAGCTTCCTGGGATGAATGGATGTGATAAAAATGCTTGATTTCAGCTCTGCTCTTGAGCTGCTGACAGATACAGCACAGCATTAAGTCAGCAGCATAGCACAGCTTGGGAAGCAATTTCTGCTCTGTTCATATTTCACTGCACTTGGCACAAAGCTGATACTGAGGGAAATAACTCGGTAGGACTTCTTAGGTGTTGAAATATATATTTCTATCTCAAAAATGTCTGGAGTTTCCAAGTCAACTACTGAAGATTTAAATCCAATGAGGAATTTCATACCTTTAGGTACTCTTTCAGGCCTGCCTCACTTCTTTACATTGAGGGTGGGAGAGCACTGGAACAGGGAGCGCAGGGAGGTCATGGAGTCTCCCTGCCTGGAGACATTCAAAACCTTCCTGGACTAGAGAGATCCTGTGTCGGCTGCTCTAGTTGACCCTGCCTTGGCAGGCAGGGTGGACTAGAAGATCCCCAGAGGTCCCTTCCAACCCTAACAATTCTGTCATTTTGAAGTTGTCTAAAAATAAAATAAAAAATAAATTACTCCATTTTGTGCTCATTTTTCCTTGAACAGTACTGGATAGTGACCCACATTCCCATTTCTACAACGAAGCAGATTCCCTGACTTGGAACATCCGAGGCCCAGATATGGTTGTGGACATTTTGCAGCTCCATGGTGCCAGAGAACAGCTTTTCTGGGTTCAGCCTGGTTTTTAGGCAGTGCCAGCCAGCCACAGGCCAGCTTTTCTGGGGTCAAGAGCCTCTGTAGGGATGTCTATGTCATTTTACATATATATTCAGAACTTTGCACAGGAGACCACAACTTCCATCAGGCCTATATCCTCTACCTCAATGGATGTTGAGCACAGTAAAAACATACCAGGCCTTTTACCTCACTATTTCATTTTAATACAGCTTTTTAGTCAGACAGAATAAGTAGAAAGCATTTCTTTCCACAGTAGTAGGACTTCACTGAGAAGGACAAGGGAGACTGGAATGAGATTTTTTTGTAAAACCACCAAAATCCTACACAAGGGAGAAATTTCTATTCCAGGAGCAAATAATTGCACACAACACATATCTGTAAGTGAGAGACTTTATTTGAACCAATTTTTCAAATACAGACATCTGTATTATTCTCACTTCTTGGGAATGTTTTCTGCTCATTTTTGAAGCTTGCAACCTTAGGACAATATTCAGGACATATGTGTACATTAGATCTCTGCAGATGGACACATTCATAATGCACAAGTACAATGAGTGAGAGACTCTTTCCAGATCCTCACACAAGAGCATCGGAAATGGGCCGCTCTAATCGTCAAGTTCTGCTCTTATTAGCTTCCAGACACGTCACAGTTCTTGATACTCTCTAGGCTGTAGCCACCTTCTTCAGGCCCCGATTTACTACTGTGTTACTTCAGCTGTATGCCAGTGTAACTCCTCAAAATAGGGCTTAGGTGATGCACAGGGATGTGTTTTATTCATTGGGAACAGGCATGAGCAGGAAAACCAAGCTATTGAGTGAACGGTTCACCTGGGGTTTTCTTTTGTGAGAGTAGTCTAGGTCTCAGGCTGGGATTTATTTTTTGGAAGTGGCCAGTGGTTCTGGGCGTGTAATACATGAATCTTGATGTTCAGAGCATACAGGGGACCTGTGGCTTGGACCCCAGTGAGGTGTCTCTCAAGTTGGGCACTCCAGACGTGAGCCACTGGGGTCACTAGCCGGTTCTGCAAATCTCAACCTTCACCTCTTCTTTCAAATATTGCTCAACAGAGGAATGTAGTAATAAAGCATTGTAGGTAAGAATGCAGACTCGCACATGACCTGAGATCAACACCCTGAAAAATGGATAGAGGGTAGCGCTTTCAGGACCACCTAAATGACTCATGATCTTCAGCTCCACTTTGGGAAATGGCTGGAGAATTTCAGGCCTGAGACCCCCAAATGCACTGCAGAGAGGAGTTTGGACATCCTTCAGCATCTGGGCCTTAGGAACTTGCATCTCTTTGAAAGCCAGTGAAATGTGTGCTCTCAAGTGCCCATGTCACTTAGGTTATTCTGAAAACTGTACCCTATATACATATAGGTAGATAAGGGGCAGACTTTCACAGGCACAAGTGGCAGTTAGACATGTAACTCCCATTGATTTCTTTTTCCCCCTCGGGGACCTGGAAATTACCCCCCCGAGGAGTTGAATCCTCCTCTCGCATTATTTTCACACCAGATTAACACCACTGGTTCCAGTGGAGCGACTCCTGAGTTACCCCGGTGTGAGCGAGAGGAGAACCAGTCCTGAGGTGCTCTAAATATCCAGTGAAAGTGCTAATGTGGCAATGCAGAAAAGCAGGGAATCTGAGCACAGGCCTGGAAGAGGATCCCCAACGCCACTTCTGGCGTCGCTGAGCTGCAGGTGACCACCGAGCGGACTTCTTAGCCAAGAGGGACCACAAAAACATTCATTCAAACCCCTCCCTCCACCTCTGCAAACCACAGCCACTCCACTTCCTTCCTAAGACACCTATGACAAACACCAGACAAAAAGTCTCAAGTGCTAGTTTGCTGTTTGGAGACCACAGGAAAAAAGAAACAACTCTCGTGGGGAGTTTGCTATGAACTCCCTCTTCCTTTTTTTTCTTCTTTCCTTTTTTTTCTAAACCCTCTCCTTCAGTCATGGCCATTTCTTTCACCTAGAGTAACACATTTCCCAAGATATGGTGTTTATGTGGTCACCACAGGTGAGTTTCTTCTAGCTAAGGCCTCTCATGGGGCTGCATTAGGGTTTAGGGTTGGAAAACACTGGGACTGAAGGGATCTCAGCAGAGTGCCCTTCCCCTCCCTTTGGAATGTGGCTCATTGGGAAGCTCCTTGGCTGATGCAACTATTGCAAGGGTTGTGGGGTTTTACATGCTATCAGTGCAGATAGTCAGGATGCCACAAACATTGCAAAGCAGACCAAATCCATGCGAATGATCTACTGCATTGATGGGGGGGGGGGGGAATTATGTTGGAATTTTTTTCACTTTTCCAAGGTTTAGTCTAGTGAATTGTGGTAGTGAAATGTCAAGAGCTGGCCTACAGCTGGTACGAGCGTTCAGTATAGCTGTGGGTCTCTAGCGTGTCTTACTACAGAGGCATGGAAAAAGCCCCTCTTGGACCCTGAATTTCCACAGCACTGCATGGTGAGGTCAGGCACAATATTCCCAGAGTGAGTCACTCTGACATGCCCTTCCAGTTCCATACATAAAGTAACAACCACAGACACCTCCAGGCAAAGCTATATCCTCTTCAGTAAGAGAGAATGAGATATATATTCCCTGGGGAATTACTGTTGGTTGCCACATCAGGACTAGTAGAAAAGCTTCAACTGCTCTGCTGATTACTCTTTGCTCCACTCTTTACTTCTGGGACCTCCCGCCTCTTCTGCTGCTCTCAGTTCGCTTGATATTTTGCTAGAAAAATCGTTCCTCAAATACCCTTGTTCTCGTTCCAGTTTCCGTCCCATGATACATCCTTTATACTGTTTCCTTTTAGCCTTTGAAAATCTGGCTGAGGAGGCAACTCTAGGAAATCCAAATGCTTTTCTCTGCTTTCTTCCTGTACCCTGAAGACAGCCCAGTTTCCTATACAAATCTTGTGTATTACACATTAAACCACTGCCTGCTAAAGGCAGGGTTTGTCTCTGTGTTCTCTCTCACGCTCTCTTTGCCCTGACTCTCTGGCAGGATCAGGACACGGTACAATAAGAAAGATAGGGGGTGCTTGGTTACAGCTAGAAATTTTAAACTGGAACCAAGGGAGAGGAATTAGTATTTAAATTATTTAGGTTTGCAGTTGGTAACCACATACCCCGTTTTCTTTGTGGGAGGGGAAAAACCAAAACACAAAACCCAACCCTTTGTTCTCTAAGCAACATGGCAAAGTATGTTCTTACAAACGGTGACAAAACACGCGCGATGCCCCAACCATCAGCCAAGGGGGAGGCAACATGCGAAATACAAAGATAAAACATCCCTGGGGAAAGTTTTTTCGTTTTTTGAGGAGGGAGGAAGGCCTATGTCCAGGAAGACACAAGAGGCAGTTTTCATTTCCTTATAAAGTTAAAAATAGTAATAGCAAACTGGAGGCAAAATGAAAAATCTGGCGTCTGAAGTCAGAAGAGCAGGGAAACCACATGGTCTTTGAGGAAACAGGCAAGACAGTCCTTAAGAAAACTCTTGCAAATGGTCATGTCAGGAAATAAGGCCAAACAAAAACTGTGCTCTCTCCTTCCTGCCTCCTCCCAAACACCTCTCCCACAAATCCTGAGAGCTGAACCTCAGTTCTCTCAACTCGGTGCTAGAGACACGGGGTTTCTGCAATGTCTGAGCTGGGCTGGGCACCTTGTGTGCTACAAACAGCAAACATACTCTACACCTCTCCTCCCTATGCCTCAGCTCCCCGTGTCCGTCAGAGCGCTCTCTCTCCCCAGACACCATCCACACCCCTGCTGCTGTCACAGCAGAACACGGGCAGGGTGGTGAGACCTGACATACGGTCCAAGCAATGCCTGATGTCTGCGCTACATTTGCTGAATTGAGGTCAGGCTGGAAGGTGTCTCAGGGTTTACCACCCATCATGACATGGGAATATTAGCATATATATCATTTATGAAGTATGACACAATACCTATCTGTCAGTCAGCCCATCTTTCTACTTATTTAGTCTGTCTAATCTACTTTAGCTAGCTACGTTTCACTATCTCTATCAATCGTCTATTGCTCCATACTATCTAATTTCGTCCTGTCTCTCTCTCATCTTTTTCACTCTAATCTTCCTTTCTCTAACTATACTCCCCTCTCTCTCCCTATCATCCATCTATCCACTCAGAAATCTTTCCCCCCCCTCCTCTCTCTAATCCCTGTTTTTAAAACTCTCTGTCCAATCTCTCTCCCACTCTCTCTTTCCCTCTCTTTTAAAAAATATTCCCCATCTCTCTCTCTCTCTTATTTCTACACAGTGCCAGGAAGCACATGGAAATGAATCTTGACATGTTTTGATAGCACTTCCAGTGAGCAGTCTACGTTCAAAGCGATCATTTCTGAGGAGATACTGTTCATCTTTTCTCCCTGTTTCCAACAAAGAGATGGAGGAGAACAAATGAGTAGGGCAGGGAGGGCCAGCCAGCCCTCTGAAGGCCATGGGGCTGCCACTCCAAGAGGCATCAGCCACCAAGGGACATTGGAGCTGTCAGCATAACCATCTTTTATGTGTTACTGCTGTGAGGGCAATTTAATCATGGCCCTGCAGCATCATACAGTAACATTGCAGGGTACGCTGGCCATCACTGCCAATGCAGCCAGGAAATCATGCAAGAGCTGGTGGGAAAGCACATGATCATAATCAGGGCAGTGACAGAGCAATAATGGCCAATAACCAGGGTTTTATGAAAGCCCAGGTATTACCAAATATATTTTAACTGTTCACTCTCACAGCTCATAAACAGAGCAGCAGACCCCGATGGCTGTGCAGGCTTAGGGTTTGACATCTGTCAGTCCTCAACTGGGACAGGCTGGGTCTAGCAGACATGCAGTTGGTGGCACCAGGGAACATCACACACCCTGTGGAAAGCAATGGTGGAGATTTGGAAAGCGGTGCTCTGCCCTGGCCATAAATGACAGCTTAAAAGCTTTGGCTCTTGTTAGAGCTGAGTGAACGATCCTGGGGTTCACCAGGGAGCAGGAATAGGTATTTCTCAGAGTGCTGTTGACTGGCTCTTACACCACCAGATCTCATCCTGCCCATGTGCCTTCTTATTCAATGCATTGGCCCAATTTATTTTGCCAAATAGAACACTTTTGGAAGGCCACACTGTGCTACTCAGTGTGACTTTTCCAACTCTAGCCCAAAGGGGTGAGCATCATCCTGCTGCCTGGGGAAGCGCAGGCCCCAGGACCCTGTCCCCTCACGGTCCTTGGTGCACCCCTTGGCAGCGGTTAGACCTTCAGCATGGATCAAAGCAGGTCCCTTTGCAGGCTCATCTCTCCAAGATCACCACAGTTCTCCAAATCAGGGCCTAGAGGTCTCCTAGAGAGCCACTTACTATGTTCTTTCCTAAAACTGATTTTGCTACTTTTGTTATTTGTGTTAGCCAGTGCTAACATCTCGCTCAAAATCCAAGCCTGCTTCCCTTAAAAATCCCCTCAGCAGTGCCAGGGAAAGCAGCCGGTCACTGACTGGTGGCCAAGGAGCACAGCTGGGCCACGCAAGAAGTGGCCAACCAAAGACCACAGGCCAGCAGGATGTACAGCAGCATAGAAATGCGACACGGTGGTATTAATGATCATTATTCTCATTTATTAGAATTATTGTTCAGTTTGAAAAAGGAGCCTGGAGCCAAGCATTTCGCTAATTGGCACATTTTTTAGTTGTTGTTTTAGTTCTGAAAACAAACTGGGGTTTAGTATTCTTTTTCCTTCATTTGTTTGTTGTGTTGGGTCTTTTTTTTTTTAACGTTATTTTTTTTTCCTTTCGTTCATTCCATCACATTGAAAAAGGAAGAAAAGAATTTTTTTTTCCCTCTTTTGTTTTAACTCACTCGGTAAGTCTGGACTCCTCGGATGAACGTAACATTGCACACACACACACACTTGGAGAAGAGAGAGAGGAGAGAGAGAGAGAGAGAGAGAGAGAGCGCGCTCGCAGTGGGCAGACAGACACACGCACGCGCCAGGTCAAAGAACTCTGATACAGTGCAAGAATTTTCCCAAAATGATTGGATCATCATTACCAAAAACTCGCCATAACAACACCAAGAAACAAAGAAATGTTTAAGCCACACTGTTTGACTGGGATTTTTCCTGCTTTTTTTTTTTTCTTTAAATGTTTGCCACACAGAGAGAAAAAGGGTTTAAGTGGGAGTGGGAGAGGGACAGACAGGCTCACAGATGTGAGCAGGAAGGGGGGAGATCGAGATTGGGGTGGGAAGGAAGGATAGAGGATAGGGGGAGGGAGGGAGGGGCAATGGGGAGTCATTTCTTAATGTTCAGGCATTTTCTTGGTCCGCCTTGCTCTCTTCTTCTTTCACCTCTTCCTGCTGGGCACTTTCAGTAGGTTTGGTTTCTTCTACAGCATCTAGTGGGGAAAGAGATGGTCCAGGGTTAGTCAGCCATGATCTAGAGCATCCTGCATGTGCACACAGCCACTGCATAATGGACTGCATGGCTTTGGGCTTCTCTCTCCCCAAAGTGACCCAGGTCTCAAAGTCCCTGGCATTTCTGCAGCACGGAAAGAATGTACCAGGGTCCAGCGCAGCAGACAAGTGTGTAGCTCTCACAAAACACTTTCAGCCAGAAAGCATATGCAACTGGAAGGAGCTGCCTTGCTTGCTGCTGATGTGCCAGGCAACCACTGTTCATGTCATCAGATGCACTTATTAGGCTCTTGGCTTACCAACTGCATCACACACCTTTTTATGGAACCTACTGATTGCACCAACTACTGCTGAATCATTGTCCCTTAATTACAGCCGAGACTTAAAGCGGTCACAAGGAAAAAACTATATACACACTTGAAGCCTGCAAGACCCAGAGGGAAAAATTTTGTAACCTGTAACTCAGACTTCTGTCACACTGAACAGAGATCTAGAGAAATGTCTCTAGCCTTCAAGAATTGGAGCCTTCATCCAGGAGGTTGCCACATCTCTCCACTTTTCCGGGCTCTCCTTTCAAAAGCAAAGCTGCCCTGGGGGGAAGCAGTGAGTGTAACTAGAGGCTGGGTCTGCCTGTCAGTCAGACACCTTGTTCTGGCACACCATTCACATAAGAAGTTAAAACTGATGCTAGGAACACTCCCACAAAGAGCTAGGCAGAGGATCAGAACCCAGGGGAAGGCAGAGGCAGCCAAGAGGAACAAGGCAAATGAAAGGAGTGCCCCTCAAGCTGGAGTGATCTCAGTGCTGGGTTCACTTAGCCTGAGACACTGTCTCCTTCACTGCAGCAGGAAGGATTTAATTGTCTCTGAGTTTCTACTGACCAGCTCTCACAATCTTTAGATCATGGGGGTACACTAACATGTTCTTTGGCCTCTTTCAGAAACAGTCTGTGCACTGTGTGGATTGCTTTTACAGGACAGGGTAATGGTTGACCCAGGGCTGCAGGGCTGTAAGATAGAATAAAGCAGAAGGGTCTCAGTGCACTGTAGTGACTGGTCTGCTGCATCACCATCCCTCCCCATTTCTCACTGACTCCCCCTCCCACACAAACATACACACAGCCCATGGAGAGGTCAAGCAAAAAGCATCACCCCAGCCTTGGCATAAAGAACGGGGAAAAGAAATCAGTGCTGATGGGCTGGGTGGTGTGGGACAGACCACATGTCACTGGTACGACACAAACTTCAGTTGATGGCACTCGACATACCTCTGTAGCATCACTGTATCTCCAGTGGTCATTCAGAGAGGACTGTGGAGTCCCTGGATAGTTCCTGACTTCTCTGATGGGCTATCCGATTACACTGTACCAGCAAATGAAATGGGCCAGGGACTGCTCTCCAGCCACAAGGCCAGCTAGCACCACACAGCTTATGTCCATAATACTAAACTCTTCTTATCCTCCAGAACAGGGTGGCTGTGTCTGGGACTTGTCTGGGGCAAAGTTAGTTGGCGTATGCAAAAATCACACCATGGCCTGTGCTGTCAGATTAACAATATGGATGTTCACTTGCCAGTGTTTAGTTTGTGAGGTTAGCATCCTTATACCCATGTTTATCTTCAGCAAGAATGCTAATTGGGATGTGCAACTTTCCTTACTGACACCATTCGTGCATATTGGCCTGGTCCATTTGATGCCATCAGATGGCAGACTTGTATTTGCTTCCAATACTGGCAGTAGGTGCATTCCTGCTTCCCACTCCCCTTCTGCTCTTTAGCCCAGCTTTTCAATATGTTCCTAGGCACCGCTTCCTTATGAATCACCTCTAAGATGTGTGTAACTTCCCATCCTGAATCAACTTCATTAAAGACTCTACTTCTGGACCTTCATATAATTTTTATCTTAGTAAACTATGACTGTTGATTTTCCAAAAGGTAAAAAATTCTGTGGGAACATCCCCATGGCTTGAGCCACTGCCCCTGCAAAACCTCTGTCAGCAAAAACATCTGTGGACTTGCCTTCCCTCGATACTGAATAGCTAAACAAAATCCTATTCAGGGACTCCACCTATATCTGGTACAGATACCACCACGGAACAAAGACAAAACAGGCTACTAATTAAAATAGGATTCAAGTATCATTGTAAGGCAAGGCAGGCCAGCTTGGGTTAATTTTTAATTTGTTAATTTTACTGAGTGACTTGATAACTGGGAGGGAGGGGAGTCCTTTTAATCCTACCCTTCTCCAAGGCATTCAGAGAGGAGACGTTGAATTATGAAGCTAAGAGTTGAGTCCTAATGCACAACCATCTACCCTTAAATTTGAGCCAAAAGACTACTTTTAGCCAGCAGCAAAGCCTGGTTTCTCATAAAGCTCTGACAGATAGATCCTAGTAAGGTATTTCTGGGGTTTTTTTTCAACATGTAAACGCAAGATGAGTTTTCACTCGTGCACTTTCAATGCAAGATGAGCAGCAAAAAACAGGTAATGTGGCCTCAGGAACACAAGCCGTGACGCTGTAGTTCATTGTGTTTAAAAGTTTTTGCGTCTTCCTACTGAAAAGATGCACAGGTTTAAGCCAGCAGTCCCACAGCCTCCTCAGCACAGCACAACAGATGGGCCCGTAACACAGCAAGCACAGGGACAGACAGACACGGGGAGGTCCTGCACACCTGCTGTGCTGCCGAGTGCCTTGGCCAAGACACGCGAACTGCAAAGCCGCACAGATGCCCCTGTTGCATCAGCAGTTGAAAGTGGGGTCCAGCTCCTACACTAGTAAGCTCTTGACAGTCGTCCTGGAGGGATGGGCAAGAAATCTGGTCGCACTCAAAATGGGGGAGCTGGCAACCTCGGTGCTGTGAGGTAGGTCACAGTGTTTCAGTGCTGTTCTTGCTTGATAAGCAGGCAGATTGAAACACAGTTTCCTCCCATGTTTTGTTCCCTGTTAGCTCACCACAGTGCCAAACCTAATTTCCAGGGAGTGCCCGTGGCGCCTAGAGATCCCTGGCTGGCAGAGGAACTGCACAAAGGTGCCTCACTGTCCCCATTACTCTCCTCTGGGGAGCAGACAGCGGTAGGCAGATGACTCTGCTCAAGCGGCCCAGAAACTGCACTGATTTCTGCTGTGGATTAAAGAGCCTTGGACTGACTCTGAGGCCATGAAGCAGCAGGAACCATTTAAAGTCACTTCACCACATATTCAAGTTAAGAGAGAGGAATCATACAAACCAAATGATGGACTGTGGATATCACAAGTATAAGTAATGTCTTGCTTTTTGAATAGGACTTATCACACAAAATCCAGTCAATAGCTCTCCCTCTTTTTTCTTGAATGGTGTTGAAGCAATAAGGGGAAATACTCTATGGACTGCTACACCCTGCTAAGCTCTGTCTTATTTCCTAGCAGCTTTAGCAGCATTTCATTGATTTTTGGGCTGGGAGAAAAGAAATAACCTGGTGTTATTATATAGTAATGAACTTTAGCAAGAAGCAGTATCATGAAGGATAAAGAATTTGGCACAAAAAAATAAATTTCAAGCTGTGGCACTGCTAAACCACGTCAGAAAGAAGAAGAGGATTCGCTCTGTGCAATGGGAGCAATGCATCACAACCCTACTGACATCAGGGCAAGCTAATAGCAGTTTTTGATTCACAATGAGTGGTGAGACAGTTTATCTGACTCACCAGTTTGTTTGATGCAGGCAATTTCTCCAGTGTGTTCTCTGGGGTTTTCTCCAGCCTAGTTTTCAGTGTCCCAGCAAAGAAGGGCAAGGTATCCCTGGGGAGATTAGTAGATAGCTATCTCGGGGATTCCATACATCAGAGAGAATATTTTTTACTTTGCTTTTTATCCAGTACTAGTCTTAATCATCCGCTTTTTTGAACCCTGGGCTGTTGCACCTGTGGGTTTGTAGTGGACAGGTACCATTATATGGACAGAACTACACAGCCTTGGCATTTTACATTCACTTTGCACTTTGTTGCAAAGGTGACAAAAAAAAGTAGATGAGAATTCAGGCTGTCCCCTGCTAGAGGAACAAAAGCATTTCACCCTGGGTAGCCAAACTTCCACCTGTCTAAAGCTGCCTCCCTTCTGAACGTGCCAGCATTGTGAGATCTCCTCCTGCAAGATCAGACCCCCCTGTGTCCTCTCAAGGGACAAAACAAGCAGGGGGGGCAAAACAACAGTGAGTTATTCTTCAGCTGAGTCTGGATTTGGGCCACATCAGTATGCTCATGGTGAGACCACAAAATGAGAAAATTGAGGTCAAAGGGGATAGACCTAACTCCAGACATCTACACAGAGACATCCCTAGCTGATCTTCTCACTCTCTCGTTCCTTTCTAGTTAGTGGAAATAAACATCACATTTCTTGGACTCCATTAACCTGTCCTGTTTAGATACCTACTTTAGGACAAGAGAAGTTGCAGCCTGGGAACATCTACATCTGTAACGAGCCAAGGTGGAGACATCCACATTTGTCTTAGAGCATTCCAGCTACAAAGCAAAAGGAAGGACCCAGACTCACAAAATGAGAACACAAGATGTGCACACGTGGAGGAAACAGAACAGGAGGGAAGGCAAGCTGTAATATAAAGAAAAGAAGCTTGAGGAGGGGCCAAAAATAAATTCAGTCCTGAAGGATAAAGCAAGAATGGCTAGGTCAAAAAGATAAAAAAACCCAAAACAAAATCAAACCAAACCATTAACAAAACCCACCTAGTTTGAGCGTGCAATCATCACCCTTACAGCTGTCTTAATGCACACCAGTCATCATTTGCACTATTCCTAGTTATTCCAGTCCTGTGGTCCCACCCCCGTAGACACAGTTTTGAGATTTTAGTTTGCTTTTTTCAGTGTTTGGAAAGCTACGCTGCAGTCCAAATCATTATAGCATGGGATAATTTTGCCAAAGAGAGAGGCATCTGTGAGCTGAGCTGCCACCAATCTCACTTCCACCTAGCACACTGGATGGATCAGCCAAGTTGAGAAACGTTTTGGGCAGCCTCAGACAAACCTTAAGCTGTGACTGCAGAATTTTTTTAAGGGATAAAGCAGCGTGGTGGGACAGGTTGATATGTGTTTGCTTCCTGGCTGAAGGGCCTGTGTCAGAGAGATGCTTCATACCCACACCTCCAAGTGGCACCCGCTAGGGAACAGCCTTGCCCGTGGAAGAGTAATAATATGGAAAGAACTATAGATCCTTGCTGAAATAGGGTCTTAGAGAGTTTCTGCTCCTCAGCACTCCATTTATTTCCTGGAAAGGGTGAGAGTCATGTCTGTGAGCCCTGCTGGGGAGCAAACGCCTGGAACATATGCAGCTCTGGTTGCTGTAAAGCTGAAGCAGGCACTCAAGCAGCAGTTTTGCTGGATGGTGGTACTTCCAGCTGCCTTGCCTACGCTGTGCTCTAATGGCTGAGTGTGCAGGCTCCTCTCCAAGTCCCTCCACTGCCCTACATTAGTAAAATTAGGTTGAGTGGATTTCCGGGTAAAACAGTGTCTCTTGGGACCTACCCAGCTCCCGTCTGACTTGCCAAGATTAATTAAATCAGAGCAGACATCAGCTTATGACCATAGTAGCAGCAACCTCTCTGATGATCATTTCTTTTGTGGCTGGTGGCTTGGGTTTTGTTTTCCTTTTTGTCTCTGTTTCACTGCAGATCTTTAAATTACCACAGCCAATGCCAAGAGAAGAGAAATTGCACAACACTCTGGGATTCTAATACAGATGCAGGGATTTTGCTTTTGCTGCTCTCTCTCTCTGTTTGCATAATTATTGCTGATATTGATTGTGCAGCTAGAACTCTCTTGTGCATTCATGCTAAAGTACTGCCCAGATCTATGCAGGCACTGCTCCTTCTCTAGCGTTTTTTATGCTCCCTCCTTTCTCTGTCCTTTGCCAGCTATGGCTTGGGCAGAGATGGATCTGAAAACCTGTTCCTCATCCAGTCTTCACTTTGCTCCCAAATATTAATCTGGGTTTTCTTGCCCTGATATAAGCATATTTCATCTGCCCCAGAGAGGACTCTGCTTATAGACTTTGTTTTTTTGGAGGGTAAGGAGCACTTGAAGGCTTCATTTAAAATCCCTGACCTAAGCCTCTCCTAGTTTTAATGACATTTGGATCCAGATTTGGATCCAGGCTTCACAGCTTGATTCATCTGTCCCAATCCATCTGTCCTTCTAGCCAGCCAGAAGCCTATTCCAGGCAGACGATGGTAGGTCTGAGACTGCTGAAACAAGACACACTTCAGGTTCAGAGCTGTTGCTTACACAGTTCTCTTCCCGATCCATGTTAGCCCATTGCAGTCAGCCCTACGATGTGTCATATGCAGTGCTAAAATCCTACACCCTCCCCACTCACTGCTTCTGAAAACTGGCAGACTTACACTGCCCCAGCAAAACACTGAGAAATGAAGAAATTGGGTATTTCAGGTGAGTGGCTGTGTCTGGTCCAGAGGACTGACTTCTCCCAGACCCCTGGTGAATCCCTCACTTGCTACAGACAGACCCAGGGTACCACCTGGCTCCTGTGAGCCCTGGGTGTCCTGGTGGGCACATGGCATCTGGGAGATCTGCATACCCTTGGCAAACCTTGCAACAATGTGGTGGGGAGGAATGTCCCCAGTGCAAGTAGCAGGCAGGAGGTCCAGGGAAAGAAGCAGGCAAAGCAGACTGTTAAGGTTAAACGAAAAAGGTTAATATGGCCACAATTCATGGTAGCTTGAGCCTCCTATTCCTAGACCACCTCATCTTTGTTTCAGAACCATGTATGAATGGCTCAGTTGCTCCAGCAGAGAGAAAAACAAACAACTTCTGCAAGTCCCATGGCTGATAACTTCGGTCCAGGCTTGGACAGCTGCCTCTTTTTCTGATCCCACTAAATCCTCAGAGGACAGCCAGCCCCAGTTCTGTCGCCCCAAATGCCTTTGCGCTTTGTCAAGCTTAAGAGACAGTGGCTTAGGGATTTCCTTTCCCTCTCATCCCACCCCGTGCCTTTCTTCCTTCAGTACGACCGTGGAAATCCAACCCTGCATTGGCATCCATGTGCACAGTAGATAGAAAGGGAAGGAGCAGTGGGAGAGATGCTCAGGGTGCGCAGCAGTGGGGAGGGGGTGCCGAGGGGAGTCAGGCTCACAGCTCCATTGCAAAGCATCTTTCACAGTGTCTAGACACCAGCTGCTGGGTTGCCACGGAAACTCCCCAACTCTGGTTGACAGGAGGGAGCAGTGAGGTCTCCAGAGAAATGGGAGTGATGGAGGAAGAGGGTGGGGAGAGAAAAGGGAGGGTGTTCCTTGTGAATGTGAGCTGTTAACCCTGTTACAGCTCCATTTGAAAATATTTTTCCTTCCTGGAGAATGGGAAAGAAGGGGGTCTCATTCTTTCGTCCACTGCCATTTCCTTCCACATTCATGGATGCAGCCAGGCCTGGAGGCTGAAAAAAATTACAGTCATACTGCTGACTATTCCTCTATTGCTGCCTATTACTGGTACTTTTCTACCAAACTTCCTGTGTACTGTACCTTTAACTCAGCAATTTCAATCTAGCTAGGGTGGGAAGAAGTCTACCGGAGTGGTTTGGTTTGCAGACAGTGAGATCTCCTCTAACAATGCCACTCTCAGCCACGCTGACAGCTACAAGCAAAGGCAGCTCCAGGGAGGACAGGGCCAGTGTGATTTGTCACAGTGCTTCTGTGGGGATGCTTTGTTGCACCAGAAAGTGGTGGGCAAGTGTGAGACTGCGTAGTACAGTGGCCAAAGGCAAAGTAAAAGAGCTCTTTGGAGAGGAGACTGCCTTGGAGGCAGATGTTTTACACTGGTATTGAGGGGCTTCCTACCACACAGAATCAAAGGTGCTGAGACCTCAACAGACTCCTACCAATGTTCCATGGTCATCACAGCCAAGGACCTTGAAGGGGAGAAATGGGAGGTACTCGTGCAGCATCTCCCCAGCCATCAGCTGGAGTCAGGGCTGATCTGATGCACCATCAGTTGCTCAACTGCCTCGATGAACCAGAAAGGCTCCCTCTAGGAGAGATTCCAAGCTATCAGCCCCTCCATCTCCCACAAAAGGTGACCCAGAATCAAAGACGCCTCTGCAGACACTAAGACCACAGTTCTTCATTACACACTGTTTGACTTTCCAGCAGGGTCATGTACTGGTCTTTTTAGCTACAATATCAAGATTGTATCAGACCTATATGATAAAACTGTATATAATATCCAGATCATACACTTAGGATGAACCCACTCCTTTGCGAACATCAAGAGCTGTCTCCCTTGTAACCTTCCCAGGATGCTACAGGCAGCCAACAACGTAAGTATTTATATGGTCTTCGTCACCTCAACAATAGCCTAACTCACAATCACGGGGGTATTTTATCCTTGTGGCACCCCAGTAAAGAAAGAAAAAGCTTTTATTTGCATTTTAGAATAAACAAAGTATGAAGAAGTAGGCTGTGGTCACACAAAAGCCAGTGGAGTACCCAGGAGGCTGAGTCACCTTGGCTTTTCATTCCAGCACCTCAACCAGCCATTCTGCACACAGCCACACTTTCATAGGTGTGATGCTTTGAGCCAGTTATTTATGAAATTCCATGAAGTCTTAATTTCAATCCGAAACTGGAAGTGCAGCAATCTTAGCAATACTCCCCGAGCCATCACAGGAAGGCAGGTAGAAGTAAAGCATTCATTACTTCACCTGAGGAAAACCTAAAAAGAAATTACCCGTAAGATGTTCTTCACTCTTCTCCTCTCCTGCCTGTGTTGATTTCACACAAATCCTGGAGACCAGAAAGGGTGCTCTTTTGAATTCTGTAAATACCTTGTGATTCATACAGCTTGAATAGAGGTTTTAACTTGCTTCCAGCTGTGGAATGTAACAGTTGACAGCTGGTCTTGGCATATGTGTTGGAAAACAGGATGTCCCCATCTCGTGCAACAGCATTCTTTTGAGTCACCCATCTTTTCTCCCTTGCTGGTTTAAGTTATGGATGATGGTTGAGAAATAGAGGGCATGTGAAGGGATGGAAGAACAAAGTCTTTGTAAGACACACTCATTTATTTTTTAGCCTCTTTAGAGCAGCTGCCCTCTGAGATTATAGGGGGAAAGTCAGAGGAAAGATAAGAAGAAAAGGAAATACCCTGAGTAGATACAGGCCAACTGAACCTTATTGAAGGGACTGACAGTGATTGTTCAACAGCCAGGATGTTCCTAGAAAAGTAATTAATTCAGGGAAGGAAGGTTACAGCATTCAGGGATGCAGGTTTGGATTTGGAGAGGCCTAGCAGATGCACAGAGAATAGCACAGCAAGTGACAGAAGTCTGACAGACAGATCAGGTCCTCAGAGGTCTGCCCACCTTACAGCTCCGCCGATCAGCCTGGCAATCGTGGTAGGATCAGTAGAGGGGTAAAAATGAACCTGAAACTGTGGCAGACTGCTGGCATTCACGCACTGCTGATCCTGAAATAAAGAGGGTTAAGAAGAGGAAGGAAATATGCAGAGTGATAGAGCCTTTGGGTTCTCCATCTACAGCTCCCACCTCCTCACACAGGACCAGCTGTGAGGCTGCTCTCCTCCCCTTCCCCAGCAAAGCTGTCCAGGGAAAAGAAACTACAGGAGGAAATCTTCCGTAATTGCAGCAAAATGGTCTAGAAATTCCTTCAGTGCATCCAGAATTAATGCACTGCTCCTCCCCTCGTACTCCTCCCCCTTCAGCTGTCAGTGGCAGGAAAACAAATTGCTGCAGCCCTTACTACAAACCAAGCTCCCGCCTCCCTTCCCCCAGCCCAAAAGACATGTGCCATTCATAAGCTGCCTGACTGCTGGTCTCCATTATTAAAGCCTAGAAGACTGATAAATTGGGGATTCATGGAGCCTGCAAGCCTCCAACAACCACATTGCCATGGAAACCAGAGGCAGCCTCCATCTCCAGCAGAAATGATATTGATCTAGCTGAAGGCAGGGAATTACAATCAAGGAGAGGACATAAAATGTCTCTTTTTCTTCCCTTTGCCATCCTCCCATTTTGTGTTTAAATGAAGGAGAAATTTCATTTAGAGATCATTAGTTTGTTTCTGTCCATCATCATACACCAAGGCTATGTAAATTGGATTCTGAAATTAATTAAGTGCCTGTTGTCAGGCTTTCCACAGCCATCTTCTTGATAACTGTCTACAGCAGTTGCAACATCAACAACACCAGCTCTTTGCATCAAAGATATTACTAATATTTCTCAAAAGCACAGCTGGTGTGCACACCCTTAGAATCTCAATGTGTTTTATGCAGAATGGGCACTGAAACACAGACACCACTTTCTAGAAAGCAGTTCAGGCTTCATGCTGTACCCAGTGAAGCTCCTGGGAGCTCTGCTTTTCATTTCAACAGGAGGAGATTTGAGAACTGAGACACAGGGAGAGGCATTTTGAACTAAGAGCACTTGTGGAGAAATCCCCACCTCGAGACAACACAAAACTGGTGCAGAATAACCCTCCCATCTTCTAGAAATCCCCTGTCTGGGACTGCTTAATCACAGCCTTCCAGGGACAGAAAGAATAGGAGTCACAGCGCCTGTTCTGCAAAACTTGATGGCCAGCTGGACACTTTCCCCAGATCGTCCTGCAAAGGCTAGGTTCTCCTCAGTTCGTAGCCTTATCCCGTGGATGCCCATGAGAAAGTTTCAGGGTTGGGAGGTAAAAAGTCACAGTTTGACTGCAGATGGGCGGTTAGTTGTGTAGTCACCCCTTCTGCCCCAAGAAATCTCTGTGACCAGAGGTGTGGTGATGCTTGCTCAATAAGTGGTCACCTCCAGGGGAAAGGAGGTGTAGGGCAGCCCTGAGCCTGGCACAGGCCATTTTCAGAGAGCCAAGCTGCACAGCCTGGGGAAACTTCCCTTGTGGAAGCAAGGAGCTGCCTGCAAAACCGTTCATGAGTGCTCTTATTGCCAGCACCAGTCTTCCCCTGTGAAGGTGGCAGCAGCTAGCATCAGTAATCTAGCATCAGTAATTCTGATTTTAATTCAAATCTGGCAAGTTTGGTGGTTTGGTGTTTTTTGCTGGGGTTTTTTGTTGTTGTTTTGTTTGTTTGATTGATTTGGTTTGGTTTTTTAATTTGTTTTGTTTTCTTGGGTTTTTTGTTTGGTTTTTTTGTTGTTGTTGTTGGGATTTTGATTGGGTTTTTTGCTGCTTTTGTTTGTTTTTTTAACCAGTTTTTGGAGACATTTCTCCCAGTTTGAGAAGGACTTCCCAGTCTTTGAATTCTCTGAGTGTTGCGCCAAGCAAACTAATGTGACTGTCCCACAGTAGCCATCTCGGTTTAATTGGCTTTTCACAATAAGAACTCAATCAGGCAGTTAATTAATTCGGCCTTGACATGGGCATTCAGTGGGACAGCTGCAAATGCTGGGGAGACCTCCTAGGGGCACAGACAGGCAGCCCAATGCCCCATGCAGAGCCAGCTGTGTCATGGCCAGCTTGCATCACCTTTGCAGAGCAGCAGGTGTGTCTGGATTGCCAACAGCAAAGTTGAAGCTCCTCAATACTGTCCACCATGGCAGAAAAAGTACCCATCCAGGTGGCTAAGATGGCCCTTTGCTGAGCTACTCTACAACAACACGACTTTTCTACATCATCAAAAGGCATTTCAGCACTGCTTTGGCTGTCCCTTGCTAACACTTGCAGCCCGAGGTAGCCCTGACTCAGCTTAGGGCAAAGCAGCAGCTGCTCCTTCACTATCTCACTGCTTAGCCAAAGTCTGCCATGAAGCCTAGCTCTGCACAGGACCACAGAAGCTGTGAGTTGCCACAGCTCCCACTTACAGAATTTCTAAGTTTTTGGCCAAGGTGGAACAGCCCATACTTTAGGCTTGGGCACCATCATTTTGACAATTGCAGTCACAAGAAGAAGAGGGTCTTGCTTGATGCATGAACTCATCAGGCCTTAAATTGCTCTGAAATTGCTCTGAAACTGCACTGAGGCACAGGAAGTGGCACCCCACCATTTCGTGTTCATATTGTCTCCTCTGGTCCTCCAGCTGACTTTATTTGCTGCCAGGGTCCTTGGCTTGGGTCTTGCCTGCTGGTCACAGAGCAATGTTGTGAGATATCCACATGAATGAACATGTCTCTCTTCCTCTCCTGATGGAGCTGTTCCACTTCCATAAGTTATTAAATATTCATTGGGCCAGAGGAAAACATGGACTCTGTAGACTAGTGGTGAAGGCACTCATCTGGAATAGGGGAGACCAAACTCCACATCCTGGCTCCAGCAAATAATAAATAATTTATAAAAAGTGGAATAGCTCCAGCGGGAGAGATCAAGGAAAACTCTGTCCAGCAGCCCAATGGATTTTAGCTTCCTCGTGTAAGGTATGGCCCCACCTTGTCTTCTGTCCCATTCAGGGAGTACCTGACCCTCACATGCTAGCTACTTTAAAAGCACGTAAAGGTTTCTCTTAACTGCTTTAATCTACAAATCTCGTAATTCCTGGTACTGGAATATCATGTTTGCATTTGAAAAATTAAAGGGTTCTTTAATGGAAAAAAAGTTTCACAGAAAAATTCCAGTCCAGCAGGACTCAGAAGCCCTGTGTGGTTGTGGTTTGACCTGCAACTAGACTTTACTCCTCTGTTTGGGAGAACCACGTGTATGTATTTTTCTAGAAATGAGGACAAGAAGTAGTTGTATCGTACATTAGTTAAGAGTGCCTGGAATTTTCTCCTTCTCTGATATAAAAATCAGTGACTTCAGTCATCTTTCTCACAGTCATTTGTCTTCAGCCATGAAAACATTTTCTATCTTGAGGGACAAAGACATGTTTTCTTTATCATTTTGTGTCTCTGTTGAGTGAAGTGAACAGTGCTGGGTTGCTGCCTCTTGAGACCAAAGTCTGCTGCTCAGCAGCAGCGCTGTGCATTTCTTCCCCCTGCCTTCCTGGTGAGCCTCAGGTGTGTTTGGGAGAGGCTGTGTCATGGGCAAGAGGTCAGGTTCAGTCCCTGAGCCTGGCATGTTTGGCCATGCTGGTAAGTATCCCACCAAAGGCATGGCAGCAGTGCTGGGATGGCTTTGTGGCAACATACCTTCAATCCCAAAGACAAGCTTAAAGGCCAAAACTGTTTGCACTACTGAGGCATCTTCCAAACACCCACCAGTCTCACTTCTCGCAAACCTGCAGCACCCTGAATGTCCATGCTGAACACAGGAGCTGTTCCATGGGACAGGTGCAGGATTGAGGAGGTGTGGCACAGAGTTGCAAGATCTAGGTGACGCCCCTGCCTGTTCAGTGTTTGGCAATAAAGAAGTTACTTCTTTCCACCATCTGGATCTCTGGTGTACCAGTTGAGTAGCAGACTGAGAATGCAGACAAAGAGCCAGACAGAATTGCTGCTCCTATAAATTACAGCAGCCTTACTGAAGGTAAACTCACAGCAACCCTCTGATCAGACCATGTGAATGTGGGGTATTTCCATCTCTTCTGACAAGGAAAGCAGAAGACCAATACAATAATATTGCACTGAGTCCCTTCCAAAAGAAGAAATGTATATGAGACCATTTGTGAGCAGATCTAAGATTAAGACCACAGACTCCTTCAACTCACGCATCTTTCTGAAGTGCAGTAGGGCAGGCTCCATCCCAGAGTCTGGTCTACTTTGGCATATCCCTTGTTTCAGCCCTGATGACTAAAGATTACTCCGAATTGCTTGTGACACTGATGCTGAAATCACAGGTGATATCCTAGCCTTACATAAGTAGGGTAGGTAACGCAGCATATCTCAGCTGGAATACACATCCTTTCATTTCTAAGCCCACACCCAGTAAGGGAATGGAGTCCTATAATCATTTGAAAACTACAAATTATGGAGTTATGGACCTAGTTACGGACCTAGTCGACACAAGCTTGCATTCACACCTCCCTCCTAGAGGCTTGTGTCATTTCCAAGTCAACGTATGCCTCCAGCTTAAAAAGTACTTTTTAAAAGTACTTGCCACTACCCCAACTTTAAATTCCTTTTACCTTATTCCATCTTCCATCTCTTCAAATGGTTATCAGGTAAGGTCCTTGAAATATTTTTTCACAGCTGCTAAGAACAGCTTTGTCAAAGTCTGTGAAAGCCTCTGCATAGTGGTCACAGCTCTTGCTGCTGCTCTCCTGTCCCTTTCCCTGTACATGCAATGCATTGTCAGCTATGGTTCTGTAGCACTGCACCACTTTAGCACTGAGATTTGGATGGTCTTCCAAATGTCAGAGAGATTTTCTTCTTCATTAAGCCCTGTAGGTTACAGGTAATATCCGGTTATCTTTAATAGCATTCCCAATTACAGTGTTTTGCTGCAGGAAGATGGAGAGGTTGAATAGTGTCTTCCACCTTCTGCTTTCTTTCATAATGAAAAGAGGACTCATTTGCTATTGCCTCAAGGTACAGCTGGAAAGTGTGTGGTTCTTTGAACAGTGGATAATTGGGACCTTATGACCTTTATCTAAGACTTATTTGCATGAAGCACTGAGTCTCACTTTTCCGGTCATTAGGGGAAGAACATTTTCCTTAACATCTCTGGACACTGTCCAGCTTTCCATAGTTCTTTTCCTGACTACTCTCAGCCCTGCAAAGGGCAGGTGTCCAACAGGGACTCCTGATTGCCAGGACCTCAGCTGAGATTTTCTGTTCTGTTCCAGTGTCCCATGCTGACACTGATGTAACTAAGGACACAGAAAGAAAAAAGAAACATTTCCACAGGTCACATTCGATGGCGATATAGCTAAGGCTTTTTACATGGCACAGGCCGTTAGAGCTAAAGGACATGTAAAAGGAGCCTTTAGCAGGGAATACAGAACTAGTAAGAAAGCCACAATTCTAGTAACCCACAAAACCAGACTGGACTGTCCTTCAGAGGACAGCTAAGCACATAACAGTACTCTCCATCATTTGGGTTTCCCACACACCTTATTTTAAAGTATCTCCTCTATTTTCTGCCTGAAAGATATCTCACACAAACAGAAAGGAAAGCTAGGGAATGAGGAAGCCCTTCCTTCAGTCCAGCTTGCAGCATGAGTGCAGCGTTCAGAAATAACTTATGTCTAGAGACCTGTTCAAATTGAGCTGTAATACGGTCTTTCACAGGTCTATTGGGGGTTCAGAGCTTGAGGTAGAAATTATTCCACAGAGCTGATGCCAGTGGCTTGACTTGTAAGCCTTCTGTCACTGCCTACGTTTTCCCTGGCTCTCTTGGCCACCTCCCAGTCTCACAGATTATCATAAATAATAAAATACTGAATAAAATATTTCGGCAGTGTCTTTACAAAGAGGAGAACTCCCAAGTCATTGCAGTCATCAGTGCTCATTGGGTAGCTGTCTTCAAAGGGCAAAGATGTTGTTGTGCATAACAACTGGCATAAGGAGGAAAAAGAAAGAAATATTGCTTTTCTGGAAATAAGTGTATAGAAGTACACTCTTTTCTGGACTAATGGGAACAGTATCTGTCACTCCATCTCATAAAGGAGATTCGCAGATTTAAAGGGAGTCCAGAGAAAAGCAACAAAAATCCTAGAAAGCATGGCAATAATTTCATATAAAATAGCAATTGAAAGCACTGCTTTTGTTTTCTTTATGAAAGAGATGAACAGCAAGAGTGATGGTACTATGCCCTCTGTGCATAAATGCATATTATATGATACTATATACAATAATCAATGACATAAAGTAGGCCTATCAGTAACTTTTGCTCTTTTTGTGATGTGGCACAAATACAGAAAGATATTTAAGGCAGTGGTGGCCAATTTGTCATAGAACTTTATGGGCATTTACAATTGGTTGGACTTGGGGAAGCTGCTGACACTTAGTCAATCAGATACTATATGTATGTGTGTGTGTGTATATATATATATGCCATATAATGCAGCAGTTATATTAGCATCAAAAGAGAGAACACATCGTGCTTTACCTGTTAAACCAATTCCTAGACAGTAGAGGACAGTGATGAGCCCTAGCAGTAGAGAGGCAGTTTACCCCAGATCTGCCCATGGCAGTATTTCTGGGTTGCTACTGCGAGGAATACAATAAATGGATGTTAGGTCTGACCTGGCTGGCCAACTTCTATGTTTCTCTACCATTTATTTGCATGGATCCTTGTGAGTACAACTTCACCTTGCCAGAGTCCATGGAATTTCCACGGAGATTGGAAGTGATCACTGCACTGGCATTGATAATCCAGTATTAATGCACCTATTATACAGCTCTTGAGGAATGTTTAACTAATCTGATTGTGCCGACCTGGTGAACTTTCCAAATCCTTTTCCACTGCACTTGGCAGAGTCAGAACTGCTACTTTTAAAGTTCTCCTCCTTGGAGCTGTAAATCCCAGCTGATACTCTGCAAGCTTATATCTATCTGAGAAGTGCAGCCTACTTGATCCTAGTGTAAAAAGATGACACTGGCAGTAGTGCAGAGCGCTCCTGGCAGATACAGCAAACAGTCACCACCTAAATTTCATTATCTGTCTGTCTAGACTATTCACTGGTCTGCTATTTGAGCTTTTCTCAGGAGAAATTTTGGTTACCATTTATGGCAGAAAGCATTCCTCCCATATGGAGATTTCAGAGCATTTTCTGAAGATGATCTCAGTGCAGATGCAGCGAGCCTCTGTGAAAAACATTGTAATGAGAGAGTGATTTTGAGCAAAATCTGGGTGGAGTTTAACCATTGGTCTTGGCTGTAGAGAGCCATGTGTTAGCATGAGTGACTACCATACAACATGACATTAGTATGCACTGCCCTAAACAATATCATCTGTGTGTGTGGCTCATAGGAGCTCCTTCCTGTGGAGATGTGTAAGAGTGCAGTGCTCTCAGCAAACCCTGGGATATCATCTAGGAAGTTCAGTATTGTATAGGCTCGAGGCTGATATCTTTGTTCTGTTGGCAGAATACCATAAAGATGTGAAAAATAGTGAGGCTGGCCAACCCTCTCCATGAACAGGAACTTTGTGCAGCATGCCATGATCAATGAGGACGGGTTTGTCTAATACTGCAACAGCTGCTGTCCCCAGCATCAGAAGGGATGAAAGGCTGCTGTCACCCTTACTATAATTTGCACCCTTCTCAAAAAAAGCCAATCAACCAGCCCTGAGTGTCCATGCATTTCCTACTGAGGTCCCAAAAGAACTGTTACCTCTTTGATACAGAAGAGTGGTTAACCTTCTTTCCTCGAGAGGCCTTATTTAGAGTCAGCCCACACCTTTTCATCCGTAAATATGCTTAATGTCGCCTAAGATTCTATTAAAAGAGATCAAGTACTGCTTCACCATTAGCCCACTAGTACAGTTCCCACCTACATGGGGCAAGCTGCATCTCACAAGGAAGCAGCAGACCTGAGGCACACATGGAACAAGAGACAGTATTTCACTGCAACAGAGGAGGAAATCCAGCACCTTGTGTGGATTCCTACGCACGTTGTGTGTAGGAAAATTGTGATATTCCACTCTTCTGACCCTGCCCCTCACATGCCTATTTGCACCAAGGCAAACCTGGCTGTGAAATACCTGCACAATGCTTATACCCATGTAGACACAATGCAAAGATTAAAAATTTCAGAGCAACTGAGGACTAGACATACACTTCATACTCCAGCATGTGTCAAGTAATCTAAATTGTATTTATATTCCTACTTTTTTGCTGGAGTAGTACTGCAGTCAAGAAAATGCTGGCATCCTTGCTTAGAGTTGTTTCCTTTGGGGCAGTCATGGGAAGACTACTGTATTTGCATTGCTTTCCTTGGCTGCCAGGTGCAGCAGCAGACATAAGTTTCCATGAAACAGGAATGGCAGTGAGGTTGTTCTGCCTCATGCCAGCTATCCATGGGCCAAGACTAAAATTCTAAGTCATACAACTGCAATCCTCTTTCTTAGGCTGTACCTTCTAGCTGGTACAAGACAATACAGTGTCTCTTCACAAATCTTTATACAGCCAGTGCTCCCTAAGTGCAGCAAGTATTGTCCTTCCATCAATATGGTGATTGAACTGGAAACAAAGAACTGATTCAATTCTAAACCATGAAAAAGGATCCATAGGGACTTGCTCCCTCTGAGGAAATGAAGATTGTGCCTCCCAGTGCTCCTTGCTTGCAGGATACAGGGCCCTGGGGGAACTGCTGGTCCGCTTACATGCAAAGCAATTGTCACCTGGCTGATTTTTCATTTCAGCTGTGAAGCTTCTCCACTGTAAAGCTATTTCATCAACGAGGAAAAAGCATTCTTTTTCATTTCTCAACAAAAGAAGATCCATTTATTTCCTCAGGCACAATTTACTCTTTCACATTCCTAGGCTTTGTTGTATTCTTACCTGGCAAAATGAGAGTGCTTTTGATGTAAGAGCCAGCCAAATTTGGAGGTGAAACTTGAAAACTTGTGAAAGTACAAAGAGAATCTAACATCGTGTGACATTCACCTCCTCTCCTCCCCGTAAAGTACATAGTAGCCTATCTTCTTCCATAGTCTGCTGCGCTGGATGCTGATCTCACTTCAAAGCGGTGCTAACATAGACTCTTTCCAGTAACTTTGATGGAGACTCTCTGGATTTAGGCCAATGAAACCTAGATTAGAATAAGTCTCACCTCCTCATCCATATGTAATGTATAAACTCCCCCCTATCACATTTGAATTTTATCCTGTTGAGTAGATTGGCATATGAACAAGACTCTCTAGGCCTAATACCAACACAAAGAGGCAAAGGTTGGATCATAACAGGAAAACCAATAAACCTAAGTCTTGACAAGGAAGCTCAGATGAGAAGACAACTTTTTGCCATGCTAGTCATCCACCAAAAACTTTGAAGAGGTTTAAGAGATTGTCCTTCTTGTATCAATCCATCACTGCCGCTGAACAAAGCCCACTGACTCTTTTCATGCCTTACCCAGATTGGAATCCATCTGTTTTTTCCATCTACTTTTTGGTACATTGAGGATTGCTTAGAAACTGCCCTACCATACAACTGGGAATGCCTGTGGTTCCAGAGTAACTAATACTGGATACACGACAGTTGTTTGAAGCCATTTCCTAAGCCATTACCAACAGATAGAGCTTGTGGAACTGAATAAAAAGGAGAGCTGAACCCCATCAAGGGAACTACTCACTGTTACAAAGAACTGCTCCATCTCTCCCCCACTTGAGAAACCTTAAATATTAAACATTAAAAACTGTGCTTGTGTCTTTGTCAGGCTAGTTATTCCTTTCTCTGCTTCCTGTCCTTTTTTTTTGTCCTGCCCTTAGACAAAGGCAAAAATCTCTTCTGGAGATAAATTAAATGCCCTTGCCTTTTGCTCTTGCTTGCACTGGGGAAGGTATCCACAGTTAACACGATACAGCCATTGTAGTAAAATTCAAGGCAGATGAACATCGCTGCGCAGAAGTAGCACGGTCGGCGCACCTCACGGTAGCAGCAGACAAGCAAGCCATGGCAACCAGCCAACTGATGACATTGGCTAGGAGCCAATTTGATTTATTTTTGGCAGCCTGACACTGCATACTACTGCGCCAGTCTTCGATCACAGAAATGATAAGAGATGACCTTTGAAAGCCAAGGGGACCGATGAAGCTGAAAGAGGATCTGTCCCCGGGCTGGAGGAGTGCTGGAGTGGCAGAAGTTTGGTAGACCTCCCTCTCTTATGAAAGACCATCACAGCCATGCCAGCAACCACCAATGCTGCATTTGCTGGAGGATGTCTGGGAGAAAGGTCAGGACATGGCAAATGTCTTTAAATCTATGGAAAGAGTAAGTACCAAGAGAGAAACAGAGAGGTTTAAAGAGATGAGAGGGAGTAACAGGATGAAGATAGTAAAAAACACAGGCTTTCTGTAAGGAAATATTTCCTATCTGTGGGTACTTTTGTAATGTGATGATGATCTTCAGAGGAATATTCTTTAAGGAAGTAGTAGCTTCCTACTATTGTGGACATTGTACTGTAGAGTGTATTGCAGAGCACAGCCCTGCATCCTCAGAGAGATGGACACGAAGACCTATTTAATTTTTTTTCATTTCTTTCTTGAATGACTCTGGGGACACTTAGCCAGCTGTTCAGGTTTGTGACTGGAAGGCTGATATCATACTGGAATAGGAATTCAGAAAAAAAATCTATATTCATTAACATTTTAAAGAGGCTATCAGCTTGACTCTGGCCACATACCTTTCATGTTTGCTTTCTGCAAACATTGCTAAGCTTGAGTATTACTGCATGCATACTGAATATGTATAAATAGATGCAGATACTGGTCTTTAACACTCAACCACTGAAAACTCATTTTTAAATACATATTTGATAGTAGATTTTCCAACTTATTCTGCTGGATAGATATTTACATAAGTAATAGTATCATGTGCAAATGCATATTAAATCATACATTTAAATGGCCACTTCAAATAACGTGGCCATGAATGGTTGGCCACTTCAAATGATGTTAAAGCCAACAAGAGCATGGGGAAGATATCTGCAAATGATTCAGAACACTGCATTGAAATAAACCATTCTTTGATGAGTGGCAACTCAAAACAGGTAAAATTAAGCAAATGAAGTAGCCTGCTACTATAATTTTCCTACCTCTATGCATTAGAGCAGATTAATCTGAATAAAAATGGAATGCTAACTCATAGCAGAATCATTCCTGTATAGGAATAAGGCACTCCAAGCCTCAAATAAAAGGTAATTAACATTCATTATCCTGTGTACAGAGGACCCCAAAACACTGATTCACTCTGTCCTGTTTTCCCATTGATGTTTATGCCTTTGGCAAGTATAAAACCAACACAAGTACAGCATGCAGCATTCCAAATTCTATTTCACAAATGACAAGGCATTTATGTTTCCACTCAACTTATCACACAAAGTAAGAACAAAGGGCTGGAGACCTGGAGAACAAAAAGCCAGTGGGGACAATGCAATTTCAAGGCTTATTTCTAGGAACTTTTAAATGATCAGAGGTAAAACCAGCAAGCCTTTGTAGTTGTTGAAGGCTTATCCCCTTGCCCATACCTTAAATCACAAATGTTCTGCATGAGTTCCTCTCCCAGTACATAATCTGCCCTTTTGGATACCTGTTCTTTCCTATCTCTCCACTTTGTTGAGCAGGAATACAGTAGCCTGAAGCCCTGGGTTAGCTATGAAGCTTGGAAGTATAATTATAGAGTGGGAGTTGTAATTTGTGGAGGAGAAGTAGTGGACCAAACAAAATCATGGAGAAAACTCAGTAAGTACAAGACTGGATGCTGAGGCTCTCTAACATTTACATCAGACTGTTTATAAATATCAAGGTGCTATGCTACATTTTTCCCCAAAAAGCTAATGAATGCAGAATGCAGTGTACAACTGAGTGTTTTATAAATGTGGAGGCCAGTTTTGCTTGGCAGTTCCTCTTAACTGAGTTTCATGCGATGCCTACCTACAACATTACCCTTTTCTTTATGTTATTTTTCTTTGACAAAATAAGGAAGGTAAAGAACAAGAAAGAAAAATATTCTCAGTTCTTTGATTCATTTTCTGCCCAGCTCAGTATTACAATTCAAAACCAACTCTTCTTTATGGTTTGTAAACAATACACCTCTGTCAAGAATGCCCACTTTTGCCTCTCGAAACTTTTCAGCCCTTCATAGGGGAAAGAGTTGAAAACACCTTCTACAGTGACTCGTGGCATTCAACCCTCTCTTCTGTCCCCGCTCACTGAGCTGTCAGGGCCTTCAATTTTCCCTTTCCCCACTGGATCCTCTCACTATATGAGTCTGAACCAGTTGACACATCTAAAAGGTTCATGCAAGCATGGCTGTCATGGGCTTCTCCAAGTAGAGAGGCTCGAAGCATTGGTGTGGATGAAACTGTAAGCACTGCTGATAAAATGATCTAACTGACTAGAAGGTGGTTGTAATCAGAATCTCACCCATTCACAAGCAGATGGAAGAAAGACTCTTTTGACTCCTTCTTGACCATTCCACCAGCAAGGCTAAATGGCCTCCTCCAGTATGAGAGAGATGTGGTCTTGTGAGATTTTCAGCTCAAGTTAGAAGCCTCCGGTGAACTGGTATCAGCTTGGGCTGTTTTGTTGCCCCACTGGAGCTGTCTGTGCTAGGGTGACTGAGAAGTTCATCACTATTTTTAGCATATGCAAAGCTTGGGGAGCTTTCTCCAGTTCCTCCAAGCCTCCCAGCTGCCTGACACTCTCCTTTCACCATGAAAAAAATGGCTGGATGGCACCTCCATCTAGAGGAACAGGAGCTTTGACAGAAGGTGCAGTATTTCTAAAAGCTGACAGGAAGCAAGGAAAAGGGTGTTAAGCAAGAACATTAATCTTCCCCCACCCCTAAAACCCAGCAAGGGAATTCCCTCGTTAACTCTCAGACTAATCCCTGCACCAGCTCTTGCTGGCCAACTTTGCATCCCCAACAGACCAAGGGAGGTATCCATTTCTGAAGAGGCCCATTCCCCAGCGAGGCATTCACTCACCTGTCTTCTCTTCGGTTTGGCTGCTCTCCACTGTCTCCATTTGGGGTTGCGCTGTTGCCTTGGCAGTAGCATCCTCTGCGGCAGGGGTGGTGGTGGCAGTGGTGTCAGCAGCAGGCACGTCGGCTTGTTTAGGCTCCTCTTTGTCTTGGGCTTCGTCAGCCTTCAAGGACGGCGAGTTATCAGTGGAAGCTTTAGTGGCACTTTCCCTTTCGGGGGCAGCGGCAGCAGTGGGCTTTTCCTCTGAGGAGGCAGCAGGAGTGGCAGCCTGTGGGGCTGGCTGCTCTGAGCCTGTGTCAGCAGCTCCATCCCCTTTTTTCTCCTCCACTGGCGCGCTGCTGTCTTTGCTGCCCTCCTCCAGCTGGGCACTGTCAGCGGCAGCTGCTTCTGTGGCAGTGGGAGCCTCGCTTTCTTTGTTCTCGGCCGCTCCACCAGCAGGGCCTTCCTCCTTCTTTTCAGCAGCATCAGTCTCAGATGCTGGGGCATCTCCCTTCTTCTCCCCCTTGAGCTTTTTCCTTGTTATGTGTCCACGGAAGCTGGCCTGGATTTTGGTGGCTGCCTTATGGGCTTTATCTTCTGGTTTGATGCCATCTTGCTCGATCTTTTGGTCTCCGTCCTCATTTTTTTCAACCTTTGAAGAAGAATAAGGGAGGAGGGCAGAGGAGAAAAAGGGAGATAAGATTTCTTCAGGTGTATCACTGATTTTATTGGGAATGTCCCACCTTCCCCTCCTGCTAACCAGTGACAAGTTTCAAAGCAGTCTTTCCATTTAGTATGGGTTTGGAGCCAGGTGGCTCTGATTTCATGCTAAGGCTGGACAGACTTAGGTCTCCAGCCAAATCTCCAGCCGGAGGTTTGTAAAAGGAATTTAAAGCACCTCATCATCTCCGTCAGCAATGCTGAGAGCATCTTGGCTGTGTGGAAAGCCTTGCACCAGATGGGTTGTCTCTATTCCCATGATTTGTTTTCCCATCCATTTTGAAATACACCAATTTCTTCCCCTACTCATTTTCAGAACACTCTCCCAAGGGGGATTTTCACAGTCCTTCCAAATCCACCTTTGCTTTCTGTGTTTTTTTTTAATGACACCTTGTTTCACAGGTGTGTGACTCTAATGACACCATGTGCTTTGTCTTTTATAGCTTTTTGGCTCAGGATTGCCAACAGAGAATAGTATTGCTGCCCTCCCCACTGCAGTTATGTGCTGTCAAACACACACACATATTCACAGGATCTGCTCCTCATAAACACCCTGCCTGCAAGCACTCCAAGCACTTTGCTTTCCACTCATGGTTTCACTGAAGGATTAATAGGTAGATTAATATCAGTCTTTCCAATTTCAGCAGACTATTATTATTTCTCTGACTATTGGGTGAAATTCAGCCTTGTAACAAAGAACAGGCATTTCCCATGTTTTTTAGGCTTAAATCGTGCATTAGAGTTTTAAAAGGGACCAAAACAGGGCCTGTGCCTTATGCTGGTCTGCTGCAGAGAGATAAAGCTCAGCTCATAAACCTCCACTGAATCTACAGGACATACCATTCTTCACCCCAATAATTTAGCAGCCCTTGGGCAAGTAACAGCTCAGCTGCATATTGATAAAAGGACACTGTTCTATTAATATTCCCATTGGGAAGCATTCAAAAGACCTACTTTGAAGCAGAGCCACGGGCCTCTTTGCTGTCTGTACCTGTTTCCCAACACTGACTCAGGTCAGAAAACAAAGAAAACGAGCTGGCTGAGAAAGGTGGTAGCGTTTACTCTGGATGGGAAGTGGGAACCACTGCTTTGGCAACTGCAACCAAGATGTGCCATCTGGGGAAAGGCTCCAGACCAGAAGAGCAGAGAGAAGGGACAGCCTATAAATACATTCAATAAAAGTGAGGCAGGAAGAAGGGAGAAGAAGTCACTGCAACATGCACATATGTCACTGCAAACATCATGCCTGTGGAGAGGGGGAAGAGAGGACTGGCCACACTGGCAGCAATCCCTAGGAAACAGACTGGAAAAGGTCATTTCCACAGCGCAAGGTAGGGTCAGGCACACGTGTGAGCAAAGCTGTGCCAGTGAACCAAACAGTTCCACTGGCATGCCAGAGGTGGTACCCACTACCTCCTCCTGGGTACCCAGTGAGCACAGGATTCCCCCACCCCACTGGTTCCCATCATTCCTGGAGTGGGTACGGCAGCCAGGGAATGAGCAGTCCCAAATCATCAAGGAAAAGAGCCACTCCGCAGATGCAGAGGGTCTGTACACAGTAGGAAGTCTGGGAGTGAGACTAGGTGCCAGGATGCTTCTGCAGTGGGTGTAAGCCTCTGAATGAATATGTAACAGATCAATATACCGAATTCTGCGTAAGGAGTTTTCGTGCTCCTGATCATGCCCAGGGTCAAAATGGTTGTTGCACCAATCACAGGGGCTCATCTGAGCATTACGTCTACCCTTCCCTGAGTGCATTCAGTGACACTGCAAGGAAAGTGGTCTTTCATGCTTGTCTCAGCTTGTCAGAGAGCAGGTGAAGGTTATGTGCAAAGACAATGCTGACACTAGCATGCTGTAACCATTCATATTTTTTTCTTGCATAGTTAACTCAACACTGTGTTATTCAGCATCTGGGGTAAACTTTTCAGCCTACTTCAGCACAAGGGAATTGGAAACAAATTGGAAGTACCTTTAAACTATCCAAGTGCAGAGCTCACACAGGCTCATCCATCCTGTTCCTTAGACAAGTTTGCAGCTTGCAGTAAGTCCTGTGTTGCTGTGGCAACCTTATCTAATACCTGAACTAGCTGGTTTAAGGAGATCCTGAGTATCCTGGCATTACACTGTAGCCACAGCAACGTGAAGATAGATTAGGTACTCCTTTATAGCACTGTATAACACTTAGATGTCTTTCCCTAAGGACTGTGGTTATTCTCAAGCAGCACACAAGATGGAAAGAAATTTAGGCATAACTACAAGACCCTAAAGTTCCAGGCTCCATGCCCGATTCCTGTAAAACCATGAGTGAATATGACAAAATTGTTAATCCCTAGACAAAGATGAAAACCATTGACTGAAGGGAGATGTCTCTCGCCACTTGAAGGGAGATCTCTCTTGCCACTGGCCTTGTTGCCATCAGGTCCCACAGACCTCTTGCACAAACCAGGACAGCTATTATGAATTGTGGTCTGCTGCAAGTCTGACTCTATGACTCCAGAGGAGTTATCCTGTTACCTGGGCTATGCAGCCCTGTGAGGGCTTATGTCCTTCCCATCGCTAGCAGGAGGCCATGGGGGCAGCAAGGCAGCAGTGCTCACAGGGAGCTCTGACTGCCAGCCAGCCCCTGGCCTGGCAGGGAATGGGGGAGAGCTTCTGCCCAGAGAGGTCAGACCAAAACTTATCTACCTGCACCTACAGCATGACACAGTTAAAAGACGCCTTTACTACTCCAATTACATCACTGTCCTCTTATTCCAGTTGGGATGATATCTGTTTCAGTGCTTGCCAGATCCGAAGTTTTGCAACTGCAAAATGTTATTTCCAACAGGGTGCTTTCAGGATAATTTCAGACACAAAAGATAAGAAACATGAGACTAGGGCAGAGGTGGAGTTCAAGATCATGGATGAAAGAAATTTGCTAATAGTTTGTGCCACTGGGTCCTCAGGAATCCCAGTCCTTCCACACGAAAGCCTCTCAGTCATCAAAAATTACTTTTTTTCAGGCTACTGGCCTGCTGCTAGTTCTGGGGTAGGACAGGGTATCCATACAGTATGTGTGTCATGTTGTATAACAATGGGCTGGGTGAGAAACAGGTTGTTCAGGGGAAAACTTCTGCTTGCACAAAAGAAAAACCAAGGGCTTTTCATCTGTGGATTATGTGCACAGCAGATAAACCTTAATTAAAGAAGTGCTCAAAAATAACCTGTATACAGCAAAGCTCCTGGAAAGCAATTTGTCTTCCTTGGAAAGCTAAAAGGGTGAGTCAGCCCGGCAAGGATGAATTCAAAAGCATGTCAGTGGAAAATAAGAAATCTATCTGTTTTATCTATCACCCATGAGTATATGACATCTCGGTTGCAGCACTGTGGCTAGAAAAAAGTGACTATTATTACTAGTGATTGCATGGAATCTGGAGTTCCCAGCTAGGAACCAGGTCTGGCAAGAATAGGTTTCACATATTAGTATTCAGTCACATTCCCCCTTCATTTACACACTTTGTGAAAACTCATACTAATACTTAATATTGACATATTCATGATATTGTAAGAGTACATGCAATGCATTGCCATTTTACATAAAACAAATACCCTCTGTTTCACTTAGTGTGAAACCAATCATAGATCCTATAATGGCACAAGGACTGGAAATCACTGAGGTTGGTGGATACAGAGCTAAACAGATATATAAAAGGACACGCATAGTCAAATGCCCATTTTTTTATTAGGACCTTCTTCACATGCCCACTGAAGACAATGTGCAAAGCTTTGCTTTTATGAAACACACTGTTAGGCTTTTATGTCTCAATCTACACAGCCCACAGCATTTTTCTAGTCCTAGAGGGATGATCCTCTCACCATCTCCATCTGCTTGTCTGCCACACCTCCAGGTTTCTAGGACATCCCTTCCCAGGCAGATTGTTCCTGTAAGTGAGATTTTCCTTGCTATCATATAGCTGAGAGAGTGGGAGATAAGAAATTAACGTTTAAGACACAGGTAGGGCAGAGGTTAGTGTCAGGTACCAGGAATGCAGAAATTTCCTGGGGCCATGACCACAAGAAGACTTCATCTCTGGCCACCTTTTCACCTTCTGTCTCCAAACTCACAGCTTACAGAGGGGTCAGAATAAAGCAAAGAGTTAAGAAAGTGTTACTATAATGTCCAGACCCTTTTAAATGTCTCACATGCTAGTATTTCAGGAAAGGAGAAATAGAGAAACTAGGTGTTTTCCAGATGGTTCCACGTGGCTTGCAGACATATATAGGCAAAGAAAGGAGGGGAATGAGTACTTTGGTCCTTGATCAACATTTGTCCACTTGTCTTTCATGGTGTACCTCATTGCCTGGCCTTGGAAAAATAAACATATAGTTTTGTATTTTGAATGCTGGGATGGAGAGACCAAAAAAGAATTTATTGTTCCATTAAAAGGTCCTTGAATGTCATATGGCCTCCTCTGCCCCTCTCTATAGCTCTCCTTTACCTGGTGTTTCCTCTGCCCTCCAATGTACAGCATGTATCTACTTCCTTAATGTTCATCCTAGGATCTGGTTGCTATACCATCATCCATCACCCTGGTATACTGCTCTTTTCTGTGCTTAGTTAGGAACTCCTCTTAAACATGACATTGAATCCCAGAGCCCTTCGATACACGTTGCTATCTCCCAGTATTCTGAAACCTGTGTGCTACAAGCCCAGATTTAGGACTTACACATCTTTCACCAGAGGAAACATTGATACTGGCCAGAGCATGGACATCCTTTGGACAGTTATCAATAATTCACTTCACAACCCAAGGGAAATATCCAATTATTAAGAAAACAAACAAACAAACAAACAAACAAACAAACAGTGTTCTCTATATGCAAAGATACAGGGGCCCAAAGTCATTCCTTTCTCATGACACCTACACTAAGGTATGTGTGGAAATCTTTCCTTCAGTTACTTAGGTGAACTAGTGATGAATCAACTAATCACCTGTGCTATTTGTGGGGTTAAGGTGCATCTCAGCCCATGGTCTATTCCCGACTAGAGCACAATGTATGTTCACAGTGATGTTATTCAAGGTCACTTGGGCCCAGACTCACAAAGAAGTTTAGGCATCCAACTCCCATTGATTTGACAGGATTGAGTCACCTCAGTGTCTTTTGTGGGTCTGGCTCTACATGACCTCATTTGTCTCAGAGACAGCATTTAAGGAGCATAAAACAGACCAGCTGTCTCCCCAGAAGGAGTGAAGCATGGACATGTGAGAGAGAGAAAAGGTTTTCACGCCTTGTGAAGTGAGGAAGCAATTTAGCACACGGAACAGCCTTTTTTAACCCAGTTAAGTGGTGTGAACACACCTGGCTAGAGGATGGCACCTGTCAGCACAACCTGTCTGCAAGGCGAGGAAACAGAGTTCCTTTTTTTTTCCCAGGATGACTATGGTGATAGTGGTTAAAACACTCTTGAGAAAGAAAAGGTTAATTCATGCCTCTGAAGTCCTATGCAGGATTGTTCCCCAGGGTGTAACTAGCAGAATTTCAGCTCTCCAGTTTCAAATCCTCTAACAATGGAGTTTCCACCCTTTTCTCTACAAGATCCTCTCACATATCAGAAATTTCCCCTTTATTTTATGGAATAAGATAATGATGGCCAGGCAGAGGATGGATGTTATTCACTCATGTACAGAGACTGAGAAGATAATCTAAGCTACACCTATTTAGATATTTCCAGTGTGCCTTCTCAATAAATTCATTATACTCCCCTCACTCCTTTTGTGACTCTCCATTCTGTTTGTCGTTCTGTTTCTGTCAAGTTGGTGGTTCACCATGGTGTCATCTACTACCTTGAAGCAGCTACAGGGTGTGTGTATATTCTGGGGTATGAAGGCACTGAGGGCACAAGGTCTTTGTGGACTATGTTGAAGGTCTTGGGTGTTTGGCACAATCAACATCTGTGCTCTTGCTTGAACTTGGATCCTGGAGCAAACTGTACTGTCAGTTGTGCCAGTCTCCTTTTTGGAGGGAAATATGTGTGTCCCTCCAGAAGGAGCCAGACAGCAGGCATTCAGATCAAGGGAACAAAGTCTAGAAAGGAAGCAGGAAGGTTCCAGGAAGCTAACACCATAAATCTACTCCCAATATAGCTCATATTGAAGAAATTTAGCAAAAGGACCAGGTGAAAAATTTCCCTTGAACTATGCTTTGATTAGAAAACTCCATTCAAATATGTGATTTCTGATGCAGATGTGCTTAGGCAGAAATGCAACCTTGGACGGCACTGGACTGAAGAGAAATTTTATCTAAGCTTGAATCACATGGTTTGTTTGGGTTAGTTTGGTAAAGGAAGGTTGCTGCTATGTGGATTATATTGAAGTAGTACCTTCAGAATCTGAATATCTCTTTTTTTTTTTTCCTTGCTTGCTTAGTTTTGGACTCCACAAAAATCTTCAGGGAATTGTTATTAACCTCTGGTGGCTCAGAGCATTTGCCCCCATGAGAGCTGGACACATTTGTTTTTGATCTAGCTGCAGCCAAGGGACAGAGGCTAATTTGCTGCTCAGACTTGCTTCCCTGAGATCTAGGCCAGACAGCTGCTGAGACTCCCCAGAGTCAAGGCTTATGCAGGGTCTCCAGAATCACTTGCACAAGAAGCAGCAGCTTGTCTCCTGCTCCAAACACATTCCATCCATGGGAACACTGGGCATCCCGTCCTCCAGGCATGTCAACCGCACCACTCAGTTTGATGTTGTCTACAAACGTGGTGATGGTGCACTTGATCCCACTGTCTGTGTCACTGAGGAAGACATTAAATAGCACTGGTCCCCATATGGACTCCTAAAGGACACCACTTGTCATCAGTGTCTGCTGGGAGTCCAAGTTTTTGACCACTACCCTCTGGATGCACCTTCCAACCAACATCTTACCCACCAAAAAGACAACCCATGAAATCTGTCTCCAATTTAGAGAGAAGGATGTCATCAGGGACTGTGTTAAGGTCTTAAAGAAGTCCAGATAGATGACATCTGTGATGGCATTTTTGGCCCTTCCCTTGTTCACTGGTGTAGTCACTCCATCATACAAAACCACTAGATTAGTCAGGCAGGACATGCCCTTGGTGATGTCGTGGTCACAGCCCTGTCCTTCATGTGCCTTTTACCTGTAGCTCTGTGTCCCCTACTAAGTGGGCAGGGCAATGCTCACTCTGCCCTTGAAACCTGAAGTTTTGCTGTGGTGCTGCAAGGGAGGCAAGGTGCTCTCATGAATATCCTGCTCAGTTATCACAGACCATCCCACCAGCCATGCTCCTGTCAACAAAGGCTTCAGTGAGGAAAACGCTTTGACCATGCACTAGTTTTCTCTGTCTTTTCACTCTGATCTACAATGAACTTCTGCTCCATTGGGCATCTGGCCAGTGATGTTCTACAAGATCTTTTACCCACCACTGCTTTATACCTAGCACCTGCAGCACAAAGAAGAAAAGGTGTTTCTCCTCCTGAACTGCAGCTATTGCTGTGATGAAACCCTGTGGCTGCTGCCTGTGCCCTCTGTGACATACAGCAGTTAAACTTCAGGAGGGACCGGGGTGTATATCCCACCTGAAATTACAGGGTGAACTGAAGAAGGATTCTTGATTGGGATCTGGCAAGGTCAGTAAAGTAAGTACTGCCTTTCTTACTGTTCTGTTAACCTCCTGGTAAGACCTTTGTCTTTTGTTTTTCTGATCTCCTGAAAGAGAGCCTAAACCCATACACCACCTTTAGCCAACAGCTCCCCCATTCCCCAAGGAGCACCGTACAATCTTTCAAATTATCAGAGCTGCCCCCAGCAAAACCCAGGTAAACAGCATTGCAAGTTTATAGAATTTGATACACTGGCTCTAAAACAGCTCCATCTAAGATATCCTTTCTCATAACCTCTTCAGCTTTTGTTCCAGATAGACCAATCCCACATCCCCACTGCAGCTGAACTCCGTGTGTACCAGGATCTTGTATCTGCAAAGCGCAGGAATGCAGAACAAAAGCTTCTGCCTATTGGTATAGACTCTTATCTCTTCACTGGGACAGTGGCTTCTTCTCAGATTCAGGTTTGGATGGATTCAACAGGTCTCAGTGGTATGGCCTCTCCTTACCAACCAGGATTGGCTCTACTGGCTCTGCTTCTTGTTCCACGGGATTTCCTGACCCTGCTACCATCAGGCCCAGTTTCACTAGGACGGGGAGTCAGCCTTGCTGCTGGAGGCAGAGAATTAGGGTGTTGAGTGCTGGTTCTAATCTTCATGGAAACTCAGTTTATTGATTTGTGTTGCCGATCTTCATGCTCATCTGAGCTTAGCTGACCCAGAGATTGCCCTCATGCATCCACATGTACTTTTTCCTCTGGCTTGCCCTGGACATTCTCTCCACCCACCTTTACTTCAGTGTTACCACTGGTGCTGATGTCTGATCCACAAATCTTCTACAAGATGGCTGATAGACTGTAATAACAGCACGTGTATGAATTTCCCAAAGCAGTGGGTAAGATGTGGATGTAAACAAACAGTTGTACTGAGATCTTATTGGAAGTCCAATGCCAAATGCAATGTCAGATAATGAAAATGGAGTGTAATTTCATTGATTGCAATGACATTTTACTAGGGTTTTTACAAAACCTCTGTGGTCTGATACTCCATACAACTTGCAAGGGGATATATTGTTAAGTTCCAGAAGGACTATGAACCTAATTGAATCTGTACAGCATTGCAAGAGCCTCAAATGCATGCTGTGTAGCTGAGTAAAGCATTGTGCAATACTCAAACTGTATTCTTATTTATTTCCTCCTGTCAGTGCAGGATGAGAACATCCTCAAAGACAGGTTACATGTCTGCTGGAACCTGTAAGGTCTCCAGAGGGGACCTGTACGACACAGCTTCTTTTACCCAAGAACCTGAGCTTTACCGCCTGAGAACGTGCCCAGTTCCTGTAACCTCAGTGCTTTCCACGGCCTGTAAAACTCATGAATCAGGCCTGTGATTGCAGCTGTCACTCCTGAGTGGCACAGTGCTGAAGACATGATGTTGTGCCATACCCCTCTCCCATCCTTCAGGTAGTGCTGTCACCAGAGTACAGGCATGGCTTTGATTGGAAAGATCCTCTGGGGCCACAGGCAGCCGAACACAGACCCAGTAGCTCCAGGGCTTAATCACTTATCCTAGAGACTGGCACTGAGCTATGGGAAATGCACATGTGGCTTTGAGCCATTTTGTTTCCTACTTTGCTCCTTCACTGTATTCAACCCTACAGAAAAAGTGGGAGGGGAGAGGCAAGCCTGCAGTGCATGCTGCAAAAGACCCTTTGTGGACCCTGTTAAGTTAGTTCTATAAAGACCCCCAGCCAAAGAGAACATGTTGAATAGCTGTGCTAGGGAAAAACTGCCACAAATGCTTGGATCTGCCACTTAAGAGGGCTAGTATATCACAGCCACATTTAAATAGTCACACAGATCTTCTCCTAATCTTCCCACCACAGGACAGTGGTTTTTTTCTTGCAATTTTTTCACTCCTTGGGATTTCCATCTTAAAGTTGTTACTAAAAAAAGGCTTCAATAAGCTTTAAACATCTTGGTCCTAAAGTTTTCTGTATTTTTTTTCCATTCCTCAGTCAGGAAGCACGTCAGTATCCTCAAAGCACTGCACATTGTGATGTGTTTTCCCCAGGCACACAGTTTAGATGACTCTGTGTCTGATGCATCTGTAGCAGAACCATACTGTACATCCAGGCACCCTTGGAGACCTACGTGTAGGGGATTTACTCAGCAGCCCCCCCTGGCAGAGAAGTCAAGGGAAAAAGGATCCCCTAATAAGGACAAGGTTGGGTAGGCAAGGTGTGCAGAGCTCCTTCCACTTTTTTTTCTGATCTCCTGCAGGTGTGATATGGAAATAGAGTTTTCATCTTGAGAAGGACTATGAGTTTCTGGAAGAGGAACCTTCTTCCCCCAGGATCCTATGCAAAGCCAGACAGAAAGCTCTGGGAAGTTTGCACAGACTATCTAACACCAAAAAATGGGCAGTGTTTTCTCTTCTGTTAGTAGGAGAAATTCACACTGTGCAGCTTTGCCACACAGTGAAGAGGAAATAACTGGATATCTCCGGGGTCCTCAAGGCCCTCCCTGTACAGAGCAGCAGGGCTGCTTTTGTTCATCTTTAACTCACACTGCAAGAGTGTTTTTTACTAGTCTTTGGACGTTTCCCCCCAAAATGATTCTCTGGGTTTCTCTGGCAGTTTATCACTTTGGCGAACCAAAGAATTCCTCCCAGAGTTTTGGCCAGGCCCCTGCATCTTGTCTGTGCCAAGATCAGCTGTTTCTGCTTTCTAAGTAACTATCCTTCATCTATCAATAGCTCTCACCTGTCATACTATCCCTCTTTGTCAGATCACTCTTCCTAGTTCTCTTAAGCCCTACTCAGAGATCTTACTTTGGTTAGTGAATTTACATTTGTTCTACTGAGAAATTACTAAAATGTCTCTCCAGCTTTAATGAATAATGTAATGAAACACTATACTTACTAAAATAGTAATTAGCAATATAGCTAAAAATAAATCAGTGTGTGGATCAGACTCCCAAAGGCAGTAGGAAAAGCTGCAGCCATGAAAATAGGTGGAGCTGCAAATAGCTAAGCACCCAGGGGAAAAAAAAAAACGAAAAGGGAAAAAAAAAAAAAAAAAAAAAAAAGAGCTTAGGGAAACTTATGAATGGCCAAATGTCCTATAGATATTTAGCAATCTACACAGATTTTTAAACACTGCCCTGAGTCTAACTGCTCCATTTCCTGCAGCCTCTCCCAAATGCTATTCAGCATATTTAGGAGTTTTCTGAGGATGCCAAGAAGTTGGAGCAGCTAGGTCAGGTAAGATAAAGTGGAAGAATGTCAAATACTCTCCAGAGATTCTCCAAGAGTTTCCATCAGGGCTCCTATTGTCCTAATGGTGAGCTTCCAGAGGAAGGAAGAGGTGCCTGCTGTAAGAAGAATCAAATGCGTAAGGATTTTTAGTGTTGACAACCATTACTATTTCTACATCCTTGGGAGAGATCTCCCTTGTGGTGTGGCAGAGAAAGCGGCAAAACAAGCAGTGGGAGAGGAGACAACAGGAGTGTGTTGAACACAAGAAAGGGCACAGGGAGCACACAGGTTTATGGAGGAGAAACAATTCAGATACTACAGGGGCCAGCTTGCTTTCCCCTAGCACCACCAAAAATATAATGACATTTCTTTGTGGAAAGACATCATTCCTGCTTCTTCAGGAAGCCTCAGGACAAGGCTGGCTCTTGCCAGTCCAATTTATTAACGCAGTAACATTAAAAATACTAAGTCCTTCATAAGACACATCAACAGTCAAGCAAATCATAGGTTTGCCCAAACGACATAAAGATTATGGTATGCAAAATGTCTACTTTATGTGGCCACATTATGTAATTAGTTACACTCTACTTTTCAGATGAACTGGTCCCTCAGTCATGAAAACAGACATAAATCATGCAAATTCCATCACAGTGAATGATTATCTGTCTAAAATTTTCCCAGGAGTGTGCTGGTTTATTTCTTTTTTATTTTTTTACTAATTCTTTCTTCTGCCTCCTTCTCAGTCAGAGAGAGGAAATCATGTTGTACAACTGTCACAAACTGCATGTCACAAACATTCACACACACATATATATATAAACATAGTGGAGTAAGTGAGTAATTTGCAAGAAATTCACTGCCTGGAGTGAGTTTGCATAATGAATTCACTAAACACTACTGAAATTAAATCAGAAATGAACCCTAGACAGAGAATATTTTCAAACAGATTAAATTCAACAAGACATATTTTATCCCTTCCAGGAAGAATGAGTTACAAATGTACAAACGCTTTCTGTACTCCCTCAAAGAAGATACTAAGGTTTTGGGATCTACATGATCTGTAGTGTAATTGGGGAATACTCATGTAGAATTGCACCTGCTGAGGCTTTCAGGTAACTAAAAGTTTGATCCCAGTGCAAAGCAGAGAAAGTTTCCACATGTATTTTGCTTTGGCTGCAGAAGCAATTATTTTGAAGCCTGAAGAAAATATAACCTATTCCCCCAAGGTGCCTGCTTTACAGATTGTACTCTCACAGAACTTTACTATGAATTATTAACATTTTCGTGTACATTCCTATGCTTTAGCTCTAGTGGTTCCATATAAAGTTGATTGAAAGAAGAATTAAAGGGCCAGGTTTTAAGGAATGAATGGTGGGATCTTGACAAATGCCTACTTGCCTTAATCCTATTGAAAGCAGTGCGAATTAGGTACCAAGACTCTCGGAAAATCCTGCTAGGCTACTGCCTATATAAATCTTACTTGTTAGGACAGTTCTGCAAATTTCCTAATACCACCCTGCCACTGTTTGGAGCAAGGCTCGTAAATATCTGCTGCAAGATTGCAAAGTAAAACAAAGTAGCTTATAGAAGACTTAAAGCGTTAGTAGAAAATCTGGATATTTGAAGCTTAGGAAACTGGGGGGTATAAAGAGATTACACTAAAATATTGGTCCTAGTTTTTGCAGTTGGAAGTTGGAAAGTTAAAATGCAGGATGAAGAGACTTGGCAAAAGAGAACAGAGGATCTCAGGGTTAGGGCAGCTGACAGATGGCTGCCCTCCAGCACTGCCCCACCTTTCCTGCTGAATTCCTCTGTTATTCTGCCCATACTTTTCATGGGTTGATTCCTAGTGACAAGTTCTGCATCTCTGAGTTTTTTACTTCAGACACCTTGAATCTGATTTGGAGCAGTGCTGAGCACTCAGAGCTGCAGCTGACAGCAATGGGAGATGTTTTCAGATATGTGCAATTGAAAAAAACCCAAAAACCTACTAATAAAAGTCAGGTCCTCTGTTTCTGAAATTCAGGACATAAAACTAGGGATCCCTGCTGACCAAAGTCTTTGTACCTCAGCTATCCATCTACAAAAACAGAGTGAAAATACTCAGTTGTCTCATACAGGTGTTGCAAAGATTTACTAAGTGATGTTAGGGATGTGCTCAGAATCACAAGACAGACCAGGAGAAAATTAGTATTTCTGATTCCAGAGCAGAGTTTCAATACTATTAAGTAAAGTTGTGGGGTCACACGCTGACTCATTATGAGAAAACAAAATATTGAATAACTGCTCATTAAGTGAGCACTGTCTATTCTGTGAACTGAATGTGAGTAGGAATCCCTGTAAAGAAACATAAGATGTATTACTGTTATTAGAAGTGTACTGGAATGCATTCACAGGAGGAGACCATAATGAGATTGCATGGGCAACTGCATTCCCAGTGTTGGCTAATTCTCTTTATACTTGTCTCCATAGTCTTTATCACACATATATAAGCTCATGTTGCAGCTGAAACCTAAATCTATTTTCACTCTTAGTAATGTGGGATAATTCAACTTTTACCAGACTTCACTTTCTAAAATGTAATTAACTAAATCATAAGAACTCAAACCTGTTGGCTCCATATGCATCTTAGAAAAGAAAAAAAAAAAAAAGGAAAGAAAGAAAACAAAACAAGTTCCAATGTCCAGGAGGTGTCAAACCCCCTACTCAGTACCTTAGGTGAGATGAGGGCTTTTTCAACAAGGAACTCCAAGGCAGAAAACAGCAACCCTGGGGTGCCAACATCCAGTGTGGGGTGGGGTGAGACCAGGTGTCCGGCTGAGTCTCAGAGCTTGGAGGAAGATGTTGGCCTCAGAAGTCCCTGAGAGTTTCCTCCCACATGGAGACATTGACAGAAGAGCAGTCCTAACATCAGCAGTGTGCTGTAAGTAATACAACGTATCTCCCATAGCCTCAAGCTGCAAGAGGGGAAGTTTAGATTTGACATGGGGAGGAATTTCTTCACAGAAGGGGTTTTCATGCATTGGAATGGGCTATCCAGAGAGGTGGTGGAGTCACCATCCATGGAGGTGTTCAAGAAATGACTGGACGTGGCACTTAGTGCTGTGGTTTAGTTGACAAGGTGGTGATCGGTCAAAGGCTGGTCTTGACGATCTTGGAGGTCTTTTGCAACATAAATGATTCTGTGACTCTGTGATTCCATTCTGGGAGTCATACTTCAATCACTCACTATCTGCCTCTGGCTTAAAAGCCACAAGTTGGCCATCCTTGGTTAAGGTGAGGCAGGATTATCAGCGGAAAATGAAACCTTTTTCTTAGCAAAAAATAAATTAATAGAAAATGCGTCTAATCTGGCAATTTAATGAGTGTGCAACTGCTGCATCAGGGAATAGCCCCCTAAAGATTTAATCATTTAATATGTACAAAAAGCTACTGAACAGAGAATTACTTTGCTCAAAAGATCAGATATACCCTTGCCTAGTTTTCAGCAATTCCATGGCTACCCTGGAACTTCAGAGCTGGAATAGCAGGGGTGCTGCAGGGCAGAGGAACAGGGTGTTGATAAAAGTGGAGCAAAGTAACGGCAGAAATCCTGTTCAGTGCTTTCCTGTGCTCTGTATAACTGAGCACTATTTTACTGCCACTGGCAGCAAAGTGACCTCCACAGTACTTGAAACTTGTGTTTTTTAAAACGTATGTCCATCTCCAATTCTGATTAGCTTCTCCAGGCACTTCTGTGCTGCTCAGTTTTTGGAAATGGATTTCCGAACAGCAGAATCGCTCTGTATGGTACCTCTCAGAAGTATTCAGCGTACTCTGTTGTCTGCTGCACCAGACAGCAGGAAGAGCTTAGAGGCAAGTACCCAAGAGAGAAGCTGAAAAATTACAGGTTGAGGATATCAGCACCAATCATACCATACTGCGTGAAGCTGAGAGGCAATGAATCATATGTGAAAGATGGAACTGAATGGATATAAGGAGACAGCTCAACGAGGAGCACATTTTCCCTCTGCAGGGATAGGTTAGAAACATGGAAGAGAAAGAAGTAAGCAAGCCCTGCCAGTGTGGCCACTCACTGCCCTTTGTGAGATGGAAAGGCCCCTTCAATTCTGGAGTGGACGGTTACAAGTTGCAGCATTATCTGCTGTGGTCAGTGCTTCTCCTTCTATAGGGAGAAGGAGCCAGTGAAGCCACATGATCACAGATACTGCCAACAAAACTATCTCCTGACTTAGTGCCTTTTCTGCCTCCCTGCTCACTTCTATGCTGTGGCAGTGTATACTTTTTCTGTGGCCAAGCCAGAAGTGAGGGTGGCTGCAGGGTTAGGCTGAAAGCCCATCTGATTTGCCAGTCATAGGGACTATAAAATCTCCACCATCTCACAAATGCTAACACAAGACCTACATTTCCACTGCTTCTTGGCAAACATGCATCAGGTTTGGCCCACAGAGAGAATGACACTTTCACTTGGCAACGAGGTCTCTTCCTTCCCTACACTGACAGCCTCTCCACTTCCATTCTTAACTGGCAGGGGTGTAGTGTCCTTCCTCCACACCTGCCAACAGGACCTTCTCTTTTGGCCACCTATACCACCATCATGATATATGTCTTTAGATCACTCTGCCTTGACTATCAATTCTAATTCAGCCCAGGCAGCCAGAGGTTTAACTCCAGAGGAGCAAGAGTCGGGTCTCTTAAGCTGCCACAGAGGGCAATCTCAGCAGAAGATCCTCAAAACAGGAGACATGCTTATGGGGCATAGGCTTCAAACCATAACCAGTGACTAGATTTGGTGTGTTCCATCCTGGTATGGAGCTTATGATCCAGACAGATCTGTTGCGAGCACAACCTCCCCACCTGGAGATCCTCCAGGGGAGCAACCCAGAATCTGAACTTCAGGAGAACAGCACAAGCTCAGGATACAGCACCTGTGATACCACAGACCCACTTGCTTTCTCAACTTTCCATGTCAGCCCTTTCTTAGGAGATCCTCCCATGGAGTCCTGTGGGCAGATATATGTCCCACCCCACAGACACAAATATAAAACAACTGGCAAATAAAGCAATCAAATGCTTTCTAACCATTAAAGCTTTTCAAACTATTTCTTCTAGTAAGGAGAAGGGAGGGAAAGAAGAGAGGAACAAACCCATGCTTTTTATGTTATTTCTAGATTAATTCATGCAAGGCATATGAATACTAGTTTAAAAGCTATTGGGTTTATGTAGAGAAAACAGGCAGAATGACTTCAGCAGATTATTCCACTTTCTTCTGTGTCTCAGGTTCCTCACATTCAAAGGAAGTAATAACAAGAGTATTCCAGGCTTGATTTGTTAAGGATTTAAGCTGACATCTTCCTACACCAGTGAAAAGTGTAGTACTAGTTTCAGTGATAACATATTTGGCCCATTTTTTCCCAATTATTTTGCAACCCATAATTCACAGGCACAAGTAAAAAGTAGTGTGACTCATGTATTACATAAAAAGAGTGTCTTACAAGCATCTTTCTGAGCATATGTTAAAGGTGGAAGGAGAAAATGTAAAATGGAGACTATCTCTGAAACATCACTTCGACTTCCTCGAGCATATGCCTTTTAATGGTCTTTATCCTACCTTTTTTTTTTTCTTGAAAGTCTCCCCCACCCCAGCTACTACAAACAACAGACAGAGCTCACTGAGTGGGTAACGATTCAGTATTTTCCTGTTATCCTAATTTCAAGCGTGGCAAAGAGCCTTCCAACCCATCACTGAATGCAGAATACCGATTTCCTCATGGTCTTTTTTGCCGTAATATCTCAGTGCTTCATGAGCCTTAATGGATGTTCTCCCAGGGAGGTAGGCAGGTTATTATCTCTATTTTATAGACACTAAAATCAGACACAAAGAGACTAAGGTCAAATTGGCCAGAGCACCCACTAATTTGGGGGCCCTAATTTGTGATGCCTTGGGTTAGTATTTCCCCAGGTCTGTGCGTGCTGACAGCAGACCTCCGTACAATACTGGCTCTACACTTCTGCAAGTCAGACCCCAGGTGGCTCAAACTGAGAACCCAGAAAATGAGAGCACACCAATTAGTGCCCACCCATGGAAAACCTCATTTATATGGCCTTTTCATATCACATAGGAACTTGTGACAAAAGGCAGGAAAAAGCCTAATTCTTTAGGGCAGTATTCAATTACCAAAATATGAGGCCATTCTTCTGTTTTTGAACAGCCCCCTGACCAATTCAATATGTAACCTTCATCCCTGGCAGTAAATGAAACAGGAGACCTCTAGGAAACAGCTTCGTTTATGGCAAAACCTCATTCAGTCTGTAAGTATATTCCATTCTATGAACTGAATGAGACAGGGATCCTATAAAAAAAAAAACAACAAAACCCAAACAAACAAAAAAACAAACAAACAAAAAACAAACAAACAAAAACCAAAACCAATCAACCAAACCAAAAAACAACAAAAAAACCAACAGTATTTGATCTTATTAAGAACCACATTTTTATGTCTATTCATGAGAGAAGAGAAAATAAAGATGGACAGGCAACCCTTTTAATTAGCTCTCTCTATTTTAAGTGTTTGAAAACTAAATGCATGCTTAACAAAGGTGTTTAATCTCTTATTTTAAAAATGTAAACTAAGAAGGAAGGAAATAGAAAATTTCATCATTTGAAATCATAACATTCTCCTCTTTTGTCTTATAAAAGCACAACTGCTGCCTACTAAATGGTTGCAAAACCCTTTGTGCTTTCAAAGCTTTATTCCTCTAATCTCAACAGATACAGACAAATAACAAATGAAAAAAACCACAGTGCCTATTTTAAAAAGACCCCTACCAAGAAAATTCTTTTCCAAACAGGAAAAGCTTAGCAAAATTTGACGTTATTGAAAAGACTGCTTCCGACTTCTACAATTTATCTCAACTCGCAGAAGTTGGGTCATCCTGACTGTAGGCAGGGTGTCTTGTTCCCCCTCTTGTGTTTCAGAAAGGCTTGGGAATAACCAAAAGATATCTTCCTGAGTGTTGTGTGGACTCAGCACATGATAATGGAAGATACTACAGATCAGCTTTAGTTCCTGTATATTCTCATGCAGCAATAGCTCTTCTGCGTCATGGGCATACATCCAGTGAAGGTGAATATTATATCTCAGTATGTTTTATTCTGTATTCCCAGCAACTGCTAGGACACATCATAATGGCAGCAGAGGGGATTAAGCACTGAAGGTGACTGCTAGTAGGAGTACAGCACTCCGATTGGGAATTTCTGAGTGACTGCCATGCAAATGCTTTAAGACAATTCATGTCAGGCAAATAGAAGAAGCCACCAACTGAAAAATCCCTTGTAATAATTCTCTCATGAAGATGATGAAAAGGGAGCCTCAGTGTGAAGTTCCAGCAGATGTCTGGGTTCAGAAGATGGATGTTGAACCTAAGTCTAGGAAGAAGGTGAGATGTCTTGCAGATACCATAGTCTTAACAAGAAACATAGACTGAACTAGAAAATATGCGTAAAACTAGGCAGCTCAGTACCATAATACACCAAGTAAATGCATTTTGACCCTGCCAAAAACAAATGCTGAAGACAGAGTGGCATCTAAACTGTCTGGGTTTAGGCATCTTGCTCTGATTATGGGGGGGATATTTCTAGTTTGGATTCCAAGTCCTGAATCCCTGCCCTGAAAGAGACAACTATAGTTCCTCTCTGACAACATGGAGTAGACAGGTATTTATGCAGTATCTCAGTGGACAGACAAGTTCCCCTAATTAAGGGAGATGTTGATTCAATTCTCTACTGTACCTGAAAAAATCTCAAGTCTTATCTTCCTTCTACAAAAGACTGTTTAGAGCAAGCTGCTCCCAGCTATTCCTGCTTAAGCTCTTAGGGTTTTTTCGTGGAAGAATTAAATAAGCATGAGACCAGAGATGGAGCACACAGAAGTAAACATTGCTTTTAGCCTACTGGTTCAGCACTCTTCTGCAAGAAGACAGGTTGGGTCCAGTTTCTGCTTCAGTGACTATTTGATACTAATCATACGAAATAGTGTTGAAAGAGCACAAGGGACCATTTAGTCCATCCTCTGGTCCAGAGGTGCCTCCTACAGCCTTTCAGTGATTGGAGCTGCCATAGTTTTCTCCATATATTCCTGTGCATCACAGTCCTTTTGGATTCTTCCTGAAGTCTAGTCTGAGTCACTCTGACATTAAAGACCACTGCTACTAGTTTTACACATCATGAAGAGCAAGAACAGATTATTCCTATTTTCTTGCACTGTCCAGACTAGCATCTGAACCTCTCCCAGCCTTATTGCTTTTAGATTAAGCAGCCCTAATTACTTCAGTCTTTCGTCACAAAGTGTCATTCCCTTGACCTCAAGCAATTCTCACTACCTCAGTCTGCACGCTCTCTCACTGGACCACGTTTTCTTAGAATGCGGTAAGAGACTAAGGCAGGACATTTCAGCTGAGTCTTAAATGTGCACATCAAAACTGAAGGCTATATTAGATGTGTTTTACAGTCTGTACTCCCATTTACACAACCGGGTAAGATGGTGTTTCCCTTCCTGGCAATAGAATGACGTTCTAGAGTACCACTGAACTTTTGGTCCTCTAGAGACCCTGTCTCCCCTTCTGAAGGACAGCCTAGCTGACTTGTGGTATCCCACAGACAGCTGGCTGCAATTTAATAATCATTCCCATGGAGAGCACTTTGCATTCACTCTGATGCTGTTCAAACCAGGCCTCTGGTTTAGCAAGCTTGTCTTAAATTACAGCAATTTCCACCAGCCCATACCTGGCTTATGCCATCTGCAGATTTTATAAAACACTTCCTCTAGACAGTCATCAAGGATAAAATTATAATATAAAGTACAATGTATTTAATGAAAATGTGAAGCACTAACAGGCCACAGCTCAAGCTTGTGGCAACCTGCTCAATAGAGTCTTCCGTTTCGACAGGAAATCAGTGAGAATTGCTCACTGAGTAGGATTACCTACACTAGTTCTGCATCCCTGCTGTAATGTTTTCCTTTGGAACACGTTTCTTTGCTTCATTTATGATAAAAGCCTGTGAGATAATGTCAAAATCCTTACAAATGACAAGGTATGACAACTACTTCCTCTGTAACCACACGGCTTGTTATAGAAGAAAGCTAAATTAGTTTGACATGATCTATTCTTGACAGATCTGTGCTGGCTCCTAATAATCTCCTTTATTTGATTATTTCCACCATTTTTTTCTCCAGGAATGAACTCAAATTGCTTATCTTCTGCTTATTTTCAGCCTTCTGACACCTCATCCAGCCCTCATGTGTCTTCAAAGCACTCAAAGCTCATGGTTCAGAGATCGCTTCCATCAGCTTTGTAAATAAGCTAGGATGATTTGAAAGAACCATCTTACATCAGTACATCCTGACTTGTTCTGCCCTTTTCATAGATCCTCATCTTCCTCCTTTGTGGCTCAAATAACTGTTGCAGCCATCAACTTGCAGCTAATGATGTTACTGGAGATATGCAAAATGGGCATAAAATGCTTTGGCCTTATTGACAATGCATGACGTAAAGCTTCAACCAAAACTCTTCCCTTGTCTCCATGAGTATTATAAACACTCAGGTAGAGAGACAGGATGACATTCTTTCACTCTATTGCTCTGGCTCAATTAATATTTTATTTGTCTATGTGTATTGAGCTGATTACAGTTTATAAAATTAAGGACCAGCCAGGCATGCCAGTAAGCAGCCCTTTAATGTTATGGGGGCTTTACAATTGTAAGTGTAATTATCTTAGGCCTTTAGGCACCTCCACAGTCAGAAATGAAGGAATCTCTGAAGTCCTACAGCTTATGATGAACACTTCTAAGAAGGTGTTTCAACTTACAACAAACGCTTATTTCTCAGTTCAGAACAACGGTAAAACACTGTGGTATGTTTCAGACTCCTCCAGACAGCCACACGCTGATTAAAAAGTAATGAAATTCTGCAAGATAAGACATTGTCTCATGCCGTTTCTTCCTGAATTGTGGAAGCATACTACTCAAAGGAAAAAAACAAAAAACATAAGAAAGGAAGATTTACTAAAACTTCCTGTGAGCCACTAGGGATCATTTTTTCACAAATTTGTCAATTCTTTTTTGTTCTACAGAGTCTTGTACACTTGTACCTAATGGATGGTTCTTTCTGCTGAATATCTAGTTTTACCATATAAGAGGGAGCTTCAGGTACTGTTTTGCTAACTACTTCGCTAACTATCCTCTGGAAGTTATCCAACTTCTGTTTGCTTCATGGAGTTTTCTATCAGCTTCAGTTCTTCAGTTATTTTGGGGGGAGATTTTTTTCCTTGCTCCATTTGTCATTTCCTTAGGATTTAATCTCTTCTAGCTCATATTCTGACTGGAATTTAGGATACAAGGGAAAGGGCATTTGCCAGTGCTGTGCTTTAGGTAGGACTGTTTGCATCCATATCGTGCAATTTTAACAGTCAACATTAAACATCAATTTTCTGTTGTGGTTGTCAGTCCTCAAAACTCTATGTAGGGTTTGAAATTCTTCTGTGTCTTCCACTGGAAATGCAAAGAGCAGGAAGGGTTAAAACAACTGTTTTGATCAGGCAAAGTCCCCATTCTGACAGAATCACCTCAGCCTGTGCAGTCCAGGTTGTTGCAAGCAGCCAGTCTGACTACTGCAACATAACAATCTGAGAATTAAAATCTTGACCCTAAGAAAGGTGTTCTAAGGAACACAATGAAGTCTCCCTGCTGAGGGTAAACTTTTGGTCTAGCTTCTAAAAGCCCCTTTGCCTCAGTTTGCCAGCTTTCCAGTACTGCCTCCTAGCTGCATTATGCCTCTCAGGAACACCAAGCAGGTGATGTCCTCCTTGCATTTGCTCAGCAGGTGATTTCCAGCAGTGGATTTCACTCTTACATGAAACTAAATGGCTGCAGATTTTACTGTCAGCAAATCAGCAACTGACACTTGTTTCTTTATGTCTACCCTTCCAAACCTAGTTGATTTTTTTCTTAAATTATTTATAAATCCACCACTGAATGTCGTACTCCTAAAGCTTTGGGCAAACAGAAGACGGAATGATACAAAGAGAACAATGGTCAACTCAAACCCATTGTGGTGTACGTGCTGCTGGTTTCAATTTGAATTAATATAAATAACTGGCATCAGGTGCAAAAGTGCAAAACATAGTACCATGCTGCCCAACCTACACACCCTTGAGTACTTAACATTGCAGATTTATAAGGTCATTGGATGCTATTAATAAAATAAATGGATTAGACTCCATTCAATAGTCTGATGAACTGCATGAAAATTGATAATAGTCCTAACAATTGTAAGAGTAATCGAAACAGTAAATTATTCTGGACATCACCAATTATTAGAAATCATCCCAATTCATAAAAAAACCCTGAAGTTCCTGAGAGCACAGTATCACTTGTAGAGTGAGAAGAGCGGAATAAAACTAGCTTCAGATCTAAGTTCAGATCTAAACACACTCCACTACACCCCTAAATTTCAGTGAGTGGTTCTTTTGGAGCTTTTTAGCTTAAAAATTACCATCTCTTAAAGAAAGGTTTATCCTGTAGAGAGAGTGCTTAAATATTGTGAGATGCCCTGGCTTTCTATAAATAGAGATATACTGTGATTATGGCTGGAATTAATTCAAGAAACTTCAGATGTAAGATGAGTAATGAACGGGACTGACATTTATTGGTCATAATTTAAAACAATATAAGTACATCCTGGCTTCCCTTTTGAGACATCGAAACCAACTGATCCTGGTGTGAGGAAGGCAGGTTCAGGACATCTTGTCCTGGGCCAACAAGACAGCGTGCCACCCAACAGTGGCCAAGAGACAAGCCCAGAAGAAGTATGAACCATCATGAAAGCAGGAATACTGATAGTAGTTTGTATGCACACACTGCCCCTATTGCAGTCATACTCCTCCCCAGCACCTGGGCAACCTTTTACCTATGCTAACAGCAAGGTGACAGGTGAAGATGCACCACCTCCTATGGGTACTCATTTGTAGCAGCTGCAGCCACTGCCCAAGTGCAGGACAATTGGGGAATCTGCAAAAGCAACTGGAAGCACAAAGAATGAACCCAGCTTCCCTTCTGATGCCAGTGCCAGGAGGGATGAAGGGAATAAGATGCTGCCAGCAGGAGTCCCCAAGAAGCACCATGTAATGGAGGGCTGGTACCCAGCTGGAGGAGAGCAGGAGCAGCAGGAAGACTGCATGGTCAAGGGAGCAGGGGGAAGGCAAGGAGCAGAACAGATGGGGAGAGGAGACAGAATGAATAACAGTGGAGACAGCAGGATCAGTGTAACTCCAAACATACAAATTCCTTTTGTTATATTAAAACCAAATCACTAGTTTTGTTACATTAGTCCTCCACCCCATACAGATATCGAAGGTTGGATCATTATGGTGGTAGGGGAGGAGCTAGCGCACTGGTGAACAGCAGAGAGAGAACTAAGTTGTAGCCCTATTCTCAGCCTCTGGTCCGTAGTAATAAAGCCTGGGTCTGGGGAAAAAATCAATGGTTTGTGTTAAAGGAACTCAAGGGGCTAATAAACATCCCAGCACTGCAGGAGTGACTGAGGATGGATAAAGCAGTGCTTTGCCTGTCTAAAGCACCTCTCACCTGAGGGCTTCTGAATCCTTTCTTTTTTCTCACTCACTAATTATTTAGTTTCCAAATTAAAGAAGCATCTTGCACAGACGGCCATTACAGTCAGAGAATCTATGCTTAGATCAAGCCAGAAAGCAGGTTAATAGCACTGCTAGGAAGAGAAACCAGCTCTCCCTAAACCAATTCCTATATACCAGCCTGTGGTGCTCACAACCATGAAATGCCATTGAGTTTTACACACACACTCAGCAGGTGACAGAGACAGTCCTAAGGAAATATAAACACCTTCTCCACATGAGGCCATCAGAGCTCTGAGGTTACATGTCACCTCCTCGTGTGCTCAGGAGGATCTTGGAATTATAGATTAAATGAATGTGGGTGGATTCCAGACTTTGATTTTGGACTTCAGATGTTAAAGGTATTTCATCTGGATACCTGCTCTGGTACTCCCACAGCAAGATACTCTGGCATTTCTACCAACAAGGTATGTGTACCTTCCACCATGCCTTTCTGAGTGACCAGCCTCTTCTTGTCAGCCTGACATTCCTCTGTGTATGGTTGTTTCCTTACAGCTGAACACCAGGACTTCAGAACTTAGATGCAGACAGGTATAGACTGCTGCCAAATCTATCCCTAAGACTTGTCAGACTCACAGCAAACAGGGGAATCGCACAGTGACTTCCAAAAGGCATCAAGACAGAAAGCTACCATCAAACGATTTCTCATCCTCAGGTGTCTTTAGCCTGGTACTGTCATCAGAGCTATTGTTCATTCTGAAATCCAAATAAAGCCCTCCCTGTGTAAGGAGGAAGTTTAAGGCAACAGAAGAGATACAAGTCATTTATGTACAGGAGAAGGGGACAACAGGAGAGTTGTGCAGAAGGAAGGATGTGGGGGGCAGCAGTGCATGGACTGAGCAAACAGTAGTCAGTGATGCACCACCAGCTGCAACCATGCAGAGGTCTCAGGTTATGGTGCTTTTGCTTCATACTACCTCATCCAAAAGTAGAAGCAATCTTCAGGCTGTATCTGCTGTTTTACTTGATAACACACTAGTCCCTCAGCATACACATGCCTGCTTGGTAAAGACTGGGCAGAACCCACTTATGCCCCATGTCCTCTGCCATGCACAGCACATGGAGCAGACAAAAGCCACTATGAGGAGCACATGCCTCACAGCACGAGGCCAGAGAGCCCAAGCAGGTATACACATCCTTGATTTGCATCATGCAAGACCATCAGTTTGCTCTCATCTTGCCATGGGCAATGGGCCCAGTTCACCTTCCCACTAGTGCAAGAAGGCCTTGCAACTTGGCAGCTGCTCTCTAGGAAATGGGGAGAGGGAAATATAATGTCTGTGCAGGGAGGCTACTGGATCCTGGGATGGCATCACAGAATCCATGACAGCTAGCCTGAAATGAGAGTGGACTTCAGGTGAAAACTCTTTGCACTTTCTCCTTCTAGTCAGTCAAAGCAACATGACTACAGGAGGAATCCCTACCATCACTCATCCCCAAGTGATGCCCACCCTCTCAGCATGGTATGGGCAGCATCTAGAGCTACAGCTCATTTTCATATCCTGAGGCAGGACCAGCTCTGAGATAAACCAGACAAGCTCAGCATTGGCCCAGGACAAGTCCTGAGAAAATACATGCCAGTTCCTTGGGCTGCACATGTGTACCCAGCCTGGAACATCCAGACAGAAGATTCAGTTCAGCCCTTTCAAAAGGGATGCCTCTGCATACCAGTGGGTACTGCCTGCCTGTTTTTGCTGGGACTTTCTTTTGGGAGCAAATGGCGATAGACAATTCAGATCAACAGACAGGTTTCTTTCCCACTAAGCATTACCACTGTCCCTCTCCCCCTGGAAAATCTGCCTGCAATTAGTTCCCTAGGAGAGGGCTTGTCTGTGCCATTAAGACAGTTACATTACACTATCTAGGAGAAATCAATGTCTCTAATAGGCAGCAAAGGCAGTGGAGGAGGACAAGGTGATGGAAGGGGTGTTTCTCTGGAGACACCCTTCTCGGCAGAAATCCCAGAGGTATTGCCCCAGGAAGAGAAATAGTAGGGACCTGGAGTAATTAAACTTCCATGCAGCAATTGTTTACTGGAAGAATCACAGTGTCTCTCAGAAAGGCAGAGGCAGTGACTAGGCTCTCCCCAGGTGCAGATGAAGTGCCTCTGCTCTGAAATCAGCGGTCTGTGGTGGTTTACACCATGCTGGAAAGTGGAAGGAGGAGGGGCATAGATGGACACCTTTCCTTTAAAATACCCCTTTCCCTCTCTCCATGTGTGTGTTTAATGGTAAGACCACACCTTGCAAGTTTTGAAGCATCTGTATTGTGTGGCATAATTAAGTTATCCTAAATGAGACCTGAGACATTTTAACATCCCGAGGCAAGAAACCTTAACTCTGCATACATCTTCCTTGCTCTCTTTTTCTCCATTTCCTCTTTCTCATACACCTATGCAGTTTCTGGAATGATAAGGTACCTCACCGCCTGGCTCTAATTGCTAGAACAGTTCCCTAATGCTTTTGCCTTCTCCAATTGCATTAAACTGCATTTTTAGAGGTACAGCCCTGTTTATTCATGCTGCTCGTGTGGAAGGGGAAAGAAATGCAGACTGCCTTTTTTCCCCTCTCCCTCCTTTGATTTGATGGGTGTGGCAGGTCTAAACCTTTGCAGCCGCTGGCTCTCCAGCGCTGGGGTGAGGAGCAGAGGGACCAAATGGGAGGGAAGCCGTCGTATATGGCTGGTGATGAATGAGACTCATCTCACCCACAAGTGGGAAACCTGCTTGCGGGTTATTGTTTAATCACTCATGCAATCCAATACTGAGCACATACCCCCATAACGTCCATCTGTTCTAGTATGCGGTGCATGCAACACTTGCATTTCTGGCCACCTATCTCACCACCCAGCTCTGCATGTTACTGACTGCATCTCTTGCTGGCGGCAATGGTTAAGTTCAGCTTTTCAGATATTGCTCTCGGTTGTGCTGCCTTTCAGCTGAATATCTTGTGGGCTCAGATTCAGAGCTGCAGTCAACTGTAGGCAGAAAATGACAACACCAAGCTATCTGCATCTCTCATGGGTGGGCACAGTCAGTCAGATACTTCACTCTTCACACCGGCATCGCACCCACAAGAAAGAATATCTGCAAGGTATGAGTGTGTGAACATATTTGTCTCTGAGGGGTGGGAGGACAGACACGCACAGGCACACCTAGACACAAATGTGAAGAGATTTCTTCCACGCCCAAGCCTGTAATTTCAACATTTTGCTCTTTAGCTGCCAGAAAGGCGGGACACCAGGGGCTTCCCCTGGAAAATAATATGAGGAGAGCTGTCTTTATTTTGGGAAGGAAACTCCTGCCTCTGCTGAAGAACCCATTCCATCTCTTTCTCTCTGTGAAAGGTCTGGGTGGGGGCAGAGGAAGAGCACAAGCTGAAAACTGAGGTCTTTTTCTTCTCCAAATTAAAGCTTCCTCTGGTGTATCATCAGCTTTCCTGGGCAAACTGCTATATTGCCTGTTTGGCAATTGTGGTGTGTATTCAGGTACAGGAGCAGCAGCTGGGCTCTGAGCCCAGGAACATCCACTGAATATGCACAGGCAGGCACATTCAGGTTGTATGGCTGCATAAGGATCCATAAAGCATGTGCGAGTGCACGGCGTGCCCGTGAGTGTGTGTGTAGTACAGATGCAGGCGGTCGGAGAGTGGAGATTGTGCTGCACATGCACGCGCAGAGGGGTGTGTACCATGCGGTGGATTAATGTACGGAGTGGGAAGAGAGGACTGTGTGTGATCAAGATACCTGCATGACATGCATTTCTAAGTGTGACTGAATACAAAACGACAGGGGCAAACCCACACAGATGTAAAGAACAGACGCATCTGAACATAATTCAGGAGCTTAATGCCCAACCTGTGATGGTATGGGCAAAATTAACCCTCTCCCCCAATAGCTCTTTTCTGACTCCAAAGAATCCCAGAGCTACTGACTTTATTTTACAATTTGCTGTGCACCTCTGCCCACTGCTCTGTCACTTTGCCTCCCTGTCTGCCTTCCTTCTCCTCCCCTGCCCTTTTCATCCCATATTTGCCAGCAGAACGTGCTCTGCTGGCTAGCTGCAACGTGTTCCCCCCCCGCAAGTCTTCACCACCTCCCTCCAGATTTTAGTGAGCATATCATTAATTGCAAAGCATTTGAAAAACCTGCACGAGGAAAAACACAGGGTGACGCAGGGTCTCTTTCTATCCCAACCACTTGCCCCTCCCCATTATTCTACAAATTTCTGCTTCTCCATCTCCATTCAGAAACACAATTCAACCTGAATTTTCTTTCAACACTGCTCTGTTCCACAGTAACGGTAGTTACTCACATCAGCATGTTAGGCTATTGCTCCAGAATACTGCAGTGCTACATTGTAAAAGATATAGAAATGTATGCATATTTAAGGAAAGTAAGCAGTAGGATGCTGTGCCTGAGACTGAGTTCAGTTTTGTGCTCAGAACAGGGACCAAAGCTCCTTGTCACTACCTACTAATCTGTAATTTGTGGAAGTTTCGAAAATGCCTTAAAAAGATATCTAGGGCCAGTTCCTGACTCAAAGTTCCAACTGCATAAATCCAGCATCCTCCCAAGGAAGTCCAAGAGGTTCAGCTAAAATAGGCACTCTTAATCAGGAGCAGGTTTGGGCTTTCACACAAAATAAAAAGACAAGGGGAACATGATCTAAGTAGATTTTTTTTTTTCCCCTACCAATTTCATAATCATTTTGCACATAAAAAGGTTGACACTGAAAACTAGCCACCACCCAAACCTTCTCATCATCCCAATTCCTTTATAGCGAAAGCCAGGCGGTACCAGAAAAGAAAAGGAACTGGTTTCCAACAGGTTCACACTGTGAGCTTCTCTTATCCCACCCGAGTTCGGAGCTAACAGAGGCGTGGTCCTCTGTCTCTTTACCAGCTGGTGCACAGTTGTCTAACTGGTTGTACTATGAAAGGTATTGCAAAGAGGGTGAGTCTCCCACTCCTCAGGCTAATGTTTTTGTTATTAATTAACAGGATTTTTCACTACAGGGTAGGTTAAAAAACAAAAACAAAAATAAAAAAGCCACCACAAACTCCTTCAGGTTAATTCTTGCTCAGATTATTGTAACACAAAAAAATGAATACACCTGTTCTCTGAGCCACCTCACAGTGCAGGCACATAAAGCATCTCCCATTCATCAGAGCCAGGAGCATGAGAGCGCCTTCTGATCAGGGATCAAGGCTCGCTGGGCATCCATTCTTTTTTGGCATAAGATGAAGAATTGCTTCCTTTATGTCCAAGGTAGAGCCAGTTCTCATCACGTTTCCTGCCAACCGCACCCCCACCCCCCAATCCACACCCTCAGAACCACAGACAGAAAATCCTAGGCAATACAACTGCCCCCTATTAAAAAATAATAACAAGAATAGAGGGGAGATTCTGGTAGCTCCCCAAATGTGGATGTAGGCCACCCCCCTTCCCCACATCACCAGCCCCGGAAAGGCAAAACAGTCACGTTGCAGGGTGTGAAAAGAACCTTCAGTCGCAAGATGCTAAAGAATTGCAAGAGACGTCTGCTGAAAGCAGCTGAAATTTCCTCCCCCCTACCCCA